>LR999455.1:9990739-10041558 GCA_905216605.1 Arabidopsis arenosa | reverse complement strand
GTGAATTTATGATTAGCTCAGTTACGTTGTGGTTCCGTTTACTTAGCCTAAGTAGATCATTGCCTTATTGGATCATCTAAGCTCCTGTTTGATTTCCCGCATTGGGCATGCAAATTCTTGTTTAGCGAGTGTTGTCTCTGAATTTTTCATATGGTTTTGTAGCTTGAAACAATGTTACATGTGTTCTTTTAGAATGAAAGACGAAGACAGGGAAGCGAGAATCGAACAGAAGAAGAAAATATCCGAGATTTTCAAAGATTTTATGACAGGGTAAAGTTTATTGTTTTGCTTTGATTCTCTTACATATATAACTACTTCAAGTAAGAGAATCAAAGCAAAACAATAAACTTTACCCTGTCATTAAATCTTTGAAAATCTCGGATATTTTCTTCTTCTGTTCGATTCTCGCTTCCCTGTCTTCGTCTTTCATTCTAAAAGAAAACATGTAACATTGTTTCAAGCTACAAAACCATATGAAAAATTCAGAGACAACACTCGCTAAACAAGAATTTGCATGCCCAATGCGGGAAATCAAACAGGAGCTTAGATGATCCAATAAGGCAATGATCTACTTAGGCTAAGTAAACGGAACCACAACGTAACTGAACTAATCATAAATTCACAACCAAACAGCAGACTATGGAGAACCAATCGACCATGATGAGAGAGAGAGAGAGAGAGAGAGAGAGAGAGAGAGAGAGAGGGATGTATGCACTTCTTATTCCGGTATTTCTTGAGTAATGGTTTATGACTATGTAAAGATAATTCAAAGTCATGCTCTGTTCAAAAAAATTGGATGAAAATATTTTTAGTAAATCCATTTCCATGCACTGTTCACAATCTCATCTTCTACAAACGGACGCAATGACCACATCAGACTGTAACTCTCTAGCTCACCAGATGATGACTTCAAACTAAGCGATCTCACAATCTTTTCCTGAAAAGACAGTATCCATTTATCTTCAGTAAGTTAACGGTTTTTAAGATCAACCATGAAGAGAAGGGTTCATATGGCGCACCTGCATCGCATAGTTCTGCTTCATCATACTGTAAATAACTGCGATAAGTGCAGCGTACTCTAGAACTTCAGGTCCTTGAGGTAATTGTGCAGTCTCGTTCTCCTAAATCAAACACATCCATACTACATTACTTTACTCTTCTGTGAAACCGTTTTCAAAGATGTAAGCTAGTTTACCCGAGAACAAATTCTGTCGACATCTTACCTCATCACACGTTACTTGTTGCAATTCATCACTTGAGTATTTATCTAGCTGTACGGAAAACTGTGTGGCAGTCTCAATGGCAAGGGCTGCTTCATCGGTGAGACGCTCAAGCTCAATTAACAAGCTTTTGGCTGCAATTTTCACATCTTAAAGATTAAAAAGGCATAACTGCTTATAGAAATAGAAAATATAATATGTGGGAGTGAGTGATGACATGAAAGAGTAACTAATTGCAAAACAAGTTATAGAGACGGAGTAATACACTACCTTTGATTAGGTGGTCAGAAAGTCCAGATAGGGATGTATGCACTTCTTATTCCGGTATTTTTTGTTTTCAGATAAGAAACGGAAGACCAAGTCGAGAAGAAGAAGAAATGCAAGAAAAAAAAGGAGCAACATGTAAGCAGAACATAAAAGAATAATGTTCCTAAAACAGGAAACTTTTCACATAACTTAGAGACTTAAATCAAAAGAGTTGTTCGGAAACTTACAAGCTCTTGTACTTTGTGCAGCATCGTGGATGTGAATACATCCCGCTTCCATATATGATTTAAGCCGTCTTGTTTCATTCTTCTTGATAATGTTCTCCATCAACTTAGACGAAGTAACCATTGGAGGGCGTTGAAGAAAACCTGAAACAGTAATTTCATAAGAAACAATGTCATAGAAAGATTTCAAAAGAAAACGTACTTAGTCCTTGCTGAAACCGAAGAAGAAAGTTGTTTGCAGCATTCCCTAGTTCCTCAAGCTGTGTGATTCTATAATCATTACAATAACCAAGATTGAGAGGGACTCAATTTACTTGAAAGTAGTTATATATGTAAGAGAATCAAAGCAAAACAATAAACTTTACCCTGTCATAAAATCTTTGAAAATCTCGGATATTTTCTTCTTCTGTTCGATTCTCGCTTCCCTGTCTTCGTCTTTCATTCTAAAAGAACACATGTAACATTGTTTCAAGCTACAAAACCATATGAAAAATTCAGAGACAACACTCGCTAAACAAGAATTTGCATGCCCAATGCGGGAAATCAAACAGGAGCTTAGATGATCCAATAAGGCAATGATCTACTTAGGCTAAGTAAACGGAACCACAACGTAACTGAACTAATCATAAATTCACAACCAAACAGCAGACTATTGAGAACCAATCGACCATGATGAGAGAGAGAGAGAGAGAGAGAGAGAGAGAGAGAGAGAGAGGGAGGGATGTATGCACTTCTTATTCCGGTATTTCTTGATTGTTAATTTCGAATCTTTCTAACAATTAAGAGTAATACAGCGTATAAACCCTCTCAATTGAATCAAAAATCACATTAAGCAACTCAAGAACATTCGACAGAAAAAAAGATAATTGAAGTCAAGAAAACTATCCCCACGACCAAAGCGAAGTATAATAACCTCAAGAGAGCCAAGGAACAAGACTTAGCAGTACAATTAACGAAATTGAAACACCAAACCATCGAATTCACAAGACCCGTAACGCTCAAACAAGAACATACAGAAACCAAACTCAGAGAAAACAACGGAGAGAGGGAGATGGAGAGAGGAGCGAGAGAGAGAGAGAGAGAGAGAGAGAGGTGAATGACTCCGTACCGGGGAAACGCTACAGCGCCGGAGAAGATTCGGTCTGAAGCCAACAAAACTCGGAGGAGCTTAATAGATGAGTGATACGTCGGCCGTGAGAATTCAAACTAGGGTTTGTACTTTATCCTTTAACTTATGTGAATTACCGGAATTGCCCTTAAGTTGATTCATTCAATTCTTTTGTGTTTTTATTTTTCGGTCCCTATATAAGTAATATGTTTATCAATATAACCTCTAAGTTTTTTTTGGTTTTGTTTGGGTCCTATAGAACCACTAATGGTTACAGTAGAATATGCGTAAATCACTAAATCGTAATGGTTACAACTTACAATGAGTTTTTTTTTTGTGAGATGAAACAATTATTTTTCTTTGATTCGTTTACAAAATTGAGTATTTAACCTAAAACGTTACATTTTAGTTTCAAGCATTATGTTGCAATTTGCAACCAATTTATGGAGCTGATCAGGCCTGGTGATGTCATTTCTGGACCAAGATTCATAAGAACAAAAGCCTTATAGATGAAGACAAGAAACAGTACATGTGGTGTGGAATGATGATCTTTACGCATCAGTCATCATCATCGTCGTCGTCATCATTATGATCATCATCAATGGAATACAATCCCTCAGATTCTTCCTTGTATATCTGAAACTCTCCATCACTCCCATCATCAACAGCAAAGTCTCCATATAAACCAGGTTCACTGGTTGGAAAACTATCGAACAAGCCTTGCAGATACGTCCTGGAGCTGTTCTCAGTATCAAGATCTTATCATCGTATAGGAAAATCTAAAGAAACAGAGTGTCAAAAGGGTGTTAGAACCAAACACATAGCTTAATTCCTGCAATGCAGGAAAACGCTAAACTTTGAAGGATACATCCATGGGAACCGAGAGATATCTCATTGTCTCCTGCAGCCTGCAAAAGAAGAGGAACAGAGAAACGGTGAATCCTAGCGGATGAAGAAAACAACAAAACTTTACTTTAACAGTAATATTACCATATCGACTTCTTCTTCTTCTTCTTCTTCTTCTTCTTCTTCTTCTTCTTCATCTTCGTCATCCAGATTTTCATCATCTCCATCCTCGTTAACATTAGCATCAACATCTTCGTTTACACTTTTACACTTTTCCATGTCTTCAGAGCCTGCAAATTAAAATACTGTCAGTAGCTGTTACTTCAGAGTCTTCAAGGAAAACATGTTCAATGACTAACGACAACAAGCGTAGCATGTGATATGTATCAAGATTACTTTAGCTCATTACAGAATTCTTATTACACAAATTTCTACATAATATATATGCATCTAATATACTCATAGAGCAGTATGATCTTTTGAGTCTACTGAGTTTCTGTTAAAGATTTGATTAACTCCGAATAATACTCTACAAACGCAAAGGCATATCAAAAAGCACTCACTAGACTTCTAAACGCTAAAAGAGATATACACACAATTTTTTTGATGATCTTACTTTTAGTTGCCTCACGGTGCTTCACTAAAGATGGTTTAAGTGTCTCTTTCTGACTTTGTACTTTTTCTGACCTCTCAAATTCTTCTTGAATGGATTTAAATACATCTCGAAACCTGGCTCAGGGAAGACAGACACAAACCTCACAGCTACACGGAGTCTCAAAGTATCAAGCAGAGCTTCAGAAAACCATCCTGATTTATGCTGCAAACAAGAAACGAATCAGATCATAAACTTGAGGACTTGCCAAATTTTATCTATTGGCGTAGATGCGTGACTTTGTGTGCGACTAATCTCTAACCCAACAGGCAAAAGACCACGATTCATGGGTATTTACTTCATGAAAAAAAGCTAAGCTGAGAACTCACGCTACAAGTAGTTTGCTTGGGAGGCTTTCTTATCTCTCGCTGGATGTACTCGTCGTCAAGTTCAAACAACTGCAGAAACGTTTGGCATTGGAAAGGAAATAACTTAAAAGCACAAATGTCGTTCCAGCTTGGCTTTGCGCTGTAGCAAAGAAAAGAAAAAACATATAATCAGACTTTTTCCTGCATAAATCCAATGGTTCAGTTGCAAATTTCTTAACAAATCATGCTAAATGTATGATACAATCCTACAATCTTAGAATGCTATAGAGAGTATTCAGGCTTAAATCTCCAGGACGCTGTGTCATTAATGTAGGAAGAGTTCACCGCAGAAATAGAAAAGACTTACCTGTTAGTTGCATTGGCATCACAATAACTCCGTAATTCAGGAGGAACCCTGAATTCCATTCTCTGATATCTGAAACACAATTATTCAAAAGTTAAACATTATGCACCCATCTATGTCTATTACCATTTCACCTAACAAATGTCACGAACCAAGAACCATATAATAAGAATCTATAAATCAATTTCTTAAGAGAGAACTCACACACGAGACTCAGGATCATTCCGTGGATCATAGCCTCTTTTAATCCAGAACCTAAGAAACGGACCACTGGAGAAATAATACGCAGCCCTGAGCAGAAACCTACAGAGAACACACCAAATTGATCAATGTAGTACTAAAAACACCTCAGTATAAGAAACCCGTATTAGAAAGCTATCTCACCTGTTTAACATATGATGTGTACATTTAAGACCTTTATCAAGTAGTCGTTGAACTACAGAATCCCTTGTCCATATAGGCCGCTCCTCAAACAATGCAGACACTGATACCTGCCATTGCCAGTGGTTGGAGCTGCGAGAAACAAAGTCTTCCCACTTCAGTTTCTTTGGGATCTGTATTGAAAGTTAAGGACAGAACAAGCCAACACGGCTCTTTCTACTTGCCAGATGCAAAAATGTCAAAAGAAATATCGGAAGAAGAACTAGCATATAAGAAAAAGGATATCTTTGACACTGAAATCAATTGCAAATACTGGGCCAACATCAATCTGCATCATAAAAGAAAATAGCATGACATAGATCTATTAGGTTATGACAAAACTATAAGGAAGCGGTCGCAGCATCTTTGAAATCCGGAAGAGAACAGAACGGATCACGCATTCTTGATGGTTCATAAGAGTGAAACCAAGAGTTTTACATGCTTCAAATATTTTTACTACTGCATTTGCATGATTGAGATATAACTTTTGCAAATTAATGACTATCATGCCAAACCTCTACTAGTATAATCCACCTATTCTTAGTAACCGAAATCGAAATGCAGGTTTGGTTAAGAAATTCCTAAAACTTCAAGATTACAAGTAAATTAAGTCCCAGACAATTAGTTCAGCAAGAAAATAATGTCCTATAGTCTATAGATAAAGTTTAGATATTTAAAGTTTAGATATGTCCTATAGTGTTCCCAACTACCTATTCTCTATCTTCTAGGTGCAACCAACAGTCTGTGTTTAGTTTATTTAGAAAACTCAGATGCTTCCATTTCTTTATTTTTACCTCATAAAAGTTCTGAGTTGCCGCATCATCTTTCTTTTTAGGACCAGATGTTGCCGGAGGTTTCAACCTGTAATCACACAAGAAAATTGAAATCAGCACTATAATTGAAGTCACTTCAATCAACTAATGTTTTTCTTCACCGCTCGACAATCTTATATATTAAAGGAGAAGTCAAAAGTGCTCACGTTCGCTCTCAGAATATGAGCAGTCGTTTTTGCCCTCCTCCCTTAATTAGATTAAATTAGTTAAATTTCCATTTTGTTAATTTAAAAAAAAAACGAAATTCTGAAAAAAAGAAACATACTGTTTTCGTTTCTTCGACCCTAATTCGCTTATTCGCTTATTGGACTTATATTTTTACGGAAAAAAAAGCCCGGTATAATTTACACCGTCATATGTAAAACCCTAAAACCTTATGCTGGAAATTCCTATAAATATAGGATGCCTCCATTGAAAATCAAACATCACGGCTGGCTTTTTATGCATAGCAATTATTCTTTATAGTTCTTTTTTGTACCTCAAATTTGGTCCTTTCTATGATGCATCGTCGTTGGTTTTTTTCCTCTTTTTATGTCATGGTCACATGGAAAGTAAGATCTCAAAGATCTTTGCCAATTTGTGATGAGTTGTTTACGCGAGGTTTATAGCTTGGTCGATTACATGTTTTGATTTTCGTAGCTGTTTGGTTTTATATATGCATGATAATTCTCATGATTTTGATTAGCACTTTTTTCTTTCCTCAGGTACAAGCATAAACTTTTTGGATCACTTTTTGGATCGTGGAATTGCAAACGAAGCTCAAACCAAACTGAGGTATATCCCTAATCTTGCTTGATTTATGCGTTTTTTTTACCAAAAACAAAATTAATTTGATTGCTCTACTATTGCATGATCATATAGTTACGATCATCAATCGATCGACCGTGCGGCCTTATTTTCTTTGATACGATCTGTATTCTTTTACGTGTTGTTTTTTTTAACGCATTGTTTTATCGTTTCGAATATATTTCTGTGATACGTAAACTTTAAATCTGTTCATCATGTCCTTTGTCCTTTACCCTCACCGTTTCTCCTTTTTATGTTATGGTTTCTTGGAAAGTAAGATCTCATAGATCTTTGCCAATTGTTGATCAACTTCTTAATGACGTTTATAGTTTAATTGATTACATGTTTTGTTTTTCATAATTGTTTGTTGTTATATGCGTGTCGATTTAATTAATAAAATCTCCTAAAGATATTAGGGTTTGTTTCATCTTGCGAAAAGGTAGTCTCTTATCAAACTATATTTTTTAATTTTATCGTGAATTTATTTATTTGTTTTTCTTTTTGGCGGCTATAAACCCTAGCGTATATATATTTTTCTTCCGGGACAAATCATGGGTCGTATCCACGAGCGGCTCTTCAAGATAAGATCACGAGCGAGATTGCAGAGGTAACATGCTTCTTTTTCCGAACCCTTTCAGATTCGTTAGCTAAACATTTTTTTTCCGTGAGCTAAACATATTCATTAGACAGAAACGTACTTGATCTTCTTATTGTCTATGTTCATGATTTTTCAATAGTCATGGTTTTGACCAGATTGTTAACAAAGAGACGTTTATTTTCTTTGATCATTAAGGATTATGAAAATAATTCAAAAAATTTAGTCTTCAACTCCTGTTTAATGAACTGCCTCTAAAGCAATGAATTGCATTTAGGTTTGTTTGATCTATTTCTTGATTTTATTCGCAGGATGAGCTTTGGAATAACTCAGGATATCTTCATACAATGTTCTTAAAACACCAAAGCTCATGAGATATAGCTTTCTTCAAGTCTCTCATTGCTTCCAGTGTCTCATCCATCAAAAGACAACATATGTGTCTCTTATCTTTCGGAGCTGTCACGGCCTTCGCTTTTGGACTCACGAATACCAGTTTCAAATACAACAGGTTTGTAGCTCAATCCCTAAAATTTTCTCTAAGATTCATAGCTAAAGCTGTAAATTCAGGCAAGAGATTTGCTTCTTTTTTATTTGCATGATTCAGGAAGACCAAACCCTCAAGAATAATTCCACTACGAAAAGATCACTCCAAGAAATTCGTTTGTTTTCTCCAACTCTGCTCTTTGAATAGCGGAAAACAAAGATATGTGGTCAATGGAGTCTTTTATATGACATGTTCGGAGATCAGTCCTACCACTCGATCTCATATTATCTCCTGTCCTTTTATTCCTCAAGGAACACCATTAACAACATGTCCTACCTCCCAAAACTGGTTGTTCGTGTTCAAATTCGGTGGTAACTCAAGAGTTGTGAAGATGGTAGCCTCCCATTGACCAGACTCGCGGAGACGCTGTTCACATGGAAGGTAAGGATACTGCGTGTACTGCGTGCCATATCAACTCACGAGGTATAGGCCTGGAATTGGCCACTTGAGTTGGTTAAGGCGACGAGCGCGTGCGTCCCAACCATCTGAGTACTACTTGGGTTAATTCCCCAAGCAATCCAAGAAGAAGAAGAGGTTCCATGGTGGCCAAAGGCGATGGAAACGGTATCATTTGGTTCGTTGTATATCCAGTGGAGAAAAGAGCCTAAGGTCGAAGCTCAAAGTAATCGTCTTTCGGCGAAGGCGAGGTTATTGGAGAAATTGTGTGTGTCACAACCAAACTAATAAGAAAAAAGTGTTGCCAACACGGGGGATAGAGCTCGCTTTGGATAGTGTGGTCGGTCCATGTCTTTGTGTCTATTTTGAAAGTTGGGTGGGATTTATGAGAGTTACGAGGCTTTAAAGAGATATATAGAAACACAAACACTAATGCCTTTTTAAAAGTTACGAAAGTTGGAACATGTTCTTTGTTGACTATTTTTGCCCATTTTGTATCTTTCTCTTTTCTAGATGTGATATAATATAAGCGTAACCTTCATATTTCTCAAATTTAAGGTTCTTTTTAAGAACATGATTATAGTATGAATAATTTTTGGAGACAGATCTCCAAGTTGATTTTCATTTTAAAGGTGCGGATTTGCAGCTTCCCGGAAAAAAATACATGGTGGCAGGATTCAATCACCGGCGTTTTGTGTTTGGCCATGGGAAGTTCTAACGGGATGTCTGTTTTTGGAAATGCTCACCAGCTGAATTTACATGATCTTGAGAAAGAAACGGTGTCATGTGTTCCCACTAAATGTGGAAAATTGTAGATTTTAATTGTTTGTTTTTCGTTTGTTATAAATAAACCTTTTACTTTGTGACAATGTCAAATATCTCAATAATTATACACCAGTCGATATATATCTCCGAGAAAATATAAAATAATGTTTTGTGTTTTGTTGGTATGGAAACGAGGATAACAAGCGGAAGCTATCCTTGCAAAAAAAAAATCATATTAATTTGTATATTGATAAACAGTTATTTGAACCTAACTAAAAGTAATTCTCTCTGTTTCCATGTGTCCTTGAGACCACGATGATAATCACATGTGCTTGGTTTTTTTTAGTTGTCATTATGTGTTTGAGTTTAAGCTGCAGAAACTTCTAAATGTAGTAACACTATAACAAAAAGAAGTCTATCTTTTCTTATCTTGTTTTAAAAAAAACAAATTTACATATAGTGTGATAAATTTATTTTATACTTAATTATCAGAATGATAAATTTTTAATTATCCGAGATAATAAAATATTCAGATTATTATTTGATATAAAAATTACGATTAAGATTTTGACAAAAAAATATATATTAAGATTAAGATTTGGAGAATATAGAAATTGGCAATTGTTAATCTTTCTGAATTAACTAAAAATTCAGCATTACATGAAAATTGTTATTTCATATATATATATATATATATCCGCTATAAAAATGGGAAAAATGACGCACAAAGGGTAACTAATTTTAATGGTAATTAACTTTTCTCGACACTATAGATCTTGGTTAATTTTTTTTAACATGGAATAATGATGAGTAAAGCTATTTTTTAATTTCTGGGTTGATAATATATTTTAAAAATTAATAAAAATAATTTTTAAAATTTGTGTAGATAATGATAAATATAAAATTTATACTATTTCTTAGGTAATATCATCGAAAAAATTATTTCTCTGATCTCTTATCCATATATTCTAAGAAAGTAAGGAATTTTTCTTATATTTTTTTATTTTAACATGGATAAAAATGAAAAATGGTAGTTTTACCAATATTAGTTGATATGATAACTATGTGCTTTAAAAAAATATAAAACTTCTTTTTTTTTTTGTAGTTATTATCGTCGAAAAAAGATAAAACCTAAAGTCTACCGCTTCTTAGCTTAATATAAATAATTTGCATGTTTATACTTACGGTTCATAGCTAAACCCAGCTTTTTTACATTATTTTTTATTATACATATTATTATAGTCTTATAGTTGTGATGTTTTTTTTATGATTGTAGGTTTTGGATATGTGAAAGCAACCATGATGCATGAGATTTGGGTGATGTTTCAATTGATTGAGAGGTGACTGCTAAAATATAGGTTTGGGTTTATGAAGTAGGAGTTAGGGTTTAGTGTTATACATTTAGACGAATTTAAATAAATAATTTGGGTTTATAAGGTAGGGTTAGAATTTAGTGTTTTATATTTAGACGAAATTAAATATCGGTTTGGATTTAATCGGTAGGAATTAGTGTTATACCTTTAGACAAATTTAAATATCATATTGGTTTTATAAGGCAAGAGTTAGGGTTTAGGCTTGATATCGCTCTTTCATACTGTAACCAAACAGATTCAAACAATGGAAAAATCTCATTAGATTATATTAAAATGATTTATGACTTAACTTATAATGTTTGGGTTTATATGGTAGAGGTTAGGGTATAGTGTTTTTCATTTAGACGAAGTTAAATATCGGTTTGGGTTTCAAAGGTAGGAGTTATGGTATAGTGTTATACATTTAGACGAAGTTAAATATCGGTTTGAGTTTATAAGGTAGAAGTTAGGTTTTGGTGTTACACATTTAGACGAATTTGAACAACTAAATTGGGTTTATAAGGTAGGGATTAGAGTTTAAGGTATAGAGGCCTCATAATTAATGATTAAGTTGAAAGATTTAGACGAATAAGGGGATAGGAGGGTCTTGACCGAGACTCCTATTGGTAAGTTTTCGTTTTCTTCCTTTCATTTTTTTGGTTTTAATGTAACTATGAGTTAGCTAACAAATTAAATCCCTAAAACTTAGATACGGTGGGATTTTCCGTCCATATTGGCGGTCTTAAAAGAATCTCTTACGTTCGTTGGCAATTCGATAGGGATAATGGATGCAACTGTGTTTATTTCATATTAAAGAATTATAGGTAAATTTCCTTTTAATTTTGCATGCCAATATTTTCGTATATATGTCGTTTTTATTTTGGTTTGTAAATTAAAAAGGGTTGAAATTGAGATATTGCGCGGTGGGAGATTTGACCGATTAGTTTATGAGAGTGTGTTTTGTGTTTTGAGGTTTTGGCGGGTTGATGAGTACAAAAGTATTGATTGATATTTCTTTATCATATTAAAAAAAAAAAAACTTAAGGCAGCTAATATATTATATGATCTTATCGAATTGTATATTTTTCCGAGAAACCATGTCTCATGAATGGAAGTGGATGTTCTAGATTTTACCTTGACTCGGAGTTTTACGATCTTGAAGAGATCAAAGAACGGGTAATATTCAGAGTCTATCATAATATATTAATTGGATGTTCGCATTTGTTTCGGTTAATAACCTAGCAAGTTTTCCATATATAGTATACTCGCGATGGCTTTTGTTTGGGCTGCAAGGAATGCAAGATATTCAGAGTCGGGTGATTCAGTGGGTCATAGAAAGGTCTACACAAATGTTTGATTAGTTTGGTGTTCTTATGAGTTACAATTAATGGGTAAATCATTTGTACTAGACATGTTTGATCATTTGTAATAATTCGATCGTATTTTAAAATCACTAAACTATTTTTAATCTTTATAATTTGAATTTTTTTTCGAAAAATCATTTTGGCCGCGTAAGGCGCGGGTAACTACCCTAGTAATAAATATATTTACAACTAAGTAAACGGCTATTCCACCGAATAAGAAAGGATAAAAATTGAAAGAAATAGAAACAGGCAGTGTAATCTTACGCCACATTGTCTGGTATATCTTTGGGTGCAAAGAACTGTGGCAATAACATCATCACATCTTCATCAGCCAGGCCCATCAAATCACTGTTTCCTGCATATATCCGATATAATTTAGGTGATCACACCAGAAATTTCGAATAAATTGAAAAACAGAAAATAATTGCAAGTGAATCACCTGTAAGGGAATCAACATCCATCCACTTTCTCTTTTTCTGCTGCGCAATGTCCGCGTGAATTGGAATAACATGCTGATAATCAGCCATGCCTACACAACAAATAAGAGAAGAAAGTCTTGAAACACTATAAATATGAGCTATCAAGTACCAACTCTCACATGGAAGACAAAATTTCAGAGGCATTAGAACCAAGCAAAAAGAGGAGAGCAAAGTTGTTACCATCAAAGTGAAACGATTCAGACACACGAGCTATGATATCTGCACATAGAACTGTACTAGCTTCCTCTAAACATACATCACTACTAGTGGCAAGAACAGGCTGACTTTCAGGTTTCTTGATATCCTGCTTAGAAATTCTTAACAAAAAACCACAGCAAGGACGTTGTTCACCCAATGCAGGATGTGCATAAGGATCTTCAGGCCGGAAACGCAGCTCAAGCTTATTTGAAATTGATTCCCTTGCCTACCCAGTTAAAAAAAAAAGACTCAAAACTGAATAAAAATCTCTCCTTTTAAAAGTCATATGGATGCATATACCAAGACTGTAACAAATAACAACATATAGACATCGCTCTAATAACTAGCATATGAAGACAATTTCAGTAAAAAGGAAGAGACTTTTAAGACTAAAGTTAAGAGATTTTTTACTTGTGAAATTCCTTGGATACCTCCAAGTGTTTCAATGGCTCGGGAAATAGAAGATGGGTAACCAGGGAAGTGTACTACAAACGCCTCCTTGCTTGGCAAGGTACCTGAGATTATTCCTTCTTCTATGATTCCCGTTGTTTCTTCCCAAAGTTTACTCTTTTCTCTAATTCAAGAAAACAAACAGATCAATCCAATGCCAATGCAATTGCAGGATTATAACTTGTATACATATGTTCCTATTGATTTTCACTTATATGTGCTTCATTGTGTTGCCTTTAGCCGACGGAGAATTGGGTAATCGAGTCGTGAATTTTAAAATTCCAGAACTTCAGACTCACCGGAAAAAAAAAACTGAATTTTTTGCCTCAAGTTCTTCTGTTTCCCGACATCGGCGACGGCGAATATTTTCTCGCGGCTTCAAAACCCTTAATTTTTGAAGTTTTTACTTATTTGGGCTTATCGCTAAAGCTCAACGACACCGTTTTAAGATTATATTAAGAATTCCTTCGTCGTCTCTGCGTTTCGAACTATGGTCTCCTCACTAAATATTCTCTAGTGGACTCAAAATGATTTGGGCTTAGCCCATCATTCAACCGACGCCGTTTAAAGAACGAGCACGTTGACTTTTATTCGGATAGAAATAAACAAATTAAAAAAAATAATTGAGGATCGCATCTGCGTCACTGCGATTCGAACTAGGGTTTCCGTACTGAATCAAATTCATCAGTTCGTTTGTCAAAGCTTAAGCTAAAGCAAAGCAGAGCAAGTTTTTTTTTTTCCCTCCAAAAAAATTCAGTTGATCTTCAAACGGATCTAGAAGAGATTCTTAGTCAATTTGATGGCGTCGCGGTTTCAGGAAGCTTCACTTGTTACTTCACCATCGTATCCTAACGCCGTCGCTTGGTCATCGGAAAATCTCATCGCCGTCGCTGCTGGTCATCTAGTCATCATCATTGTAAGTTTTCTTCTGCTTCGTATTTTGAGGTTAAAGTTTGAGTCTTTTTAAAATTGTATTGACGACTTTTATAATTGTCAGAATCCGGCTTTGCCTTCTGGACCTCGTGGATTGATCACAATCTCTGACGCTGAGCCTTATCAGATTGGTCGTGTTCGCTCTCAAGGTTTGATTTTTATTGATAACAAAAATTCAGATCAAATTTCAAAATCCTTCCTTTATGTGTGTCAATTCAGATTTGCAGATCAAAGTTCAATATTTTGCAACTGTTTAGTGTTCAGGAACATGAAGTTTTGTGTTTGTAGATCAAATTTCTGTTGATTTGAGGTTTCGGATAACAATTTGAGTGATGATGTGATTGTAGATTTGCTGACTGGTGGACTCTTACCTTCGAGTTTGAAGCGGGAAAGGAATCCATGTGTTCGATCTCTCTCATGGTCTGAGATAGGAATGTCTCCCAACCACGGGTATTATACAGTTTCTCCGAATCCATGTGTTCGATCTCTCTCACGGTTCGAGTTTGTTTAGTCTCTCTATTTCCTAAATTGGTGATTCAAATAACTCTGGTCAGGTGCTTACTGGCTGTTTGCACAGCGGAAGGAAGGGTTAAGCTATACCGACCTCCATATTCTGATTTTTGTGCTGAGTGGATTGAGGTAAGTCGTAAATTCTGTTTTACCTTTTATAACTAAATTATGCATTACAGTTGCTTTCATCGGTTTTGCAGATTGTTGATGTATCTAAAATGCTTTATGAGAATCTATCAAGCATGAACTTTGGAGAGTCCAACAATCCTTCTACTTCATTATCTAAGGTAACTTGTATCTTTAACTAATCACTTTTCAGTGGATAGTTGATCACCATGAAGGACAACTTACTACTCCAGGCGAACTATATAATGTATGTGTTTCCTATAAGGGAGGGATATGTAGATAGTTTGTACATCGTACTCTCACCTTTAGATTTTGATAAGGACTCATCTTAACAAATCGGTTACATCTTTTGTTATCCTTTATTAACGGACAATTGTTGTGGTGGAAGGTATTGCATAATCATTTACATCTCTAGCATATTATTTTGATCCAAGCTATATATTGTTGAAATGATTTGTGCTCTTTTATCACAGGATCAATTGGTAGAACATCACCATGAAGACGATGAAAGGATTTCAAGTCTGAAGGCACGCAAGCGAAGAAAAACAAGCGCAAACAACATGTAAAGAGCATTTTTTCACTTTTAAATTTCCTCAGATGCATACTAGTGGTTTGAGAAATTGTTTTCCATCTATTTTGATCACTTTACTAACTTACTTTCATCTGTGACTCGTTCTAGCAACTTGCATGAAAAGAATTATACAGATCGAGCATCATGTTCCAAGCAAGACAGTCAAGCAGAGCATAATGTATTTCCTCTTATCTCTTCACTAACTTGTTTCTGTTATATTGTACCATCATTGATTTGATGCATTTCGAATCATGGAATGCTTTTGAATTCCACCAGAATCCTTTAACGCATCGCTCACACCATATGGTTCTTAGAAGTTTTGACACTCTCACTCTCAAGTGTCATCTAGTAAGAATCAAATCATCGCATTGTACTCATATCTAACATGATTCATTATGTTCCCAGGTACTTGAGATTGAAGTATATAAACAGGCAAGCAATGGCCAAGATTGTCACTCTTTGCCTAAAGCTCTGAAAAAGTGTAGTCAAGAGATAAGTCCAGAAACGTATGTGTCTCGTGAGGCATTATTATCCTCCCTTTCCGTAGCCTGGTCATCTCTACTAAGATTCTCATCAGAAATTTCTTCTAGTGAGAATATGTTAAGATTCTCGCTTTTGGCAATTGGTTCAAAGTCCGGTAGTGTTTCCATCTGGAAAGTTCATGCACCTGAATGCTATCACATTGAACGTACTAATGTATCTCCCATGGTGGAACTTCATGCTATAATTCAGGCCCATAGCTCATGGGTTTCAACTATGAGTTGGGGAATTTTTGGCTGTGATTCTTTGAATCCGCAAGTGGTGTTGGTTACTGGGAGTTGCGATGGTAGGTAAGTAAGTGTTCTATTACGAGAAACAAATTGTATTTGTTAAACATAACATAAAATGTTAGAAATTCTTTGAAATTCTCACTCTTGGAAATAAGCCATTTTAATGTCCATTCATTTGCATATGCTTCTCAATGGAATCTTTTTTATAACACTTTCCTGACCATTTCTTTCCGCACTTTCTGCAGTGTAAAAATTTGGATGAGCAACAACGAAGACTTGCAAAAATCTGTGGATGTCTATAAATCTTCATTCTCTCTATTTAAACAGGTGATAGTTAATTTCTTCTCTCTGTGTTCTACTTTGTCTGATATTCTGAATAGGAACAGATTGAGTATAGCTTCTGTGATATCTGCATTGATTGTGATTGAGACTATCCTGAATTTTGACTGCGATCCTTTCTGAAGTTTTTCTGTAAGTAAAGTTGAATTTATATTGCGCTTTGTGTCTGTAGGTCCTTGTGTTTTTGACTCCATATGTATCTATTTCCTTGTTTATGAAACTATCAGTCTATCATGATTTGTCCGTTTTTCTCTTTAATTGCATTCTATGTAAGTGTGTTTTCATCGAGGTAACATTAAGAGTTTTTTTATCAAAAAAACAAAAAAAAAACATTAAGAGTTTTGTGTGTTTTGACATTTTCCGGCGTATTTATAGGTTGTAGCGGTGAATCCTGTTCAGGTTTCAACACTTTCTTTTGTTGTAAGCAATCATTATAATGCAATGCACTTGGCAATCGGCAAAGGCTCTGGTTCTTTCGAAGTATGGAAGTGTGAAATATCTACAAGAAAGTTTGAACAAATTGTTTCAAGTAATGCTCATAACCAAGTGGTAAGACATTATTCTGTTACTATAAACCTTTTTCTAAAATGCAATGTAAGTGTTCCGTTAATTGATGCATATGGCACTCTTTTTAGGTTACAGGTCTAGCTTGGTCATATGATGGCCGTTGTTTGTACAGTTGCAGTCAGGTATTATATTTCTGCTCTGTAAAAACAGCTTTTGTACTGCTTGTCTTGTGAGAGACAAACAATCATGATTTTCTTACCAAAAAACTAAGCTATGAGCTACATTGTGATCTATCAACTACTGTCGAATTCTTTTTAGCTATAGGTTGCATTACTCTTTTGTAACATGCAGGATAATTATGTCTTGAACTGGATTTTGTGTGAGAATACCATCTCTGAAGTGCCAATTCCTGCAAACACTCCTGGTCTCAGTAGCACGACTGATGTACGTCACTATGTTATGTTTTTAATGTTGTCTCGATGTTTATCCCTACCTGTAGTTTATCTTTACAAACAATGAAATATTCCGCAGCTTCCTGATGATTTCCTGTCATGCCTTGGTGTGGCATTGTCCCCTGGAAACCTTGCTGTTGCTTTGGTATGATCTTCCCAGAAACCTGGTTCGTGGTGACTGTAAGCTATCACGTTTTTCAGAATTAGATAACTAAGACTTCTCATTGAAATTTTGCAGGTCCGCAACTTTAACGTTGAACTCTTGAATCCGATGTACCAAGCCAGGTGATTATTATTCATTAAGTAGCATTTCTGTGTCCTGCTCGTTACAAAACCTGACTGTTCATTTTTTTTTGCCTTCAGGTCGCAGAAGGCTGCTGTAGAATTCCTCTGGAATGGTGCACAACAATCTGGTGAGTCAGAAGATTCTTCAGAGACGGTAACCGAAGCTATTCTGGGATTCTCAAAAAATGAATTCGCATATTGGGAATCTAATTTTCTCTGGTCGTTGAAAGAATTCAAAGATTTGAATAAGCCTCTAGTTCTTTGGGATATGGTAGCTGCAATGCTGGCGTTCAAACAATCAATGCCAGAGTTTGTTGAATTGGTATTAACCAAATGGCTCTCTGTGTCATACCTCGGATTTCATGCTGATATCTCCATGGAAGATCTGGTGCCAAAGATCACCAAATGCTTCTCTGCTGTTCCTTCCAGGCTGTTACACATTCTCAACGTAATCTCTAGACGTGTTATGTTATCGGAGCTCAAAACAGTGGAAATCAACAGAAAACTTCAAGGTCAGAGAACGAACGATGAAGAAGAAATTGATCTGTGGCTCAAACTGCTTGAAGAAAGTGAACGAGAACTCCGGGAAAGACTGGTTGGTCTCAGTTTCTCGGCTTATCTACTCTCTGAGTCATCTCAGGGTACTGTTTCGCCTTCCTCTTGGAATTGGTGTCCAGCTGGATTGGCTCAGTTGCAACAATGGGTTGAGATAAATCGCGATATTGTCCATAGTCAGCTGGAAACACTTTCCGTAGAAGTGAAATCTAGTCGAACGAGGTAATTTTCTCACATACCTTCTTCTTCCCTTGGTAATAGATACTAGAATGTTTCAAATTCATATGTTCTATGTTTCTAATTCATCACAGATCAAGTAATAGCACAGAAACCTCATTAGAGGAAGAGAAATGTCCTTATTGTGCAGCGCCAGTCAATTTCCACTCAGCGGAGGAAGCCTTTTGCGAATCTCCGCACCAAAAAAAGAAGAAGAGCAAAGACAAAGAGAGATGTGATCAAAGCCACAAGCTTGAGAGGTGTTGTGTCTCAATGCAAGTATGTCCACCAACTCCTTTATGGTTCTGCAAATGCTGCAACCGAATGACTTTAGAACTCGCTCCAGAGACCTTATTTGCATTGCCTTCATTCCCGAGTGATCTCAAATCACTTCCAAAATCCTCCTTTAGCAAAGCTGCCTCGAAACCGTTCTGCCTCTTCTGTGGAGTGCTCCTGCAGAGAAAGCAGCCTGAGTTTCTGCTCTCAGCTTCACCTGTGTGATAACTTCATGGTTATTTATAAATATAAGGAAAAAAGGGTTAAGTAGATCATGTATTTTATAATTTGTGTAGCATAGTCAAAGAATTGTTAAGCTAGTAAGTTCTAATCCTCGATGATTTCTTCGTAAGGAAATTCAGATCGAATTTTAGAAGTTGTAACTCTTTCAGAACATTTGTTTTTATAAATCTGTAAACATTGTTATAAAGTTTCAACGTTTCTAATCTTGTTTGTTTTTGTTTCTGCTTTAGTGGTTATCCTGCTTCTTCTTAATTTCTAAATGATAAAAGTTTCTAAGCTTAGGTAATGTTGATTAACATGTAAAGCAGCTCTGAGCTCATCAAATGTTCGGGGTTCGATCACTTCTTATAGTGTGATCTCAAGTGTTGGTTTGCCCAAATGTTGATTACCCTATAATGCCTACACATACATTATACACATAACACAGGTATACAAGAGGATATGGTACAATGCCTAGACATATGATTAGGCTTGGGCGTTCGGTTATTCGGTTCGGTTCGGTTCGGTTATTCGGTTATTTGGTTATTCGGTTTTAGGCACTTAGCATCCATAAGAGAACCGAACTGTTTTCGGTTCGGTTCGGTTCGGTTAGCTTTCGGTTCGGTTCGGTTTGGATACTTAGGAAGAGAACCAAAAAATAACCGAAATACTTTCGGATATGGTTCGGTTCGGTTATTTACCCACCAAATAACCGAACTATCCAAATAACCGAACCATTACCCAAATAAAACTTGAGACCGCAACAAAATAACAAAGTTCAAACTTCAAAGAGACTTAAGAGTTTAGACTTGAGACCGCAACAAAATAATCAAGTTCAAAAGAGACTTGAGAAAGCGAGAAAGAGAGAAAGCGAGAAAGAGAGAAAGAGAGAGTAAAAGATTATTAGATTCTACAAGCATCTTCAAGTCCTTGAGTTGATCTTCCATTCTTCTCTTTCTATGACACAATCACACACAATGGGCTTGGGCTTAATGGGTTGGGTAAGTAGGGTAGGGATTAGGCAATGGGTTGGGTAAGTTGGGTAGGGAAGACAAATGGGCTTTAGGCCTCATAAATAAATTATGTTCGGTTTAAAGCGGATATCCATCGATATCGGTTCGGTTCGGTTAATAACCGATATCCGTGGATAGTTTAGAAAGAGAACCATTCGGTTATTTTGTGACACCCGAAACCAAAACATTCGGATAGTTTCGGTTCGGTTCGGTTCGGTTTTTCGGTTTCGGTTTTTATGCCCAGGGCTACATATGATTATGATACATATTCTTCTCTAGAGGAAAATAAATTAAAAATAATAAAATTTTGGTAGTATGCTCATATCTAAACCACAAAAATATTATAGTAAGAAATATACGAACAATACTCATCATGGGTAATAAAAAAATAATATACTACCAAAAAGGTGAAGGTAATCTCTATTGAGTAATAATTTACGTTGCATTGGAAACATTATATCTAAAAATCAAATACTTCCTATGTTCGTAATAGTTAGATGTTTTAGAGTTTTTACGCATATTAAGAATTCAATCATTGTTTAATTATTTAAATATTAATTTTAATATTACATATTTTAAAATAATTATCAACCAATGGTAATTTAAGAAAGTTAATTATTTTCAATCATTACGCCTAGAAGTTTACGATTTATTATTATAAATCAATAAAATAAAGAAAAAAAAGCTAAAAAATCAATCTTTGTGAAACAAATAACAAAAAGTAGAACATCAATCTGAGTATCACTATGTGAAAAATAATCAATTGAAAAAAGAAAACAACATCGTTTTGTTAAGGATATTAAAAAAAAAAACGTTGTCATATAGTATATATGAATGTTTTTATTCTTACCTTATGTATATGAGAATAACAAGGCGTATTTTTGAACACTGAATATTATTTTAAAAATTTAATTATTTAACAATATCATTCTAAAAAAAATTGGATATAGCACATAATATGTTTTTAAATGTTAAGATTTGAAAAATAAATTAACCAATAAAAATTTAAATAATTGATTAAAAGACTAATAATTCATAAGTAGATAGATAAATGAAAAGTAGGATTTGTCCTAAAAATAGGTCTGGGATTTAGATTCATGTATTTTTTTGTTTGGGTATTCAACTTTTACAAAATTAGTACAAAATTACACGGTATTGAATCGTGTGAACAAAGGATTTACTGAATCGGAGACAAGATGACCCGACATATATTTGAAAAGCAAGCTATGAATTATTGACTCCAAATCAAGTTAGCCAATATATATCTGTAGGTAGAAATATCTTACCGCATGGTATCTAAAGCTTTTGTAGCTATGTAGAGCTGACCATTTATGTTTTGTTGTTATGATGAGTTAATAAGTTACAACCATTTTTTGTTTAATGTTTTTTTTTTTTTGAGAGAACTCTAACGCTTACCTCTAACTGTAACCCTAATCCTAATTCTAACATAACCTAATACTAAATTACTAACTCTTTTCGGTTGTATGATGGCCGACCCCCAACCTTAGACGTGGGAGCCTATCACTAGGGCATCCAAAACTTTCACCACCAACTAAAAAAATCTTGAGGGCAGCTAAGACTATGCTGATGATAATAAGAGATAGGATCTTAAAGCCTTTTGGCTTTTCTTAAAACAACATATACACGACGGCTAAAAAAATTCCAGCAAGATCACAATCCTCTCTGATTCTGAAAAGAACAATAGCTATCACAACATGATGAGTTGTCCTCCCATACCTTTCATGATAAGAGTCAAGTTAGGGTAACCAACATTATTCTTGACCACATATGTATATACAGTTCTGATCCTTACATAAATGAAATGAAATAATATGTAAAATAAAGCATAGACAAGATATGACCAAAAAAAAAAGCATAGACAAGATATATTCTCCAACGAAAACTTTCATTGATAACATAAATGTTATCTGAATATAGACAGTGTAATTGTTGCTGCATATGTGAGTCCTAAGCTGCTATTGCGAACCACTGTCCATAACAACAAAATAAAATAAAAAATATAATTTTTTCTGTATTTTGTAATGTATTAATATATAAAAAGAAAAATGAAAATCCACAATTTTCCGGTTTAGTAAAGCGCTTCCACAGATAAACCGGTATTGGCATTTCAGTATTTGTCCAAGAAAATGTAGAGAGTGTCGTCCTACTTGTTGAGCTTCCCATTTCTCTCTTCCAACTTTTCAAGCTTTTCTGTCTCGATGGGTTTTGTGCAGAAGGTTGCTTTCTTCAACCGTCTTGCATTTTCTAGGATGTATGTGGCCACCTCTTTCTCCCTCCTCGTTGACATTCGTATCCTCTCCACATGCACAAATGTCTCAAGATGGAACAACAAGCATTTCGGAACACATTTTGGTGGATTCCATTTCTGTTCGTCCATATTGAAGATATGAAGTTTCTATCTAAGGGAAGAAAATTATAATTATAATTGATTTTATGAAAATACCAAAATGTTGACAAGAAATAACAAAATTAAATTTTGAATTGGGTTGGGTTCAAACTCAAAATTGGGTTGGGTTCAAGATTCATATATATTTAAAAACTTAATGAAATTAGAACGTTTTTAAAAACTTTATTGGTGTCAATTGCACCCATAATACTCTACGTGCCTCCGCCCCTGGATGTGGGACTCTCATAATTAACACATCTCCCTCACACAACGTGTCTTGTAAGTCTCTTAAAAACGACATGAGTTTTGTGTTACACACATGGGCCATACGTTCTCTAGTACCATTGAAGTTATAGCTTGAAGCTATATAGAAAATAGCTTGAAGCTTATTTTTAAATCTAGTCGATTGATAAAATATAGTGTCATTCTAATGAACACATGGAAAAAATAAGCTTAAAAATAAGCTTCAAGCTATTTTCGATTGATAAAATATAGTGTCATTCTAATGAACACATGGAAAACACAGCTAATGAATAATCTGAATTTGGGATATGAGATATAATCAGGACTTTAGGTTGAAAACAAATGGGCCAGACCCTCTAGGCCTAGTTAAGTGTTTGAGCATCTGCAAGTTTGCAACTATAGTCATCTTCTCATGGCATATACTTTAAACGTTCAAATCCCTTGTCACATCATGCATATTCGAATGTGGATTGTGCCGGTGAGGTTGGCGACTGCGTTTCTACCAATATGTATGTCGTATTTCTCAGTGGCTGACATATACTGAGATGATCTTACATGTCTGATGCATTTGACAAACCACTTGTTCGAACCCGCTTTGGTGAGTTATGCAACAAGATTGTGGTCATAAGAATCTCTCTGTTTTGAGGAGGCGTGTAAAAAGAATGGATTCAAAAACTTATTAACTAATTCCTAATGTCTCTCCTTACGTAATGCTATAAACACTTGTGATTATTGTGAATATTGAATTAGTGGTCATTTTTATTCCTACTCGTAGATCCCACCACATAACCGACGAACACGTACCCATTCCTGATCTTGAACACGATTCTTTCTTCGCAAATCTCAAATCCAGTCGTCCCTTGGAGAGACATCATGCATGTGTTCTTGTCCTTGGTAGCCATGGTTATGGAGCTGTCAAGAGGGTGTTTTTGGGTAGCGTGAGTGACTATTTAGCTCATCACGCACATTGTTCCGTTCTGATCGTCAAGAAGCCTAAGGCTAAACCTACTTCTACCAATAAACACTAATGAGGAACAAGACGTCCTGTTTTTCTTATATGTTACCATTCTGTTTTCTTAAGTAAGATCCTATTTGTATACTCTTCTTCCCAGCATCTTCAATTTAAACGTTAATAGCTTTAATGTATATATTCATTGTATTCACTGTATTAATCGGTCCTTCTTTGTGTTGATCTCCTTACTTTTTTCTGTATAGAAACTATAGCATAAAAACGAAGTTCTTGAAACATTTTTACATTTATTTAATATGACCATAATTGAAAGGTTCCAGTTAAATGTTTTCTTTGGAAACTTGTAGTAACTTGCAAAGAGCTTGATCGTGTAAAAAACTGAGATAGAAAACCTTATCGTGACTGTGCTATAACCAAATAATCATGTTGCCGAGGACTTGTAAGCAATGGCTTCAGCAACTTCTTTTTCTTTTCTCAGTTTATCTTTCGCACTTTGTGAGTCTTGTTTGCATAACAAGGTTTGATCCGAGCTTGTAGAAGACGTCACTTGTGTTTTATGCGAAAGACACTTAAAGGTGCTATAACCAAATAATCATGTTGATGAGGCTTGTAAACAATGGATTCAGCAACTTTTTTCTTCTTTTCTCAGTTTACCTCTACCACTTTATGAGTTGCATAACAAGGTTTCAATCCGAGCTTGTGGAAGAAAACACTTGTGTTTTATGCGAAAGACCATTTATTCACGTCCTTCTAGCTACAACCGTTGACACAAGTGTCTTCCATAAATTCTCGATCCCTTCGAGAAAGAGAGACACAATGTCATCACTGGAAAAAAATTGGACTGAAAATTGAACTGAAAATTGTAGGGCTTTACCCCGAAGGGAGCCCTTCCAGAAATTCTCGAAGGCCCAAGACAAGCTTAGGCCTAGGAGGGGGTTTGGAAATAGTTTTCAACCAGCAATAGACGCGCCTCGGTTAGAACCTCATTAGCTGCGTCATTGCCCCAAGCGCAAAGACAAGTTTCTTTCATCAAAAGCCTCTTTATTTTATATCAAAACAAAACCGACCAACTTGATGTACTCTTCCGATGTGGGATAGTGTACCAAAACAATAAATAGAACATATTCGAAACTTGACATTCCTAATAAGAAATTACCTTATAACATATCTTAAAAATGGAAACATGTCATAAAACTGAAACTATGAATGGTAGGGACCGCGCGAACGCAGGCCCCCTCTGCCACAAATAATGACGCAGGCTCTCCCACGTGGGGAGACCTTAAGCTAAGCACCCCTCCTTTTTGTGCAATGGAGGTCACTAGCTTAGGCCACTCGTCTTCTTGATCACAAGTTGACCCCGTCCAGGTAAGTAATTTTGTCAGTCTGTCTAGATCTTCTCTTATACTCTGCTTCCTCAATTCTTTTTTCATGTCTAAGCAATGTGGGACTCTGCATAATTAACACATTAGTTAAAAACGACATGAGTTTTGTGTTATAGATATGGGCCATACGTTCTAGAGGCCCATTAGAGTGCGTGAATAGACTGTCTAACGTTCTTTACTAATAGTAAATATCTTGAATCTTAATTAGTATGCACACATGAGATGTACATGGGATTGGGATACATGTGATTATGTGAATAAGCTGAATTTGGGATAAGAGCCATGTTACCAATCAGAGCCATAATTAGGAGGCAGGACTTTAGGCTAAAAATATTTTACACAGTGAACAAGCTCTCAATTCATGAACTTGCTAACGGATTAGCATGGGCAAGCCGCGAGCTCTTCGCTATCTTACAAGTTCATCTTCTCATGTCATATACTTTAAACACTTCAAATTTCCCGCCACTTCAGGCATAGTCGGATGTGGACTGGGTCGGTAACGTTGATGACTTTGTTTCTACCAATGCTAATTTCGCATATCTCAAAGGGCGTACATGTGCTCTCTAAGCCTACCAAAAAGTAATATGACATTGTACGGTTCTCCACTGAAGCAATCATGCTGTCTTAAACCCAATGTCCAAACTTCTTTGGTTACATTTACTCCTCACTGAACTTGGGATCATACTTTTTGCAAAGCCGATTATTTACTATAACAATTTAGACACTACATACATTTTTGCTAACCCGGTTTTCCATTCGAATGAAGCACATCGTTTTCAATTACCAATTCATCTCAGCCGTTTGATTTAAGCTGGTAACTCCAATTCAAATGTTTTTGATGACAACCAAATGAGTTCAAAATAATTCGAATGAAGCACATCGTTTTCAATTTCCATTTGATGCATTTGACCAGCAACTTGTTCGAACCGGCTTTGGTGAGTTATGCATATAGATTGGAGTCACAACAAAATCTCTCTATTTTGAACGGGCATGTAAGAATATGTACTCAAAAACTTAATCAATCCTTAATGTCATCGTTTAAATACTTATGTTCATTGTGAATAGTACGTAGATCAACCGACATTCATATTCCATATTGTAAATCTACTCATAGATCCCAACACATTACCGATTAACACATACCCATTTGATCTTGAACACGATTCTTTTTCTTCGCAAATCTTGACTCCAATCGTCCCTATATACTCAAATCGTCTCCGCCACTCGAAACTTTTCCTCTGTCAATCAATAAGTTAAACATAATTCAAAGAATATAATCTTAATCTAGTTTCGTAAACCCAAATAATTTAAAGAATAGAATCCAAATAATTATAAGCCCAATAATTTTTTTTTAAGGACATTATCCCAATTTTCATCAAAACCAAAAGAAACCATTCGGTTTTATTGTTTTTAACTAAACAAAATCTAAATTGAAAGCTTAATAAAAATGACAACCAAATGAGTTCTTACTTTTTAGGCTAAACCATAATCAAACCAAACCACTTATTGCTGAGAAAGGTTATCAGCGTGATGTAGGGTTTTTTATTATTATTTATTTTGGCTTCATCAAATTAATTGGTTATTCAATTTTCTTTCAACAATATGTGTAGTTTAGAAGACGGTTAAGTTGAATTAATGGATTACTGGTTATTTCTAGTTAGTTATGGAATTACTTGAGTTTTAAGTTGTTCTTGACATGCCAATTAAGTTGTTGAAGTAAGAATTGGGTGTGACAAAAAAATCCCCACAAAATTTGGCAAACCTTATAGTTTTGATGACGGTAACAGGTGTGGGTAACAAGTTACATCTATATAAATGTAGATAACACAGTACATGTATTATAAATCACAGTCACTATAATATATAATAGATCTTCATACTATAAACTAACTCTCTACATAAGAATGTAAATGTCTAAAATAATAATTATCTGAAACATAATGAAAAAAAGAGATAAATATATGTATAACATGTTACAATATTTCTTATATACTATAATTGTAAAAGATATACCTCTAAAATTTCACTTAACGTGGCAACTATATTATTCGGTTGTAATATACTGATTAATGTCTAAAGAAAACAGATGTTGGGTTTACAACTTATGTGTGTTATTTATTTGTTTAATGCGTTATAAGTAATTATAGGGTAACCTTAAACGGTACGAGTTTTTTAACGGTAAGAAGGAGCGGCAAGCAGTTTCATTATATTTGAATGTTGTACGAGCGAATGACATACAAAAGCGATACAAAAAAAAACCCGAGCAACTATTACTTTAATTGGTAACATTTTAGCGGTACAAAGAGTAAATAATATAAAAAAAATTAGGTTATATAAACATATATTTTACTATTTAGTTATGTATACAAAATCTAAATAGTTTTCTAATTATCAGAGCCGTGCGTATAGGTTTTAAGGCCGAAATAAATAATGTAATTTAATATATATATATATATATATATTTATTTTTTGATAAATATAATACAAAACTGTAAGTCAATGTTAGATACTTTATAACAAAATCTAATATATAATAAATTCAAATAATTTATAAACTAATTGAAAATTGTCATCTCTTCGTCAAGAATCTAACTTTTCTAATTGGTTTCATATTTCTTTATTGTATTGAAACTCTTCTACATCTCTCTACAAAAGTATTTCATTAAACAACGAAATTGTCAAACCTATCTTTTATAGAAAACTAAAGATGGAAGAATTTATATATCTTTTAACATAAAGTTTAAGAAATTATATGTTATTCTGTGAATAAAAAGTTGATTAGTTCACATGACAATATTCCTAGGATTAGAAATTTTTTGACACAACATAAGAATATGTTTGGTGAACTAAGTAATGTACCAAACATTATAAGAAACTAATAACATAACAACTCATATTGATGTTTAAAAACTATATGACTACTTTGTTTAATACAAATTCAAAAAATGGTTACCAACACATTAAGAAATAAAGCCAAATAATTTAAACCAGTGAAATTAGTCGTCCATTAGAGTATTTGGAGATCGCTAGTAATAAGAAAAAACTAAGAAAATTTTATATCTGTGATCTAACTAAAAATACTAGGGAGTGATGGCGATGTGAAGTATCTAATGGCAGTAGATGTAAAAGAAAACATATTGAAAGATGACGTTTCTAATTCTGACTATCATCCTTAAAAATCTAGGAACTTTTTGCTGTCAAGAACACTGACGCCATATGCTATCTTTCCTCCACATTTGGTTGAACACACAATAGTCCTATGTGGATGCATTTTAAGATGTGTGGTTTCTAAAATGATATTGAATCTCATATCGTTTGATCTACAAACTTTTCTCAATTATAATCACTCCATTTTGTCCATATCTATTCATGAGAACCAATCCATTGCTCGTTAGGTTTTGATTATATGTCATTCAATATCAAAGAAACTTACAACAAATCAAAAGTTGAGAAACCATAATTGAAAGTATTTAAAGATGGGATGGTTTTATTTATTTTTTCTACATGTCCAAAATTGAGAGACCATAAAAGAAAATATTTGAATATATAAGTTTTATTTAAACGTCAACAATTTTAATATTTAGTGAATAAATCTAGAAAATAAATTGGGTAACTTTTTATTTACTCTTCTATTTCGTTTTTATATACACTTGATTAGAATTATATAGAAAATTTTAGCAAAACTACCACTTTTTACCATTCTTTTCCCTTATAAAATACTACTTTCTCTCCCACCTTCTAAGTCTATCACTGTTGATTAGAAAAAAAAATCATAACATCCTTTAATTTTTGCGTCCAAGATTATTTATTAGTTTTTCAAAATATTATTGTTTCATCACTAAAATACTTTGAATTAATTATGAGGTGCATTAAAAGTAATGAAAAAATGGTTCCAATTTGTAAAATGCTACCAATTATTTCAAAAGGTATTCTTGAGATGGTTTGCTAGTTGAAATTGTTTTTTTTTTGTTTTTGTTTTTGTTTTTCCTAAACAAGTTGAAATTCAACATATGATATGCTTGTTGATTCTATTGGCTAAAAAGATTTATTGTGTAGTTTTATTCAACAAAATTGTAGTTTTTAAATTTGTGGATAACTCATTGGGATGATTGTAGTTGATTATTGAAATTATTAAAATGTTTAATGATTAACATATTTATTATCTTGTGTTTATTATCTTACTAGTCATTTAATTTTATACAAATGTATTAATATTGCTGACGTGGTGCATGAACATTAAAATAATGTTGGCTTTTATTAGTGACATACAATATAGTGAGGCATTAAGAAGTTTTAAGGTTGCACTATAGATATAAATATAAATAGTGGTGGTACAAAAAAACAATACAAATAGAGATGTACAAACATAAAATTTGATTAATAACGTTAAAGTAGTACAAATTGGTAGAGATAATAAAAACTAAAATTTAGTATGAAAAATATATTTAATTGAATGAAACGAAAGTAATATATTTAAAATAGAAAAGTTAAATCAGTTTTATTTAAATATCATTTCATAATTTTTTAATAAATTAATTTTCACTACTATATGTGGATTTTATATTTTTAAATAATCACTAAACATTTAGATATTAGAAAGTAGATCGAAATATAATTGATTTTTGTTTAGAAAAGAACAAAAGATAATTAAGTTAAAATATGTTAAACGAATTATTTTAAACGATAATATAAATTAAACTGTGAAGAAAAAGATATATTAAAACATAATATATTATTTAAAAATTAGATTAAAATTATGAGATAAATCTCATGTTATAGGAAAAATAGTAATCTAAATAACTAAAATAATTAATTTAAAGCAACCAATAATAATTCATAAAATCAATACATATTCCTATCACCACATTTTAATGTTACTTTATTTTATTCAATCCAATTTTTGTTGCTTTAAACTTGTACTACTCCTTTTAACAGATACAAGTTGTAATGCCCATTTTTGAATAATCTTTATCATTGGTTACATATGTATTTGTACAATTTGTACCATTAATGATACTAGTTGATACCAATAAAAGCCACTGTTTCGTCATCATTTATAAAAAGTAGGGTAGTTTACCTAAATAGAACTTAAAATATATATAATTTACTAAAGTAGAACTAGCGTTGAAGAAATGAGTATAAACATGTATAATACCACTTTACCAATTAGTTACAACTTACAAGTGACATAAGAAAATAATTATGAAACCTTTCATTTTGCCCTGAGAAAATTCGAGAAATAACATGAAAACCATAATTATAAAAGAACGCATAAAAATTAAAAAGTAAAAATCGGCTCCCGGGCACGAATATCGAGACATCTCTCACGTTAATGTCTTCCGACGCCGGTGTAGTTTTTGCTCGCCGGCGTCGGGACTTCCTAAGCTCTTTTCGTTTTCGATTTGTTTTCTTGCTTTTTGTCTTCCTTTCTTCGAACTTTTTTTTTTTTTTTTTTTTTTTTTTTTGAATGAATGTAAAATTTATTCACCAAAAAAACCAGTGTTACATCAAGTGCATCATTTTTGAGGTTTTTGACATTGAGTGTACAATTCAAATCTTAGTGGAAAGCCAAAATGTGAAAAGGTCTTCATACTTTGCGTATCCGGTTTTCCGAAGAAGAGTGATCCGGTTGCGAATGTTCTTGTCGATGGTTTTCCCAAGGATCGATGCTGTGATAGGGTCTTCTCCATGCCGTCGATTGTTCCTCTCTCTCCATAAAGTGTGGACTGTGATTTGAAAGGCATATCGCAGAAGCAAACGTGCCTTCTGTTTGAGTGTGTTACTTGAGATGAGCAACATGAGTTGATCCCACTCCAATGTGTATCTGTTTTGTAGTAATCCCTTTGCTAATGTCTCCCAAATCTGTCTTGAATAGCTGCATTGGAAGAAAAGATGGTTTCTTGTTTCTACCGGTTCATCGCAGAGTTTACACGAGACGTCTACTTGTGCATTCCACTTCCCCATACGAACCCCCGTAGTTAATCTGTCATGCATTGCAAGCCACGTGATGAAGGCATATTTTGGTGTAGCTTCAGAGAACCAAACACCCTTAGCCCAACTGCAGATAGGTTGCTCGACTCTCAAGAGTTTCCAAGTCTCATTTGAAGAGAATTTCCTTTTAAAACCTGTTTTCCATCTCCATAAATTCACATCATCCTCCTCTGGTTTCCTCTTCAATCTTATTTCTTCTATTTCAGCTTCAACCTTATTGAGATTTTCCACACGGCGCCGTCTTCCTTTGTGAGTACTCAGGACTTCCTCTACCGTGGCTGCCTTTGATATTCCAAGATCAATACAACCCCGTTCACCAAAGTTATCAGATAACTTCCCCATAGAAGACCATGTATCATACCAAAACGATGTCCCTCTACCACTTTTAATTTCAACCCGATGAAAATTCTTGGCCAGGTCCCGGAGCTTTAGAATTTTCCTCCACATCCAAGATCCTTGTGATGAGTTTGCATTCACTGTCCAAAAAGATTTTTTCCAAATTAGGTAGGTATGAACCCACTTACTCCACATTGACGTTGGAGCAGCAAGTAGTCTCCATATTAGCTTCAGCCCACAAACTTTATTTGTTTCCTTGAGTGGTCGCAGACCCAAGCCGCCTTCACTGCGAGGTAAACAAATAGTTTCCCAAGATGTTTTAGCTTTGTGAGTATTTAAATCTGGTCCGCTCCAAAGGAAAGCAGAACACAACTGTTGGATCTCCTTCATACACGCTCCTGGTAAGCAAAAAGTTGCTGACCAAAAGTTGGTGATGCTCATTAAAACCGATCGTATTAACTGCAGCCTTCCCGCGTAGGAGAGAAATCGACTCGTCCAAGAACTTATTCTGGCTCGTACTTTTTCTGTCAAGGGGAGGTAGTCTTGGGCTGACATTGCCTTGGTCATTAGAGGGAGGCCTAAGTAGCGTACTGGCAATTGACCTGTTGCAAATGGAAAGCTCTGTTGGATTTCTGTTTGTGTTTCCGGAGCTATTCCTGCCATGTACAAGGTAGACTTCTCGATACTAATTTTCAGTCCAGAACAGTTTGCAAAGTCATCAAAAACAGACATGATTCCTTCTATAGATCTCTTTGTTCCTTCAGCAAAAACCATTAAATCATCTGCAAAACATAAATGTGTGAGTAGTACGTTATGGCACCTTGGGTGGTAACCAAACTTACCCTCTACCGCAGCCTTGTTAATCCGTTGAGATAAGACATTCATACAGATCACAAACAGGTATGGTGATAAAGCACATCCCTGTCTTAATCCTCTCTTACTGCCAAAAAAACCAGCGAGCTCGCCATTGACTTGTACGGAGAATGTGGCCGTTGAAATGCATAATTGAATCCAATGTATAAATTTTCCCGGGAAGTGCATGGCCTTAAGTGTCTCCAACAGAAAAGACCATTGCACCGAATCAAAAGCTTTGGAGATGTCAATCTTCATGGCACAACGAGGAGAAACGTCATCCTTATGATAGTCCTTTACGATCTCTGAAGCTAACAACACATTTTCCATTAAGAGCCGGTTCTTGATAAACGCTGTTTGATTGGGCGAGATAATCTCCGGTAGTAGAGACTTTAATCGATTAGCCAATATCTTTGATATGACTTTGTAGAGAACATTGCAACAAGATATTGGTCTATAGTCTTTCATTACCTTGGCATCTTCTTTTTTCGGAATCAGAGCAAGAATAGTGGTATTTACTCCTTTAGGGAGGAAACCTTTAATGAAGAACGACTGAATCGCAGTTGTGAAATCGTCACCGACAACTGACCATGCTGATTTGAAAAATTCACAAGTAAAGCCATCCGGTCCCGGGGCTTTGTTCGCAGGCATCGCAAAAAGCACCTGCCGTATTTCCTCTGTTGTGACCTCTTTTTCAAGCATACATTGATGAGCATATGTACATTTGAAAGGTATTAATTCTTCAAGGATATCAGCAGGCAATCCTTCGAACTCTGTAGGTACATGGCCTAAGAATTCTGAGAAAAACCGCTCTGCTTCATGTTTTATTTCCTCTTGGCTAGAGACTATTGATCCGTCCGGGAGTTGTATCTCCCTGATAGAATTTTTCGACACTCTCAACTTCACTGCATTATGAAAAACTTTGTTATTCTGGTCGCCAACATCAAGCAAGTGGAGTTTCGATCTTTGCTTTAGAAATTTCTCTTCCAATTCTGCCAGATGATTCCACTTATGATATGCCTCTGTTTCTTCCTTTGATGCTGTATCTGTAGGTCGTAGCAGAGTCTCCTTTTGTTTCTCACACAGATCTTTGAACGCCACTGTTACTCTTTTCTGCAAATTCCCCAGTTTTTCTCGACTTAAGTTTCTGAGTTGAGGTTTCAGATTCTTAAGTTTCTTTGAAAAACGAAACATTGCTGAAGTAGAGTGAAACAGGGTAGGTGTGTCTTGCCAATAGGATTGGAGTAGAGGTAGGAATTCGGGCATTGTCGCAATGGAATTTGTAAACTTGAAAGGCTTCCTTTTAGCCACTTTCTCCCTTTGAATCTGAATTCTACTCCGTAGATGATCAGAGCAGCCCCCTGGTTCATATACATAGTACGCTTGTGAATAATGGTTGAGCATAGCACGATTTATCAGTACCCGATCGAGTTTTTTGCAAATTACCCCCTCGTCTCGTTTGTTACACCAAGTGAATAATGGACCATGTGAACCAATATCCATTAGTGAACAATGTCTTACCGCCTCTTGAAAATCTCTCATACCTTGTGGAATATTTGGAGAGTGTTCAAAGTTTGAGTGTTCTTCAATATCCAATATTTCATTAAAATCACCCATCAGCATCCAACGTTTGTTTCTGAACAACTGAGAGTCTTGATGATTTCTCAGATCTTCCCATAAACTTCTCCTTTCCTCAGCCAAATTTTTTGCATAAATGAAAGAGCAGAAAAATTCCTCCTCCTCCCCTTCCATTAACACTGAACATGTAATTAGCTGGTCACTCTTGAAAATTGGAGTTAACCGCACTGTTGATCTCCAAAGAATCCAAATACGACCAAGCCTATTAAACTCGTAGTTAGCCATAAATGACCAACCGTTAAATACTTGAGATACAATACGATTTGCCTTCTTTTCCTTGACTCTCGTCTCTAATAAGCAACCAAACTGCACCTCACTGTTGTTTGTCCAATGATGGACCACGGAATGTTTAGTAGTTTTATTAAATCCGCGCACATTCCATGAAAAACTCGACATTTAGAGGGCTTTTCGGTTGGACCTCCTTCCCGCAACCACTGGAACAACGTCCTTAGTTACCTGGTTTGAGGTCTCCGAAATAGTCTTCATCTTCTTTGAGGTGTTACGCGTGACAGGTGGTTTCCCCCCTACCATTTCCTCATCATTTGCCTTTGTCTCTTGAGATTCACTATGAGCTGTAGCTTGTCCATCTTCTACCTTAGCACCATCCTCATCATCATCATCATCATTCTTTTCCTCTGTTTCTTGAAGTTCTCCCTCCTCCTCCTCTTCAGTACAGAGGACAGAAAATTTTGATGCTGAAACAAGAATTGGCGCCTCTGTTACTGCTTTACTCGGGCTGCGACTTGTTTTTGAAAGAGATACCTGTGACCACTCTCCTACATCATCCATCTTTTCTGAACTTGTCTGGTCAGTCTCCGGTGCCTTTTCATTTACTTTGTCTGAAGTGGTAACTGTTTCCAGCGTACTAGTCTGTACCACTGCATCTTTAGTAACTTTAGATTTCTCCACCCACTTCATTTCAGAACCTACGGCTGAATATTTTTTATTGGCAACACATCTTGAATCAAGATGTCCCCATTTTTCACAGATAGAACACCTCGGAGGCAACCAAGGATAGACAAAATCCACCCAAAATTCCTTGCCATTCTTTGTGAATTTGATCTTTTTTGGTAATTCTTTGGACAGATCAGCGTTGACAAAATTTTTTGCAACATCAAAACGTGAGCACGCAGCTGTTTCTGGGTGTAGACGCACCGGATGACCTGCTGCGCTTGTAATGAAACTCAATCCCTCCCAAGAATACATATTCATCGGAACATTTTTAAAAAAAAACCATAGTGGAACAGATTTCTCCTCCTGTTGCTCCTTCTCCGCATTAGGAGTCCACTTAGTGACCACCATTGGTACCTCAGCAATATTCCACATTCCTCTTTTGAGAACCCTTGCACGAATCAAAGGATTGCTATCCCGGAATCTCAGAGTTGTGGAATTGACTTCGTACACGTCAATTTTTTGCGCATCGAACCCCTGTTTCCAAATTTTGTTAACGATGACATGAACCTTAGCCACATGTGGTGCCGTATCTAGGAACTTCCCTATCAGAAAATCCTCCCAGAGCGGTGTAACGTTTTCAAAAACCTCATCAGGAATCTCCACGGAACTTTGCCCCTCCGAAGTTGAAATGTTTAGATCGTATTTTTTGAGAGTTTGCTTGTTTTGAACCACCGAAACCCATGAACCCACCTCCTGTGTGCCAGAGAGATCCGTAGATCCTTCCGTCTTACTCATCTCTGCCCTCCGGAGCTGCCTGGCGGCGCCGGTGAGCTACCTTAGTTGAAACGAAATCACAAACCCTAGTCGCCTATTTTTCGCCTCCTTACCAAAACGCAACGTTTTGTTTTTATCGTGTGGGCACCTCCTTCGAACTTTTTCCCCAATATTTTTAACTTTTTTCAACCTTTTTCAACCTTTTCGAACTCTTTTGAACCCTTTGATCCCCGACGGCTACTCTTTATCCAGCGACAAAAGACGGAGATGGTTTCTGGCAATCACTCTCTTCCTCTCTATACTCGCTGCAACATTGTTGGCGGATCCAAAGACCATCGCTATGCTCTCCTCTCGATCTGGATTTCTGTTCCCCCCTGAAGAAACCTCCACTTGGGCTTCGTTGATGGCAAGAGATCTCTCTCTTGGACCATCAGATGCGCCATGCCCGATGGAGACGTCGACGGTGCACGGCGATTTCTTCTTCAGGGCAACGGCTCTTCCTCCTAGAAAAGCTTTGTCTTCATGTCTCTTTGCCTCTGCTGCGGACCACGGTCATTGCCCGGTATCGCCGAATAATCAATCGCCGGAGATGCTTTCTTCATCGCAGATCTCTCTTTCATTTCCGGTCAGCCGCCGCATCTGCTTTCTCCCTTGCAATGCAGTTGCAAGATTAGGGTTTCGTCTGGTGGGCCTTGTCCCCAATTTCGGCCCAACACCAATTATGAAGCCCAAGCCCACTTCTATTAAACCCAGGTCTGCTACTTTATTTATTTTGTCAATCGTTAAGCAAGGTCTGTGTCGACTTCACGTTTTCAATGGTCAAGGACGCCATATGAAGCTTAATTCACCACCTTCGTTGCTTTGGATTAACAATCACTCTCAGAGAATCCTGGTTTTTGCTTCAACTATGGCTATGATCTATGATTCCAAAAGCTTGAAGTCTTATGGTTTTTTGTTCCCAATCTCAATTTGTCGGAGTTTTGAAGGCAGTCATGGAATATCTGTGACTAAGTTTCACTCTATGACAATCCTATCTAACAATTTCAAGCACCATCCAATCACCATCGATAGTTTATCTCGTTTGGTCCGTTTGCTTCATTGTTTGAGTCTGGTCTTGAATCGTTTGGAGTTAATTTCTCTTTGGAAGTGTCCTAGAGTGTTGCTGCCCGTGCCAAGTATTATTAATTTCCTATCAAGTTCCCTCCCTTTAGCACCCTCTAACTCTGTCTTGGCTGGTAATGGACGCCACGCTAACAGAGTAATGGTTTGTTTAGGCTGGATTGATAGTTACCTTTGTCGAGATCAGATGCTAAGTTTACTTTGGACTCTATCCGAGACTCTCTTACCCAACCATAGGCAATTGGCCTTTAGAGTTAAGAAGACCGGTATTATGACCCTGTCTCTACGGAGTAGGTGTTACCGAAGCTTTTTCAACTCTCTACCTACCCATTCACCAATTATCGAGTTCAGTCATGTGTTAATCTATTGCTTGGATAATTTGCAATCTTCTGGTAGGTTGGAAAAGTACGGCATTATGACCATGTCTTCAAGAGGTGGTTACCGTCTCTTTTTCAACCTCGTTAACCCGTCAGCCTCCTCCGCGGAGCACCTTTCCAAAAGCTCGGATGCATTGTTTGCAAGAGCCACTTATGACCACAAGGTGGTCGAGGATTTCGCGAAGCCCGCCTTCATGGTCGAATCCGCTAAGGCCTCAACAGATTTTTCAATCATTGGAAAACTCATGAAGCTTCTATCTTTATTTCCCTGTATTATCCTAGTTTCATTGTGTATGAACTTCCCTCTTTTGAGGTTTTATTGAATGAAGATCTTTGTTTGACAAAAAAAAAAAAAAAAAAAAACATGAAAACCATAATGGTCAGTGATATATTTTTGTATGTATAATATAGGTCAATATAGATGCACACTCATTGAAATAATGGTTTTACCTTTATAAAACTATTCAATTAACGCCTTTAGAATTCGCCGTCGTCCAGACCCATACTCGCATCAGAGAGTTTCTTCCTAACCCTCTGCCAGCGGAAAATTTTGTCCTTTACTCTCGAAAAATGGAAGGTATTAGCTGTAGACCTAGTTATAAAACCTTAAACCTGAAACAAACAGATTTCGAACCAAAAAATATGGTTCTTAAATCAAACCGAATAATCATAAATTCTGAACTGATTCTAAGTGCTTAACTAGTTTAAATGTAGCGGGGGTGGTTGCGATTGCGGGAGTTTGCAGAAGCGGGTGGTTGTAGTTTCAAGTGTTATTAAGCGTTTTGAACGACTGGTTTAGCGGTTAGAAATTGGTGCATTTTTGGAGTTTTATGACTAGCTAACCATCGGATGCAACATCAGTTAAATTAAAAAGACCAAATAAATATAAACTATAATTATAAAAAATATAAAGTACATACAATCTTTACTAGTATTTTGAAGTACATTTTGTACTGGGTGGGTTAAAAATTTATCTAAAATTTTTTGTATCCGACCCGATACAAAATTTACTTCAAAATCTTACACCAGATATTCCATATTTTTCTTTGGATCGGATCAAAACATATCCAAAATTGTGAATCGGATTTTCCATATTTAAAAATATAGATATTTAGAAGATTTGGTTAAGATTTAAAATACGATTCTCCTATCATCTTTATTTGAACTTTTTTTTTAAAACTATTTTAAATCATCATATAATACATAAATTTTAAAAATCTCAATTATTTTTTCTTCATATATTGTGATTCAAATTTTGTAAAACAGATATATATTACCCAATTGATGTAAAAGGTGTGTGTACTCAACGTCTTTATTGGCTAAAATGTTTTGACAATGATTTGGAATCATATTATAGATAAGATCAAGGGTATCTACACTATATGACCATAAAAGACTATATAATTAAGTTTCTATCTATGTTTTTTATATAACTAGATGTTTGCCCACGCGACGCGTGGGTTATTGCATATTTTTTTTCTTTATGTAAAACAAATAAATGAAATATATTTTGTAAGCAATACAACAATAATAAAGCATATATAAAAATAATAGATGAATGAGATAGTTAATAGCTCAATATATAGACTTAAGATTTTCACTTAATATTTTTGAGATTACAACTTGGTTCAATATATGTTTTACTTACCTTTTTCCAAAGCATTACTAAATTTCAACTACTAAAAGAGAACCATCTGAAAAATGACATTCATTGTATATAGTAGTCTTCTCCTTCTTCTCGTCTTTTGTCTTCTTGATTTTCTTCTTAATCTTTGTGCAAGAATATCAAATTTATTTGAGTCTACCCAAATTTAGGTTAATATAAATTGAATGTAATGAATGTTTTCGGCAAAGAAAACCTACAATAATGCATCTTCTCTACTCTTTTTTTTTAAAGACATCTAAAGTAGCACAAACGATTGACCGTACGTAGAATTTCTTGTTTTCATGTCACCTCCTCTTCACAATCTCTTACAAAAGTGACAAAAATATATATATTGAAACACCATTTGTTGAATTAGAAGATTAAATGTTATACAATTTACCGATAATAGAAAACTTGGAATATGATGGTTTGTGAGATGTGTGTGTTAATATTTATAGGGATTTTTTTGTAATAAAAGCATATTTACGTTAGATAACTATTTAACTTCCACAATCATGTTTTGTTTTTGATACTATAAAACTTTTACAATCATGTTTGAATGTCATTTATGAGTAATTTAATTGTATTTATATCATAAAATTTTATGTTACATTCCAAAGAATTCATTGTGAAGAAATCATTATGTATTAAATGATTTCATCTTTATAGTACAAGCTAATTGGAAATGGAATATCAATTTTTTGTTTATATATATAGAAAAATCCTTACACTACGAAATTTGAATTAAATAAAATTTTTAATGATATTTACATTATTATATGGTGAATCAATAAAACTAAATATAATGATGGGTATATTAAAAAATTGTATTATAAAAATTACAATTTTTTTGGAGGTAAGAGAGAGTTAGAAAAATTAATTTGATAATTGTATTACAAAAAATTATTTCGTTAAAACAATACGTACTTTTAAAAATAAAATAAATATACATGAATATGTAAGAAATATCAAACATTCAAAGTTAAAAAAAATGAAGATAGTTACTTTACCTTGTTTCCCTTATTGCGCTATGGTCGGAATATAATTTTACTATAGCCATCAAAATTATAATATACATATGTAAGTTTAAATTAAAATATTATTAAAAAACAAAAAAGAAGGAAGAAATACATAAAAAACAAAGAAGAAATACAATTGAAAAGAATGTAAGATATATATTTAAAAATTATATAATCAAACTCTTACAATGATATCTTAATTGAGTTTTCAACTCATGCAAGAACATAAACAAAACAAAGAGAATATTTAGGATTTGAGATATGGAGGAGGAGGATGTGAGAATGGTTATTTATAGGAAAATAAGTGATGGAAGTTACATTTCTAAACGAATTAGATTATCGGAGTTACAATTATAATTATAGTGTATTTAAATGACAATGAATAGAGAAAAAAGTAGTCAATTCACAATTATGTATTTCAGTTAAAATTGAGTAGTAAAGTGTAGATTTAAAGTATAGATTAATGTATATGATTAAATGTGTTATATTTTAAGTTTAATTGAAAATAAATATTATACCAAACATAATTCAAAATAGATGTCAATAGGGAGAGTCAACTGCAAGCAAAATACTAAACGTTAAAACAATAATGCAACATTCATGTACCTCCATATGATTTTGGGTTGACAGCAGTTATGATTAGAAGCATCCCAAACCATGACACGAACATTTTTCCCACTATGAAAATGTCCAAATTAAAAAAAAATTAGTGGAAAAATAAATAAAGTAAATCATACATGTTTTAAAAGTAAATTTCTGCTTGCTCAGCCAAAAAAGGTATACAGTTATTTTTTCATCGCATGATAGGTCCTCTAGATTGAATCCTTGAATCTTTGTTAATTCTCCAACAACATCTGCAAATTATAAGATGTGGAATTTATTGATAAGAAATGGGTCTTGTAAAATAGAGTAACCAAAACTTTACCAGGTAAGTGATGGTTTGTTCCGGCGAGAGTCCATAATTCGTTATATTGTCGAAACCTAAACATCTCATTAGGAATTGGAGGACTCGTTTCTTCAATAGGGTTAATGATGGTGCCATCTAAGAATTTAATGACATGGAGATGATCCGTTAGTTTGTATTTTCCGTAGCTAGCATCCACTTGGAATTCTGATATATTGTAAACTTTTCCCTCATGAAGATCATCTCTGAAGCGATAAGCTCGGTATTGGGGTATAGTTACTTGGATTAAAGTAGACTGCAACATTAATTTTTATTAGATAGACATGTAAAAGTATTCTAAATTATTAAAAGATTGTACCTGTTGGTCTAGTAGCAGAAAGTCTAGGCTAAAAAATTTCACATTTTGATGGAAAGATTTAGCTTGCCATTTGCGTAGGAGTCGACCACATATAGACTGAAATTGGCGACCTATTTCAAGCTCTTTCAATGGAGTAATGGCCATTTGGTTTAGTGGGATTGTTACGTGAAGGTAGGGAGAGGAGTTGCCTTTTTTTTTTGGTACGTTGCAAATAAAGAAATGAAGTCTTATATATAGGAGGTGAATGATTTAAGTAAGAATATAGAATTATCATAAAATAAATTTCAATGTAGAATATAGCTGCTGAGGAATCTATTAACCACCTACTTTTTGAATGTCCGCCTTCGAGACAAATATGGGCCTTATCACCAATTCCCTCATCCGGGCACATCTTCCCGAGAAATTCCCTATTCTATAATTTTGATTTTCTCTTCTGGAGAGGTCGCGATTTTGGAATAGAAGAGGATGTGTTAGAACTCTTTCCATGGATATTCTGGTATATATGGAAAAGCCGTAATCGTTTCATCTTTGAGAATGTCAAAGAACCCCCTTTGGAGACTTTGGACTTAGCACTGAGAGAAGCCTCAGTTTGGAAGAAAGCACTTTCGAAAGATGAAGTAGATCCCGATATTCCCGTTCGGCCGGCACTAAACCTTGCGTTATCCCCCCGTTTATCAGAATGCCAGCTAGACGCTTCCTGACATTTGGAGGATAGCCTAAGTGGACATGGTTGGGTCTTGATTGACTCGGACATCATCTCACACATTTGTCTCAAGAGTTCGCGAAGAAGTCTCTCGCCGCTCCATGCAGAATTGGACTCCTTGCTTTGGGCAATGGAATGTTTGACCTCGTTAGGCATTACTGCTAGCGCCTTTGCTTCTGATTGCTCTGAATTGGTATCTCTCCTCGACAACCAAGAAGATTGGCCATCCTTTGCTGCAGAACTGGCCTCTTTTCGGTCTCTCACTTGTTTTTTCCCTTCCTTTAGTATCAGATTTATTCCCCGTAATCTTAATGCTAGAGCAGATTGGCTAGCTAAAAAAGCTCGGGCTCGTTGTAGTCTATTTTCCCATGTAAGTTCGTCGGTTCCTGAATGACTCTCCCCAGCGGAAAGTCTCTTCCCGATATCTTAATGAAAATGGTGTTTGAGAAAAAAAAAAAAAAGTATAAGACGTTTCACTTTCAATTATCATGATGATGACGACCATTAATGCTGACGACCATGAATTCCATATTTGGAGTCATGAACTTTTCCTTATACAAACGTAAGTACGTAACCCTAAATTAATGCTATAATTATTTGGAGTCTTTGACTTTTCCTTATACAAACGTAATCCCTATATTAATGCAATAAATATTTGTCTCTAAACATACATTTAATATTTGATTTAAGTGATTCTGAAAATAAACGTAATGCATAGGATTTAATTATAAGATTTAATAGGATTTAATTATAAGATTTAATGGTTTAAAAATTTTGAATTATTTTTAAAATAAAAATGACAAGTGGACCAATCACAAGAGATTGAAACCCTACTTTTATATATATGATTAAATAGACAAGAGAGAGAATGTTATTTTGACATTTTTACCCTTTTTTATTCATCTAATTGTTTCTCTTCTCATTTCATCCTCCATGAATTTTCTTTGACATTATTTATGGTGGGTGTTCCGACGTTATCTCCGATCACAGTCTCTCCTCTAAATCCTTCTCTTTCTTCATCGTCATCTCCATTTCTTCACAAACAAATTCTATATCTAACTTTGCATTTGCCTCGTCACTTCCATCGCTTATATACGCAACACACAATCAATCAATCATCACCACATAATTCACAAAAACAAAGAGCTTGAAACAGAGATACAAAGGCAAGGAAAGAAAAGGAAATAATTAATTTACATGAGTTTGGGATGGATTAAACTTTTCAATTGAAGAATTTGGGGATGTAAAATATGTTTTTGTAATTTAGGTGAAGATGGAAGGGGACAAAGAGGTGGGAAAAGGAGAAGAAGAGAAGGTGGGAAGGTGAAATTGGGATTAGAGTTGCAGGTAACAATGGAGGAGGAAGAAGATTCCAGAGACGTGAAGACAGGGGAGAATATTCGAGAAAAGAAGTTTCTTTTTTGATAATAAAAAGGTTAACCCTAATAAATAAATTATTATAATAAATAAATATACTAATATGTAAATTAGCGGTAATAAATAAATTATTGAAGTTAATATATAAGTTAGTTGATACCTATCATATAATAAATAATTTGACACGATAAATATAAGTTTATCATATAACTTGTAAATTTATCGTGATACAATATGATTTATATTGCTAATCAATCAGATAATAAATGATTTAACACGATAAATATGTGTTTATCACATAACTTATACATTTATCGCGATACAATTTTAGTTACACTGTTAGTTAATCACAAATCATTGTTTTTTTATTGTCTCTGGTGATGAATATTGTTTTCGACGATATGTGAACAGTGTTTTCCGTTTATGTTAGATCTAAACTTTTTACCTCGTTATTATTTTTGTTAGCGCGCACATATAATAAAGGGTAATTTTTGTATTAATTGAGTCAAAAGAGAGAGAACTAATAAAAAATAATCATGGTTAATTTTGGGTTTTTCAATCGTCTATGTATTTTAATTAATATAGCCCTAAGATCAAAATGAATTCAAATCCGAATGAATAGGAAGCTTAACTTAACAAACACCCAAATTTAAAAGTTTGTATATCATTTAATTCGATTTTTAATTGAACTGCTTAATTTTACCGAAAATATTTAATTTTAGACTTTTAAGAAGTTTAAATAATATAATTCATATATTTAAAATCAAAAAAAATTTATAATATTATGAACATTTGAACACATATAAAGAATTACAATAACACGAGACGTGTTATATTGCGAGACGGGGTTATATGCGTGACAAATTTAAAAGTTTGTATATCATTTAATTCAATTTTTAATTGAACTGCTTAATTTTACCGAAAATATTTAATTTTAGACTTTTAAGAAGTTTTAAATAATATAATTCATATATTTAAAATCAATAAAAATTTATAATATTATGAACATTTGAACACATATAAAGAATTACAATAACACGAGACATGTTATATTGCGAGACGGGGTTATATGGCGTGACGAGTTTTTAAGAAGTTTTAAATATTATAATTTATATATTTAAAATCAATAAAATTTTTATAATATTAAGAACATTTGAACATATATAAAGAGTTAAAATAACACGAGATGATTATATTGCAGGAAATGGTTATATGACCGGACGGGTTTGAATCAAAAAATTTAAACATCGTTAACCCGCTGCTTTAATACGGGTTAAATCTTCCTTTTATTATTTTTTAACACCACAAATATTAGACATATCGAATGATCCTAATTAAAATAAAATTATATAAAACAAAAACTATTTTGTGGTATACCGTTATTTAATAATTGTAAATTATAAAATATAAATGTCTTATAAAATTATATAATTTGCAACTTTTTATATAATATATAACCACTAAATTGAAAAAATTATTAATTTAAAAAAACAAATCGTTCTGCAATATACCGCAGGTTAAAATCTAGTTATATTATTATGATAAAATATAATTTGTTTCATTCATAATTAATAATAAATACCAAAATAAAGTACTACATAATTATTCAAAAACAAATAAATTTCATAGTGAAATGCTTATTACTTCGTGCATTTGGTTCATCACCAAAAATTGCACTAAGTAATGTGAAGACCTACAAAAAAATGTGTTTGAATTCGTAAATCTTCTAGATTAACAGTATTTTTATAATTTCACCAAAAAAAAAAAAAACAGTATTTTTATAATACTTACATTTGTATCTTGCTTTTCTTCAGTTTGGCTTGACGCTATGATTTTGATGGAGAGAAACAAAATTAGGGTTTTGGTAATTAACGTTAACATATATATGATTTGATAATATTTTATTTAATTATTTATTGTTCATGTGATATTTTTTGGTCACATGCTATCGTCCGCAACCGCAAATGCTTGCGGAAAAAGCTTTTGAAATTAGTAATTTCGAGCGGTACAAAGAGATTTCAAGCGGGTTAAAGCGATTCCGAAAGGTTGAAAACGATTTCTATGATTGGTTTTAAACGATAGCAACCACAATATTTCCAGGTGAAAGAGGAAGAACCAATCAAACTCTTAATTCAATAATTCATCCATTACTATCGTACAAATATTAATCTAGAAGTATATTTCTAAACCTAACATTAAACTTTGTCAATCTTACATCCATTGATTTTAAAAATAAAATAAATTTTCTCAGTAAGGATAAAAAAGTATACCGGTATAAGGTTGTGAATAATAAAAAAAAAAGCCATACAAGTTTTAAAAAATTTCTAATCACTTTTACTCTCTCAAATAGTCTTATTTCTTCGATTTCTCTTCTTTCTATTGATAAGACTATAGCGTTTACCTCAGTCGAATTCGGTAACTTTTAGCATTCGAAAACGCAATTGTTTGATTGCTTACACTATTTCTTAACCATCCCTTAAATAGTACTCCTTCCGTTTAAAATTAGTTGTCGTTCTAGAAGTTAAATTTTATTTTAAATTAGTTGTCGCTTTTTGTTTTCAGTGTAGAGGTTTGACAAATTTTCCAATTTTATCCTACTCTTTAAACTTATTTATTAACGATATCAAATAAAATATATATTAATTAGGGATAAAATAGAAAAATTGAATGTTTTTATAGTACGCGTGAAAACTCTAAAATGGATTAGTAGTAGTGTTAAGTAGTAGTGTTAATATTTGATTAACGTTAGGTTTAACATTAAAATGGATTAATTAGACTCAAAATTTTAGCTCTCTCCTGGCTCATCACCACCTACGACGACAAAACTCTCAACCATGGCGACGAGAACTCTCGTCGTATGAATTGGTACTTTTCCTAAATCTTCCACTTTCTATATTAGTACGCGGAATTTCAAAATTGAAGCTCGATTTCGATTTGCTTAGGGTTTATAGAACAGTTCTGATTTAGCCTCTTTTGTTGTTGAATTCGTGTAAGGTTGTGAAATCGAAGTGTAGAAGAATTAGGGATTTGAATAGTTATGGATGGTAATAAGGATGATGCGTCTCGTTGTTTGAGAATCGCCGAAGACGCCATTGCTTCTGGTGATAAAGAACGAGCGTTGAAATTTATCAATATGGCGAAACGGCTTAATCCAAGTCTCTCTATTGATGAACTTATTGCTGCTTGTGACAATCTGGATTCAATTTCGAGGAATTCGTCTGTAGTGAGAAGCTTAAAACTGTGGATGGTGATGATGATGATAAGCTTGAGACTGGGAAAATCAAGTATACTGAGGAAAATGTGGAGTTGGTTAGGAATATTAAGAGGAACAATGATTATTATGCGATTTTGGGTTTGGAAAAGAATTGTTCGGTTGAAGAGATTAGAAAAGCTTATAGGAAGTTGTCTTTGAAAGTTCATCCAGATAAGAACAAGGCTCCTGGTTCAGAGGAGGCGTTTAAGAAAGTTTCGAAAGCGTTTACTTGTTTGAGTGATGGTAACTCGAGAAGCCAGTATGATCAGGTGGGGATTGTTGATGAGTTTGATCATGTTCAGAGGCGGAGTCGTAGGCCGAGGAGGAGATATAACACGCGGAATGATTTCTTTGATGATGAGTTTGATCCTGATGAGATATTCAGGGCGTTTTTTGGTCAACAACGAGATATGTTCCGTGATTCTCGTGCTTATAGGACTAGACAAGCACGTAACCAATTCCGAGAGGAGGAGCCTAATGTGGCTGGACCAAGCTGTTTGACGATTATTCAGATTCTACCATTCTTTCTGCTTTTGTTACTGGCTTATCTACCCTTTTCTGAGCCCGACTATTCTCTGCACAAGAACCAGTCTTATCAGATACCAAAGACGACGCAGAATATGGAGATTAGCTTTTATGTTAGATCAGCATCAGCCTTTGATGAGAAGTTTCCGCTTGGTAGCTCTGCTCGAGCCAACCTTGAGGGCAACGTGATCAAAGAGTACAGACACTTTCTTTTCCAGTCTTGTCGTATTGAGCTCCAAAAACGGAGGTGGAACAAGAAGATACCAACCCCTCACTGCAACGAACTTCATGATCGTGGATTTGTTGACAGGTAACAGCTTTTACTTTCCCTCCCCATTTATGTTTTGGATTCTGTCATTTACTTCATACTTGTGATCCCACATATCATGTTTACTAAGCTCCTCCACAATTAGAAGGCGTATTGACCAATCTTTAAGATCTTAACATGTGAAGCCTATTGATAAGTGAAAATGTTTAACATAGCCTTAAACATAGAACCTCTATGTCCCCCATACAAAACGTAGAACCCATACAGATTTTATGGCAAATGCTAGTGTTAGGTTTTCTTATGGTCACACAACAATGATTGATGTTAAATACTTTTTTTGTTTGACACAACACAGGCAAATACCGATATGATACCAGTTCAAAACTGTCCAACATTCGCTGAAGACCTGCCAGATTTTGATGTTCCAGAGGTTCTTGGGCTGACCGTATAAACAGTAATGTATGCAAGGAGGGGTAGCTATAATCTCTTTTGTTTGTTGCATATAGAGTTGGAGATGATAATTCCTAGGAGAATATTGAGAACAAAAAAGATGACAACAGAGGTACCCTGTTGCTATACTCATATTGTATGGTTAAAGAAAAAAAAAGTTGAGTCCAACAATTTCTCTTTAGAAGATGCAGCATTCTATTACTTGTTAATATGACAACAAGGCTTTGATTGTTTCAATCAGATCTAGCTCTACTGATTATTTTAGTGGAAATCGGTGGTCATGGTAGATATATTTGCTTTACGGTTACAACTTTTTTGGTTCAATATTTCTCGGTTCGTGGTCATGTATTATGTCAAAAATTCAAATGCTATTGTTTCAGCTAGATTATAAACATGGATCATGTGAAAAGTAAAATATCAAATTTCTCTGTCTTAGAGGGTGAAAATGAGACCAAACAACATTCCAAAACCTGTGAAAGTGGTCTTTGTGTAGATTGTGAATGAATTGAACTAATAACTCACAACCCTCCTGAGTTCTATCTTCAAGGATTTTTACTTGCTCGTGCTAGCCTGTTCTGATATTCGTAGAGTCAGGTACGTCTACAGGATATGAGTCGATAAAGTCGAGCCATTTGTTTCTGTATTGGGCTCCACTTCTCGGATGCATCTCCACACCGCACTGTTACACTTGAACCCACTTCCAAATGCAATCTGCAAGACCCTATCGCCTTTTTTCATTCTCCTTTTTGCTTCCAAGTAAGAGAGAGCGTACCAAATGGATGACGAAGAAGTATTCCCAACCTATGAAGAGTCATCTTTGATGGCTCGATGTCTACTTTTGTCAAGTTCAGGTTCATCTCCATTGCTTGAATAACAGCTCTTCCTCCTGTATGAATGCAGAAATGCTCAAACGCTGTCTTGAAGTTTGGTGTATAAGAAGAACTCGACTCATAGATCTTTAGTTTCTTGCAAAGAATCTGTCGTATCACATATTGGAATTGCTCTAGGTAAGGTAATACCAAAGGTCCCAGAGAAGTTAGATTCATCTTCAGCATATCTCCAGCAACGCTGATTACATCTTTGGTTATCGACACCCCTTGCTTTTCATCAGAGTCTATGTCTTGATAGATACATCGGTAAGCTCGATCATCTTTGGCTTTATTTTTCCTGACAACATGCAAGAGCTCATACTTTGCATTGTCTCTGTCATGATCATTGCTCGACATCAATACTGCAGCTGCTCCCATTCGGAAGAGACAGTTGGTAAGAAGCATAGATCTGTCTTTGCCAATGTACCAATGTTGTGTTCAGCGCTTCAGTGCTTACAATAAGAGCCAAGGAGCCTCGGTGAACCTTTAGCAAGTCATTAGCCAAACCTACTGATAGAATCCCAGCCGCACAACCCATCCCGGACAGGTTAAAGCTCTTGATATTGCTTTCTCATATGGAATTTGTTGATCACCATTGCACTTAGAGACGGTGAAGGCCGAATGCAAACTACAGTTTGTTATCAGTATGTCTATGCTTCTTGGGCTTCTAGTTTGTTTTTCTTCAGGAGAGATCCTCAACAGGGTGAAGATAGTGGTCATGGTCTCGATTTTGACCGAGGAAAGAAGATTTCTTGAGGGGTTATTTCCATCAAGGAAGGAGGAATGCTGGTTTGGTTACTTTAACCAGGACCTCTCAAGAATCCGGGCTTGGAAGTCCAATACTCTCTTGATCAAGCTTGTCATCGAGGTAGATGGTTTCGATAAGAGTTGACATTGGGACGCGGTTTGAGTCAGGTGCTCGGTAACAAGTGAAATCAGTAAGTAAACTTTGACGCTTGCTCTAATTCTTTGGTAGACCAGATGCAATACTAGCAAACCGGCAAAGATCTCAAAGACAGAACCACCTGAGCTGAGAAGCGTCGTCAGCTCTGACATGGTCAAGGATATTGGTGAAACTCTGTGTATCGTTTGGTTCATTTCACTTATTCTTTTAGGTTCAAGTTTTTCATGGATGATTGATTTGCCCATTATGGTGGCTTTACATGAAGATATAAGAGAATGAAATTATCATGTGGAAGTTGTTGCAGAGGATTTCACTGCGTTAGGTAATGCTATTTTTTTCAGCATTCGTTGTGCGCTTTGTAACAATTAGTCACAACACGTCTTCTTACTTGTCTGATTAGTTAAGAGCTAACTTAAGTCTAAGGGTTTACGTTTAAGTTATTTTTCTCTTGAACTCCTTTCGGAGGTATATACAAAGGTAGGTAGTCCAAGCACGATGGCAACTACTCGAGAAGAGCACTTGGATTAAGTACATGTTCACTCTCTAATGGACGAGTCTCCACCTTGTGCTGCTGGCTATTCCAAGCCAAAATTGTTTTTACCCCCCCGGAGGATGCAAAATCCGACCAAACACTTATATACAAAATTAAATATATATTTTTAAAAAGTAGTTTCTTGCTATTACCAATCTTTCCCAAATTTTTGAAAATACGTTGTAATTGCAATTGTTAAATGAAATTGTAAGAGAAAAAAAGAGACTAATTCCAAGGTTGTTATGTCGATTTTTTTTTTTGGTTTGTTGTTTGTAATTTGCCTGGATTTTTTCTAATTATAGATGGGTCATATCTATTATGCCGTTACAAAATTGTATTACACGCCACACAAATAAATTCACCTATTTTGTGAACAATAGAGTGATGCTTAGTGTGAATGTCCACAGATCCCAATGCGCACATAATAAGGTTCCAGAATGTAGATGCAAGGTTATACATTCTATGCGATGTCGAAGAAGGTTTGGTCTTATAATACTTAAAACAGATTTCAAATTAGCATTTCACTTGAATCTTGTGTGCATTTCACTTCAATGGTAACACTGCATGCATATTTTCAGGTGAAGAGCTTCGGATATGTTATATTATGCAAGCATGGGATATGAACCGCAACAAACAATACTCTCTCAAGGGTTTGGCTTCCTCTGCAACTGCTTACGCTGCCAGTCCGGTGACTGACTAATTAATTCTTCCTCTTCTGGCCATCTTCACTTTCATGTATTTATTTATGTATTATAAGTGAGAAGACGAGGAATCGAGAAAATAACGAAAGAAACTATATACATAAGTTCTAAATGGTTTTCTATATAAACTAGCTATATATCCTGACCAAAATATTTTTAATCATGGATAGCGAAAAATATATATTAGAAATTTCGAGCCAATTCGAACAAAATAACAAGAAGTTCATATAAAAGATAGCCAAATTTGATTGGTCAAATATAAAGCTTAACAAGTTGAACAAAAGAGCAAAATCTGAAGAATCAAGAGAAAAAAATTATAAAAGAAATTAATGCAATCAGGTTCTTGTTAATGAAATAATTCAATATCAATAGTAGGGCGTCT
>LR999455.1:9924074-9970739 GCA_905216605.1 Arabidopsis arenosa | reverse complement strand
GAAGCTCCAAAACCAAAAACTCATAGGACTTCGGCCACCACCCACAAAGCTTTGAGAGGCAAGTTAAGAAGCTTGGTTAGTTTTTTTGGAGTCAAATATGACTAGATCTCGTGTGTATGATAGGGTATAAGGACTAGAACCGCAACCGGATCCCGTAAGCTAAATTAGTGTTTTTTTCCGTTTAGATGCTCCAAAAACCAAAAACTCATAGGACATTCGGCCACACCCACAGCTTTGAGAGGCATTAAGAAGCTTGGTTAGTGTTTTTGGAGTCAAATATGACTAGAAACGTGTGTATGATTGGGTATAAGAACTAGAACCAGCAAACCGGATCCCGTAAGCTAAAGTAGTGTTTTTCCGTTTAGAAGCTCGAAACCGAAAACTCATAGGACTTCGGCCATACCCACAAAGCTTTGAGAGGCAATAAGAAGCTTGGTTAGTGTTTCTGGAGTCAAATATTATTAGATAACGTTTGTATGATAGGGTATAAGGACTGGAACCGCAACCGGATCCCGTAGGCTAAAGTAGTGTTTTTTCCGTTTAGATGCTCCAAAACCAAAAACTCATAGGACTTCGGCCACACCCACAAAGCTTTGAGAGGCATTAAGAAGCTTGGTTAGTGTTTTTGGAGTCAAATATGACTAGATCTCGTGTGTATGATAGGGTATAAGGACTAGAACCGCAACCGGATCCCGTAAGCTAAAGTAGTGTTTTTCCGTTTAGATGCTCCAAAACCAAAAACTCATAGGACTTCGGCCATACCCACAAAGCTTTGAGAGGCATTAAGAAGCTTGGTTAGTGTTTTTGGAGTCAAATATGACTAGAAACGTGTGTATGATTGGGTATAAGAACTAGAACAGCAACCGGATCCCGTAAGCTAAAGTAGTGTTTTTCCGTTTAGAAGCTCCAAAACCAAAAACTCATAGGACTTCGGCCATACCCACAAAGCTTTGAGAGGCAATAAGAAGCTTGGTTAGTGTTTTTGGAGTCAAATATGACTAGATAACGTTTGTATGATAGGGTATAAGAACTAGAACCGCAACCGGATCCCGTAAGCTAAAGTAGTGTTTTTCCGTTTAGATGCTCCAAAACCAAAAACTCATAGGACTTCGGCCACACCCACAAAGCTTTGAGAGGCATTAAGAAGCTTGGTTAGTGTTTTTGGAGTCAAATATGACTAGATAACGTGTGTATGATTGGGTATAAGAACTAGAACCGCAACCGGATCCCGTAAGCTAAAGTAGTGTTTTTCCGTTTAGATGCTCCAAAACCAAAAACTCATAGGACTTCGGCCACACCCACAAAGCTTTGAGAGGCATTAAGAAGCTTGGTTAGTGTTTTTGGAGTCAAATATGACTAGAAACGTGTGTATGATTGGGTATAAGAACTAGAACCGCAACCGGATCCCGTAAGCTAAAGTAGTGTTTTTCCGTTTAGAAGCTCCAAAACCGAAAACTCATAGGACTTCGGCCATACCCACAAAGCTTTGAGAGGCAATAAGAAGCTTGGTTAGTGTTTTTGGAGTCAAATATGACTAGATAAACGTGTGTATGATTGGGTATAAGAACTAGAACCGCAACTGGATCCCGTAAGCTAAAGTAGTGTTTTTCCGTTTAGAAACTCCAAAACCGAAAACTCATAGGACTTCGGCCATACCCACAAAGCTTTGAGAGGCAATAAGAAGCTTGGTTAGTGTCTTTTGGAGTCAAATATGACTAGAAAACGTGTGTATGATTGGGTATAAGAACTAGAACCGCAACTGGATCCGTAAGCTAAAGTAGTGTTTTTCCGTTTAGAAACTCCAAAACCGAAAACTCATAGGACTTCGGCCATACCCACAAAGCTTTGAGAGGCAATAAGAAGCTTGGTTAGTGTTTTTGGAGTCAAATATGACTAGATAACGTTTGTATGATTGGGTATAAGAACTAGAACCGCAACCGGATCCCGTAAGCTAAAGTAGTGTTTTTCCGTTTAGAAGCTCCAAAACCAAAAACTCATAGGACTTCGGCCACACCCACAAAGCTTTGAGAGGCGTTAAGAAGCTTGATTAATGTTTTTGGAGTCAAATATGACTAGATCTCGTGTGTATGATAGGGTATAAGGACTAGAACCGCAACCGGATCCTGTAAGCTAAAGTAGTGTTTTTCCGTTTAGAAGCTCTAAAACCAAAAACTCATAGGACTTCGGCCATACCCACAAAGCTTTGAGAGGCGTTAAGAAGCTTGGTTAGTGTTTTTGGAGTCAAATATGACTAGATCTCGTGTGTATGATAGGGTATAAGAACTAGAACCGCAACCGGATCCCTGTAAGCTAAAGTAGTGTTTTTCCGTTTAGATGCTCCAAAACCAAAAACTCATAGGACTTCGGCCACACCCACAAAGCTTTGAGAGGCATAAGAAGCTTGGTTAGTGTTTTTGGAGTCAAATATGACTAGATAACGTTTGTATGATTGGGTATAAGAACTAGAACCGCAACCGGATCCCGTAAGCTAAAGTAGTGTTTTTCCGTTTAGAAGCTCCAAAACAAAAAACTCATAGGACTTCGGCCACACCCACAAAGCTTTGAGAGGCGTTAAGAAGCTTGGTTAGTGTTTTTGGAGTCAAATATGACTAGATCTCGTGTGTATGATAGGGTATAAGGACTAGAACCGCAACCGGATCCCGTAAGCTAAAGTAGTGTTTTTCTGTTTAGATGCTCCAAAACCAAAAACTCATAGGACTTCGGCCACACCCACAAAGCTTTGAGAGGCATTAAGAAGCTTGGTTAGTGTTTTTGGAGTCAAATATGACTAGAAAACGTGTGTATGATTGGGTATAAGAACTAGAACAGCAACCGGATCCCGTAAGCTAAAGTAGTGTTTTTCCGTTTAGAAGCTCCAAAACCGAAAACTCTTAGGACTTCGGACATACCCACAAAGCTTTGAGAGGCAATAAGAAGCTTGGTTAGTGTTTTTGGAGTCAAATATGACTTGATAACGTTGTATGATAGGGTATAAGGACTAGAACCGCAACCGGATCCCGTAAGCTAAAGTAGTGTTTTTCCGTTTAGATGCTCCAAAACCAAAAACTCATAGGACTTCGGCCACACCCACAAAGCTTTGAGAGGCGTTACGAAGCTTGGTTAGTGTTATTGGAGTCAAATATGACTAGATCTCGTGTGTATGATAGGGTATAAGAACTAGAACCGCAACCGGATCCCGTAAGCTAAAGTAGTGTTTTTCCGTTTAGAAGCTCCAAAACCGAAATCTCATAGGACTTCGGCCATACCCACAAAGCTATGAGAGGCAATAAGAAGTTTGGTTAGTGTTTTTGGATTCAAATATGACTAGATAACGTTTTTATGATTGGGTATAAGAACTAGAACCGCAACCGGATCCCGTAAGCTAAAGTAGTGTTTTTCGTTTAGAGGCTCCAAAACCAAAAACTCATAGGACTTCGGCCACACCCAGAAAGCTTTGAGAGGCATTAATAAGCTTGGTTAGTGTTTTTGGAGTCAAATATGACTAGAAAACATGTGTATGATTGGGTATAACAACTAGAACCGCAACTGGATCCCGTAAGCTAAAGTAGTGTTTTTCCGTTTAGAAACTCCAAAACCGAAAAACTCATAGGACTTCGGCCATACCTACAAAGCTTTGAGAGGCAATAAGAAGCTTGGTTAGTGTTTTTGGAGTCAAATATGACTAGATAACGTTTGTATGATTGGGTATAAGAACTAGAACCGCAACCGGATCCCGTAAGCCAAAGTAGTGTTTTTCGTTTAGAAGCTCCAAAACCAAAAACTCATAGGACTTCGGCCACACCCACAAAGCTTTGAGAGGCGTTAAGAAGCTTGATTAAGTGTTTTTGGAGTCAAATATGACTAGATCTCGTGTGTATGATAGGGTATAAGGACTAGAACCGCAACCGGATCCTGTAAGCTAAAGTAGTGTTTTTCCGTTTAGATGCTCCAAAACCAAAAACTCATAGGACTTCGGCCACACCCACAAAGCTTTGAGAGGCATGAATAAGCTTGGTTAGTGTTTTTGGAGTCAAATATGACTAGAAAACATGTGTATGATTGGGTATAAGAACTAGAACCGCAACTGGATCCCGTAAGCTAAAGTAGTGTTTTTCTGTTTAGAAACTCCAAAACCGAAAAACTCATAGGACTTCGGCCATACCCACAAAGCTTTGAGAGGCAATAAGAAGCTTGGTTAGTTTTTTTGGAGTCAAATATGACTAGATAACGTTTGTATGATTGGGTATAAGAACTAGAACCGCAACCGGATCCCGTAAGCCAAAGTAGTGTTTTTCCGTTTAGAAGCTCCAAAACCAAAAACTCATAGGACTTCGGCCACACCCACAAAGCTTTGAGAGGCGTTAAGAATCTTGGTTAATGTTTTTGGAGTCAAATATGACTAGATCTCGTGTGTATGATAGGGTATAAGGACTAGAACCGCAACCGGATCCCGTAAGCTAAATTAGTGTTTTTTCCGTTTAGATGCTCCAAAACCAAAAACTCATAGGACATCGGCCATACCCACAAAGCTTTGAGAGGCATTAAGAAGCTTGGTTAGTGTTTTTGGAGTCAAATATGACTAGAAACGTGTGTATGATTGGGTATAAGAACTAGAACAGCAACCGGATCCCGTAAGCTAAAGTAGTGTTTTTCCGTTTAGAAGCTCCAAAACCGAAAACTCATAGGACTTCGGCCATACCCACAAAGCTTTGAGAGGCAATAAGAAGCTTGGTTAGTGTTTTTGGAGTCAAATATGACTAGAAAACGTGTGTATGATTGGGTATAAGAACTAGAACCGCAACTGGATCGCGTAAGCTAAAGTAGTGTTTTTCCGTTTAGAAACTCCAATACCGAAAACTCATAGGACTTTGGCCATACCCACAAAGCTTTGAGAGGCAATAAGAAGCTTGGTTAGTGCTTTTGGAGTCAAATATGACTAGAAAACGTGTGTATGATTGGGTATAAGAACTAGAACCGCAACTGGACACTACAATAAAAAGTGAATATTGTTACGATTATTGTCGTCACAATATATAAAGATTCGGTCACAATAATTCTATTGTGACGAAACTAACACCAATTCTAGAATGTCACAATAAAATCGTCACAAATCCATGTATGTCTCAAAAAGGTCACAAATAAATGTGACGATTAACAACGGTAACAATTCGTCACTGATTGTGACGACATTCATTTAGTCACAAAAAAGACACAGTTCGTGACGGACGATACTGTCACAAATAAGCCACAACTAGTGACAATATAATCGTAACATAAGTGTCACAAATTATTACCATATTTAAGTCACAGATCCGTTACATTTTGCGACCAACATATTATCACAAATCCGACACAATTAGTGACTCGATTATAGTCACACAAACGTTACCTTTTGCGACCAACATATTATCACAAATCCGACACAATTAGTGACTCGATTATAGTCACACAAACGTCACAATTTGTGTTTCGGTTGTGACCTTTTTTCTTACTAAACTCGTATCAATTTGTTACAAAATAGGAATGTAAACAACACGTAGACTTAGTCACAATCATATGATTCCCAAACATATGAGACGTAGAATTAGTCACAAACGTATTATTCTTTTTTACGATTTGCAGTCACGATTTTTTTTTTTTTAAATTAAATTAATTTTCTGACAGCAAAAAAGAAAAAACAATAGCAAACGAACAAGATTTATAGAAATTTTAAAGACAATAGACTAACATCCAAACAAACAAAGTAAACACAACTTAAAGACTAACATCCAAACAAACAAAGTAAACACAACTTAAAAGACTAGCATCCAAACAAAGTAACACAACTTAAAGAAAATGCAAACTAAACGATACTTAGGCTAATAGAAACCAGAATATATACATAACTAGATTAGCTGGAAGGTCTTGGTGGTGGATTCGGATCTAGACATTTTGACGTGCAAGAGACTCAACAAGTTTTTCCATAGCTTCAAGTCTTTTCTGAGTTTGCAGATTCTCTTCAAGGCTCTTCTTAAGATCAGTTTCCATCTCTTGTAGCCGATGCGTTATCGTCTCCACCTCTTCAGAAGTTTGTGGTGCACTTGAAGAAGCACCAACAGATGGTAGAGCCTCAATTAGTGCTCCAAGTCCAAATATATGGCCATGTTTAGATGATCCAGCAGCCTAGAAAGAAAGATTAAAATTATTAGCAAATGATAGTCTACTAACTTCTGTTGATATTAAAGAGGTCTCGTGTTGATATGGCATATACTTTCATATTAGAATGTACAGCCAATATTATAGGCACAAGTGCACCTCCGTACGCCTGAGCCATGTACTTTTGGTATACACTGAACCCAACTTTTGATTTAATTTACAAGATATATGAAATGACAGTCTACACATATCACAAGAACAAATGAATGTAAAATCAGAGACTAACCAACCTAGAATGAATGTAAAACCAGAGACTAACCAAAATGTAAAACCAGAGACTAACCAACCTAAAGTGAATGTAAAACCAGCCTAATGTTTAGAACTATTACCTTGATATAAATTTCATTTTTCTCATGTTCATCAAGAGTTTCAGCTGTCAGATTATCTTCCCCAGAAGATTCAAGTTGACCCAAGCGTTCTTGTATCTGCTTTTCATAAGTTTCTGCAACCAATCGTGCTCGTTGATCATCGTACGTTCCATCAGGCTTCTGATGTGTTTTCTTCATCACAGCAATAAAAGAGCAGTCTTCATTGTTTTCTTCCTATAAAAGAAAAAATAAACCAAAGTGAAACAAAGAAAAATCATCACGATTTGAAATTAACAATAAAAGAAAAATATAATTACCAGAACATCTTTAACTCTGACAAACGAGCGAGAACCCGCACGATGGGAATGTGGGCCTAAACCATTACGATCAGACATTCGAGAAGCACGTGCCTTTTCACTAGTTGCTTTCGCTTTTTCGGTTGCCCAATGCGCTTGCATAATGGTCCAATATTCAGATAAAATCCATTCTGGTTTTTTTCCTCCATTCTTTGCATGGCTTATCATTCCTTTGAGGCGATAGGCAGCAAGCTTATTAAACTCTCTTTCAACTTGATAGTTGATGGAAGCATCCCAGTTAAACCTTTTCTGAAAAAACAAAGTATATCACAGATGATGAGTAACACAGAAATTATTTATGAAAATAGTCTCATGAAATATAACACAGAGAATACCTTAAACAGAGAAAACCATGATCGTTTGTAGAATGGCGGCACTCTTTTCCAAGAGTACCATGGTCCATTAAAACAACTTTGAATGGTCTTTCTTACACCAGTTGATACTTGAGGGTGGTGTTTAAACCTGTTCCATTGAAATAAATTAGTTAATGAGTTAAAACTCTGCAAAAATATTATGTAGTATTCAAGAAAAAATCCAAACTAACCATTGAGCTCCATTTAACCGAGAAGGATGCAGCATGGGTAAACTTGAACGATCCACAAATGGCTCTTCCATATGTGCACTATAAACACATAAAAATTCAGAAGTTATCACGAAGTGTATATAAAATGACTAACAAATGTAAGTTTTAAAAATCCAGACAAACCACAGAGAGATTTGAAAGACCAATGGAGAGACAAGCCACAGAGATTCAAAAAGATCAATGGAGACACAAGCCACAGAGATTCAAAAAAATCAATGGAGAGCAGAGTGTAGCAGTTTTTAAAAATCCAGAATTATGTTGAAATAATTACCTCTGAAATGAAAGACAAACTAGTCGCTTGTTGATAAAAGGGATGTGGCGTAGAAACTGATTTTGAGAAGTAGAGGGAGATGGTTAAATAGTTTTGACGCAGTCTTAGGGATTCTTATTGAGTGGGTAAAATTTTGGCAAAAATTAAAGCGGTTAATGAAAATTTTAGCTATTTTTGGGAAAGTTAAGGCGCTAATGGTATAAAAAAATCTTTTAAGGATCTAGAATATTCTAGTAGAAATATCTACTAGACTTATTTGCATATATTTACGTAGAAATAACTAAGAATATCTAAATAATTTCTTAATATCTAAACAATTATTGGACCAATGTTGGCTCACTCACAATGATGCATACGGCAGTTTCCACATATGAGTGCAATACTCCTGCACTTTAGCCACCCACAAATCGCATTCCTCTGGTCACCTGTATCAACATACATACAAAAGACTTAACTAATGAAAGAATCCTAAGCTTCTTTCCTCTACATACACTAGATTAAATCTTGGTTACTTTATCACCTAAGTAAAGGCTAGCCAGTGGTGAAAGGCCCACGTCTTTAAGCTCATTAATTGTATCATGTGCATGTGAGACAGGATACTTATCATGTCTAGACTGATATGCTAGTCTATGGTAATTTAAACCGAAAACAATACTAAGTGGATCCCTTACTTTTATTCCAAGAAGAGTGGCGTATATAAGGAAATTATAGCTTTCATCAAACACAGCATTGGGCAGCGGAGCACTCTCAGTTTTTTCAAGTTCCTTCTCGACTGCCATTAATGGAGCATCAAAGTCAATAGCTTCAAGCCTGTATAATGGAGCATCACTCCTCTGCAGATCTTGGGCCACCTAATAGTGGAATGGATCATTTAATCATGAAAGATTAATGTGAAAACATGTAAGGAAAGAAGCATAGAATATGAAACCTTACCTCAAGTGACTCATCATATAGTATGTGTTGTTTATCCCGACCCGAATCATTAATATCCATATTCTTCTTCGTATCGATACAAGAGTTAATAACTTCAAAGTCTTCCCCTTTTTCCTGAATTGGGACGAACGGTGTTCATTTTTTGGGGATTTGTTATGGTTTGCAATTGATTGTGCAAAAGCTTAGAGGTGTTGTTGCGGAAGGAGAGAGTAAAGAGTATTGGAAGATGGAGATTGAAGTGAAGGGCAAATCTGAGATTTTTGGGTCGGAGATTGGTGGAGAGAAGCAAATGGTTTGGATGAGTCATGGTGATGAAGCGGTGAAGGTTGTCTGATTCAGCTAGTGTGAAAAGAACAGGTGTCGTCATGGTAAGTTAAGTGTTTTTTTGATGAAGCGGTTAAGATTGTCACTGAGTCCCTCAGTGTTGTCTTGGTAAGTTAAGTGTTGTTTGGTCCTTGAGAATGTTTATTCCAATGAGAAGGTTCAGACGAACCAGCAATTCGGTTTAACTTTTGGTTCACACGTTTTTGTTCTTGTTACAAAAATGGTAACAATTATATGCCACAATCTATGACCAAACGCAAAAGTCATAAAAATAGTGACAAATTGTGACAGGGTAGTTACAAAACGCTTGTAACTAGACGTGACGTAAATTTAGTCACAAAAATCGTATAATTTAGTTACCATATTTGGTCGCAAATCCGTACTTATATTTGTGACTATATATTTTGTAACAAATTCGACATAATTAGTGACAAAAATTGGTTACTTTCAATTCAGTCACAATTTTATAACGAAATTGTAACATTTTTATGACGAAATATATACGTCACAATTTAGTATGTAAATGGTCACAATGTTCTGACGGAAAAAATGGTCACAATTTTTTCGTAAGAATATTCAATTTTTTTTGTAGTGGGATCCCGTAAGCTAAAGTAGTGTTTTTCCGTTTAGAAACTACAAAACCGAAAACTCATAGGACTTCGGCCATACCCACAAAGCTTTGAGAGGCAATAAGAAGCTTGGTTAGTGTTTTTGGAGTGAAATATGACTAGATAACGTTTGTATGATTGGGTATAAGAACTAGAACCGCAACCAGATCCCGTAAGCTAAAGTAGTGTTTTTCCGTTTAGAAGCTCCGAAACCAAAAACTCATAGGACTTCGGCCACACCCACAAAGCTTTGAGAGGCGTTAAGAAGCTTGGTTAGTGTTTTTGGAGTCAAATATGACTAGATCTCATGTGTATGATAGGGTATAAGAACTAGAACCGCAACCGGATCCCGTAAGCTAAAGTAGTGTTTTTGCGTTTAGAGGCTCCAAAACCAAAAACTCATAGGACTTCGGCCACACCCACAAAGCTTTGAGAGGAATTAAGAAGCTTGGTTAGGGTTTTTGGAGTCAAATATGACTAGATCTCGTGTGTATGATAGGGTATAAGGACTAGAACCGCAACCGGATCCCGTAAGCTAAAGTAGTGTTTTTCCGTTTAGATGCTCCAAAACCAAAAACTCATAGGACATCGGCCATACCCACAAAGCTCTGAGAGGCATTAAGAAGCTTGGTTAGTGTTTTTGGAGTCAAATATGACTAGAAACGTGTGTATGATTGGGTTATGAACTAGAACAGCAACCGGATCCCGTAAGCTAAAGTAGTGTTTTTCCGTTTAGAAGCTCCAAAACCGAAAACTCATAGGACTTCGGCCATACCCACAAAGCTTTGAGAGGCAATAAGAAGCTTGGTTAGTGTTTTTGGAGTCAAATATGATTAGATAACGTTTGTATGATAGGGTATAAGGACTAGAACCGCAACCGTATCCCGTAAGCTAAAGTAGTGTTTTTCAGTTTAGATGCTCCAAAACCAAAAACTCATAGGACTTCGGCCACACCCACAAAGCTTTGAGAGGCATTAAGAAGCTTGGTTAGTGTTTTTGGAGTCAAATATGACTAGAAAACGTGAGTATGATTGGGTATATGAACTAGAACAGCAACCGGATCCCGTAAGCTAAAGTAGTGTTTTTCTGTTTAGAAGCTCCAAAACCAAAAACTCATAGGACTTCGGCCACACCCACAAAGCTTTGAGAGGCATTAAAAAGCTTGGTTAGTGTTTTTGGAGTCAAATATGACTAGAAAACGTGTGTATGATTGGGTATAAGAACTAGAACCGCAATGTGGATGTAGGATTCACACTCGATTGTGTTTAAGTATTTTTGTGGAGAAAAACTCTAAAATCAAAGGATGAAAATAAGAATTTGAACAGGAAAGTAACCAAGAAACTAAATAAAGCGAAAGAACTTGATAAGAACAAAATAGTAAAGAGCTTTGCGAAATTGTAAGAGAAAAAGTATGTTTTATTGCTTGATCGTAAGAGGTAAAAAGATTGTTCTTCCCCAAACACATGCGTTTGAGGTTGTTTTTATAGAGAAAAACATGATTAATGCGGCTATTTACTACTCGTAATCATATTGATCCGCATTAATCACATAAGTTACATTAATTATATATATATACTACAAGAAAACCTGCAATTTGGGACTCCTTGTTGTGACTATTTATTTGGTCGCAAAAAAGAGCGACTATTTTGTAATTGATATGCGACTCTTAAACGACTACAATCCAAGTAGATGGAAAATAGTCGCTAATTAGCGACGCAAAAACCTAGTCGGAAAACAGTCTCAATTTAGCGACTCATATCCGACCGTTTTGCCATTCTATTTATTTGGTCGCAAAAACGTCGCACTATGAGACCACTTAGCGACCTAATATGTAGTCTAAATCCCCCTAAAGCATCGTTTTCTCGGTTTACAAACCAAACCGCTAGAAAACCAGTAATTCTCAATTTTAAACCAATTTTGAAAGCCGACCAATGTCTAAAACCCGACCCGCGTTCTGCTTCTCCAAAATCCCCAAATCGAAAATCAAAGAACCCTAAAATCATCATTCACTGAAATCGACCTCTCTTATCATGAGCAATATCTCTGGAGCTTCAAGTGGATCATCAAATGTCCGAGAAAGAGTGAAAGGCGTGCCCAAGAAATGTTGGTGTGGAGAACAAATCGTGCAAAAAATTTCAAAATCCGACCCAAATCCATGCCGCCGATACTTTCGTTGTGGTTATGCTGCAGCAAATAGGGTAATACCCTTCCGTTGAACTTTGATGTCTGATGTTTATTTTAGATTCTCATTGTACTTATACTTGTCATTGTCATTGTAGCTTATGAATGATAACCACACATTTAAGTGGGTTGATGAGGCATTGTGTGATGAGGTATCGACATTGTTTGGACAAACTAAGAGACTGCAAGAAGACATCAAAGAGATCATAACAGATTCAATGAAGCACGACAAGATGATTTTCGAGAAAATGCAGAAGGAGCTTGAGAAAGAGATTTTTGAGAGAGTGGAAGATGCTATGTTGGAAAAAATGTCTGAGTTCAAATCCACGATGAATAAGATGATGATTTTTTTAGTTTTTGGTTGTTTGATCATGGTAGGTCTCATTAAGCTACTAGGTTGAGTCATTGTTCTCTGTTTGACTCAGATTTGAGTCATTGTTGTCATTGCTTGTTTTGAGTCATTGTTGTATGTTTGTTTTCTATCATTTTGGATGTCTTTGGTCTCTAATGTACTGTTGTAATGGATTTCTGACTTATATTGTCTCGTGTTGTGTTATGTTGTGTTGTTTTGTAATTTGTTTTTGCTACACGGATCAATACCAATACCAATACCATATGACAGAAACATAAAACGAAACCAAAAGACTAGGTTTTCATTAAGAAAGAAACCTGAGATTGGATTGGTTTTTAAAACATAAGTCTTAACAAGAAAGAAAAGCTACATAACCCGATTGATAAGGTTCACAACACATTAGTGACCATACGTACAAAAACAAACCAGTCACTACTTGTGCTTCTCCTTTCTTTCATTCTCTACTCCTACTTCTGCTTCAATCTTTAATTTTCTTGAGTGATACATCCTTGCGAAGGATCAACTTGAGCAGTCTACAATAAACATAAGAATCAAAATCACAATCACAATAAACAAGATTCAGAAACACATAAGAATCATAGTTTACAATAACAAACCTGAGATTGATTTTGCTTCTTGTGGAACCTGGCATTGTGCTTAGCTGATCCACAAACAGTCACAAAACAGTCACACGTTTGCCACCCTTTTGCTTCTAACACCTGAGACTTAGCGACTAAAAAAAGATAATATATCACAATTGTACGACTGATGTTGTGACCCTTTCGCGTCTAGCACCTGAGATTAGTGACTATTTTGCTACATTTTACCAACGCTCGATATTTTCAATTCGAAATTTGTAAATTGAGGTTTGTTTACATGTTTTCTTATATGTTACTACTTTGATTTTATTGAAGTTAGTTAGAATAGACTTAACCAACCTCTTGAATTTCAATGTTTACAATCCATACATTCAAAAGTTCCAAATCCATATGAACTTAGCATGTCTTTTTATGAACATAATAGGGAATTTTGTAAAATTTATAAAATAAGTTAAGAAGGCCAGGTTTGATCAACCTAACACTTATATATGTACTCTATGCTACTAAAGTGAGTGTTTATTAGTGATTTTTATCAGTATAGTGAATCAAATCCAAAACTTTTATATTTTTCTATAGTGACTACTCATTATCTGTCTCAACTTAGTCACATTGTGCGACTAGTTTGTGACATTTTCGCGACTGTACATATATTGTGACTAAATTACGACATGTTTTGTGACTATTTGGCGACGAATATTGCAACGATTTTGCGACTTTTGCGATGTTTGTTATATTTTAAGAAATTTTGCTAACTATTTTGTGACCCTTTTGCGTCTAGCACCTGAGATTAGCGACTATTTTGCTACAGATTACCAACTCTCGATATTTTCAATTCGAAATTTGTAAATTGAAGTTTGTTTACATGTTTTCTTATATGTTACTACTTTGATTTTATTGAAGTTAGTAAAAAAAGACTCAACCAACCTCTTGAAATTCAATGTTTACAATCCAAACATTCAAAAGTTCTAAATCCATATGAACTCATCATGTTACTTTATGAACATGATAGGGAATTTTGTAAAATTTATAAAATATGTTGAGAAAGCCAGGTTTGACCAACCTAACACTTATACATGTATTCTATGCTACTAAAGTGAGTGTTTATGAGTGATTTCTATCAATAGAGTGAATCAAATCCATAGATTTTGAATTTTTTGTGTTGTGACGTTTTATTGTCTGTCTCAACTTAGTCACAGTTTGCGACTATTGTGTGACATTATCGCGACCTGTACCTTTATTGTGACTAAATTACGACAAGTTTTGTGACCATTTTCCGACGAATATTGCAACTGTTTTGCAACTTTTGTTAAATCTTATGAAATTTTCCCTAAGTATTTGGGCGCTTAATTTTCCCCCCAAATAATTGATGTTGCGATTGTTTTGCGACTAAAGAGCGACTCCTTTTCGTTAATTACTAGGCAAAATACACACTCGACTTTTCACTTTCTTCATTCTCTCTCGATCTTCTTTCTCTCTCGATCTAGGGTTTCTTCACTCCAACTCTGCGATTCTTCTTCTTCTCTCTCGATCTAGGGTTTCAATCTCTCTCTCCCTGAATCGATTCCTTCTCTTCTTCTCTTTCGCTTCATTCTCATTCGAATCCCTAATCCGATTCTTTCTCTTTCAAATCCCTATTTCGTCTCTTTCTCTTTCGAATCCCTAATCCGGTTCTTTCTCTTTTGAATCCCTCTTTCGTTTCTTTCTCTATTGATTGTTTCTAATGGCTCCTACCAAAGGCAAGTCAGCGAGAGGTCGCGGAGGCAAATCGACAAATAACCGTGGTGCCAGAGTCTACCATGGTCAGAATCCTAAACTCATCCCAGTGGCGTCGGAACCTCTTCTCACTCGTCGAACCCAAGTTCGGCGACACAGTCTGTAAGTCGTCCTTCCCAATATCCGCCGGCGACACAAGTACGCTCGACTCCTGCTCTTCGAACATCACCTGCTGTCTCTCAACAAGCACCGTCGGGTGGGTCTCAACAAACAGCGCCGGGTGGCTCTCAACAAACACCACGGGCTGGCTCTCAACAACCACCGCCGGCTGGCTTTCAACAACCACCTCCTGCTCGTCGAAAACAACCTCCTGGGCGTCAACAACAGCCTTCATCTTCTCGTCAACAGCAGTCGCCTCCTCGTCAATATCAGCCTTCTTCTTCTCGTCAACAGCAGCCTCCTCCGCGTCAACCACAGCCTCCTCCTCGTCAGGATCCAGAGGAGCAACAGGTCATACCACCAGAGCTAAACCTTAATGATGAAGACGATTATGAGGAAGAAGTAGACGATTATGAGGAAGAAGTAGACGAAGTGCCTGAAGAACAAAATGGAGATCAAAATGTCGACTACCAAGAAATGTTGGATCGTTTGCTAGCCCTTCCAGGCCGACAACATCTTCCACTTTTGTCTCAGAACCCGATCCCTGGAGTTGAGACTCTCTGGTAATCTCTTTCCTTTTCTCCTTGTGATTTTGTGATTGTTTTGTGAGCATCTGTGTTTTTGATTGATCATCTGATTTTGTGATTGTTTGTGAGCATCTGTGTTTTTTTAAAAGCATTTGCAAATCATGTAGTCATGTCCTGTAGTAGAAAGCTTAGTGTTTGTTAAACATTTTGGTTTGTTTTCCGTGTTTGTTTTGAGAATCTATGTTATCTCTGTGTTGGACCAAGTTATTGTTCATTAATAAACTCATGGTTCTTGTTCATTTATGACTAAAGCTTTGTTTGGTAATTCAACTTGAAGTTTAGAGACTTGTCATAGTTGATTCTGCTGTTAATCAAACATATTTCATTCTTGCTCAGTATCTGTTGGTTATTTGCATCAAATAAATTCTGTGATTTCAAGAAATGAATATAATTAGGAGTTATTTTTCACAGTGTCTTAGTGCTTAACTAAAGTGAAATGTACTTTCGTTACAGGTTTAACCGGCACAAAGGGAAGCTGTCTAGAGTGATTGCTGGAATCTTCCGGAGGAAGTTTGATGGGCCTTACTTCAGTTGGAAGGTTACTCCAATACCCATTCGAGAGAGATACTTCAGAAGTTTTGCGGTAATGTCATATATACCTTACATTCTGTTATTGTTTAATATATATGACTTAGTAACTTTGCTAACTTAACTGCTTGTTATGTAGCGGAAGTATAATTGGGATGTCGGGATTACTGAGCTTGTTAGAGAAGGATTCTTGGTGATAGCCAAGAAACGGTTGAAAGGGATTGTCAGTCAAGCAAAGCACACTACAAGAAATTTGTTCATTGTTAGCGCTAAAAATATGCTATCTTACGTTATAGATAGCGAATTCACAAACGCTATGTTCTTGGCAGCTATAGTAGGTGTCACTCATACGATAGCATTATATGAAACGCTATTATAGTTAATGATATAACAGCAAACTTTAAACGCTGTGTAAAATTTTAATATAGCACTTTAATTTTTTGTTAAAAAAGTAACGATGATTGTAATTTCGTGTCATAATAGGTGATTCAATGTTAGCAATTAGTTCATGCTGCGAAATATATTTTAGTAGCATTACGTTTTATGCTATGATATATGATTCGTCTACAATGACAGTGAATATTTGCTAAGGTTTGTTTAATTAAGCGGTTTAATTATGCTGTAATACAATCTTTCACAACTTGTTTTTTTTTGCTATTATATGCATTCCCAGAACCCAACATAGACAAAAAAAAAAGTCTGAATAGAAATTTTATTTAAGTCTGAATCCAATCCAACATAGAGAAAAAATCCATACAAATCATTCAACATAACATAAGTCTAAATCCAAAGTAGACAACAAGTCTGATTCCGAATTACATAACACAAGTTGATTAGTCTAGTCTTAATCTAATTTAAACTAGCTAACCTGGACCAAAGTGTCTTCATTCCCTGCAATAATCAACAATGTCTCATTTCAGTTTCAGATATAAAACGAAAGTACAAGGATCCCAGTAATCACGAAACTTACCCCAGTTTATTCTTAAACTCAATAGATGACCAACTTATCCATTGGCCATGCAATAGCTGAACCAAGTGAATCTCTCATATACTCGATTTCATCTGATGGCCTCCAAACTGCTGCATCATCTATTTTCACTACATCCACCCAAACTCTAGCTGCATTAGACCCCAATCGAACATGGTGTACCTTTAGGTCTGGGTCGATTGAATGCACACGTCCTTCAGCAACCACCTGCTTCTTTCCACTAATATCCATTAACTTACACTTCTGATTGGCCTTGATAACTTCAGCTACACTTTTACGCTGCAATGTTACAATATAAACCAGGTTTAATGCATGTAGAAAAATAACCAGATTCAATAGGTAAAAACAACAAACAAAATACCGGAGATCTTCTTAGAGGGAGTTGTGAATCCAGCAGCTGACTTTTCTTGACAGGAGACTTTGAACCTGTAGCTGTGGACTTCTCAGCTAGAGCTTTTGAAACTGTTGCAACGGATTTTGTACCTTTTGTTGTAGATATCTCAGGGGATGGCTTATAACCTGCTGCTACAGTTTGTGAACCTGATGCTGCTGCAATTTGTGAACCTGATGCTGCTGCTTTCCCTGATGCTGCTGCTTTCTCTGATGCTGCTGATTTTCCTACTGATGCTGCTGCTTCCAATGGTGATTTTCCTCTTGCAGCAGAAGTCTGAAGTGGAGATTTCTGACATGTTGCATCTGTAGGGTTTTCAAAGATCACTTTGTGGACAGGCCATGCTACATAAGACTTTAAACAGTCCTCAAAGTATGTCACATCCATCGTTGGCCTCCATATAAATGTCTCTGGTTGAAGAACTGCATCGACAAATATCTTCACTGCTGCTGGTCCGAGAGGAAGCCCATTGACTAATGCGTTTTGTTCTTGTGTCTGCCAACGTCCTTCTGCAACAACAATCTCATTTGAAGACAAATCCAGTAGTTTGCATTTGTTCACAGATTTAGGTCTTGGTCCCTGTCAAAAACATTGAAACCCAAAAATACATTGTGTTAATAGAAGATCATTATTCTATATATATGAGTATGAGAATGAATAATAAACTTTACCTGGCCTTCAATGTCTTCTTGTTGGAGATCCTCTTCTAGGTTAACACACATAGCAGCAGGCCATGCAATCATATGTCCAACAGCTTTCTCAATGGTGAACATGTTAGCCGCAGGTCTCCAAAGGAATGCTTCTGGTTCAATAGCAGTGTCAATCAAGACTTTAACATCCGTAGGGCCTAAGCGACAATCATTAACTAATTCACCCGGATCAGAAGAAATAATACATCCCTCAGCAACTTTTACATCAGAACCAGCCCAATCAAGTAAGACACATTTTGGTTGTGATTTTTTGTTCACACTCTGTAAAAACAATAGGTAGACAAAATATCAGGTGATTGTATCTGTTAGAATAAATCAAACAGATGATATGAGTGACTTACTCTTGCAGCTGAGTTTTCACCTACTTCAGGTGATTGTCTCTGTTACAGAAACAAAAAAAAAAGTCAAATCTTATATATATAAAGCTGCTTTATATACATAGATATAAATAGCTAAGTGCACTAACCTGGTTCTTCATTTTCTCAATTACATCTTGTAGCTCATTGACCTTCTTCTGGAGATGAAGCTGATTCTCTTGCATTTCAGCCATACACTTGTGCTTCACTTGGAAACAAGCTAACTTGGTCTTATTCATATTGCGACCCATTGCTCTCATTCTACCAGGATTGTCAAGCCCTAACAGTTGGTTTAGTGAATCTTGTGCTTCATTTGTTGCATGTGATGGATTATCACTGTTAACAATCTCCTCTGCCTTTTTCTGATACTCATAAGATACATATTAAAATATCAAGTGTGATTCAAATGCCAAAATGCAAATCATTAGAAGCAAAATAACTCACAATCTTTTCAGCAACATTCGTATTCACTGGTGTACCATCTTTCTTAGTACGTGACTTAACCCAAACCTTTAGGCGTGTCACTTCAGATGGGTCTACACTAGCAGTTTTCTAAACAAAAAGAAAAGAAACATAAGATTACATAACTGTTTGAACTTTGGAAAAAGGCTGAGCAAAATGAACAATATAAGTGTAGCAATATTACCATATCTTCTGCTAGTCTAACCATTCCCTGCGACTACAAGTGTGTGGAATCTGATTGCGCCTTCTTTCCTTGTAGCTATCGCTTACAACCTAACAGATGAATGTTAATTTCTAAGGAAAGATAAGTGAACCTACTCATAATAGATAAATTTACAAATTCCAAATGCATACCTTAAATTCTTTGCTAGTTTTGAGCTTCACAAATTTACGCCAATCAAATGGAGAAATATTTTTAGGTCGCATGTTCATCCTCTCTTGGTTAGTCTTAGCTTCTCTAATGTTTGTAACTTGCCTTGATTTCCAGGACCTCCACAAGCATCCCATCTGCTTAAGCACTGTAACCTTTTGGTACTCTTCATCTAGTTCAAACCTTGCCTGCACTCAAAAACAAAACAGTTAAGTACTCACACCAATATCTAATAAACTTGTAAATTTTACACAAATCTTACCTGGACAGATTTCCAGAGAACTGTCCTGACTTCTTCACCTATTTTTGTCCAACGATCAATTGTGATTGGAACGTGTTCTCTTACCAATGCGCCTACATAGGATGCCAGTTTAACTGAGCCTTTACCAATAGGCTCTCCCATGTTAGTGAACTCTACTCTTACTCTCGTATTTGGATCCTTGGCAATATCCTTCAGCCTCGTTGGTCCTCGATGTCTCTTACGCTTTGGCTCAGCACAATCATAACCCTCAGATAATACAAGCTCTCCTTCAGCCTCTTCCACTTGATCTGGATCTGCTACTTGGACTTCAGCCTCTTCCACTTGATCTGGATCTGCTACTTGAACTTCAGCCTCTTCTATTTGATCTGGATCTGCTACTTGAACTTCAGCCGGTGCTACATGTTCATCCTCATCATTGACTTGTGGTTCAACTGTACCCAGATACTCGACCTCCTCATTGGCATGCTTTGCTTCCTTTTTTTTGTTACTTCTGCATCGCTTTTTCTTATGTTGTCCCATTTTAAATCACCTGAGAAAAATGAAAGAAGAAGAGTTAAGTATATACTGAAAATAAGACATCAAACACACTATGGAAATCAGACATACATCAGACATAGAACAGGCAACAAGGGATGAAAATGATCAAAAAAACTACATTTCACAAACATATATCCCTTCACAATCAGATCTCTCATTCTCAGCTTCATCCAAGTCAACGTCGATGTCAACATTTGGTGGCAATGTGCCAATGTCTGCAACTGAATCTAGAAACTCTTTCTGACTGAATCTTCTTGAAGGACCTCTCAATGCAACATACCAAGGTGATGAGTCATCTTCCCTTAGGTAAAACACTTGTTTTGCTTGAGAGGCTAGTATGTACGGATCCCTTAAAAATGAGACTTGACTATGATTCAGGTTTACAAGTGTAAAACCATCTTCTTGCTTCACTCCATTGCCTTTTACTGCCCAGTTGCAGCGGAATAATGGAACGTAAAATACATTATAATCCAGCAAGATAATGTCAGTTATGCAGCCATAGTATGATACCAAATCCACCACTTGGGAAGTGTCTTTTGCACTGGACCTACAGATTGCAGTTGCCTCGTAGAAAACACCTCTATTCTGAGTTTTTTTATCCACTGATCTTGTATGAAATCGTTGCCCATTCACTATATAACCAGTATATGTCCTTGCACAACTACGTGGACCATAAGCTAACCATTTAAGTGTTTCTTCGTGTCTGTTTGAATCAAGAGGTATCTAACAAATTAAAAAAGAAAATGTCAGACACCTATATGCTTATTGATAAAGTATAGTGTTCAAGTGAGAGATAAACTTGCCTGTTTTTTAAGCCATGATGCAAAATTCTGAGTGTGCATACTCCATAACAGTGATGCATCACGTCTGCATCTTCCATTTGAGTCTTGAAGATGTTGCAGGTGCTCACTAATAAAAGGAAAAATAAGAAGTAGTCAGCCACACAATTTACATATAGCTAAGTAAAATGAACAAGCAGACTGGAACTTACTCCACATAAGATTCGGAGACAGCCATATTCTGGATGACAGCCATATGGGCTATTTTTGTCTCCATTTCAGTAAGATTAATATAAGAGCATGCAGAGATTGGACGCCCCTCAAGTATAGAGTTGTTCTCATACTCAGTATTTCTATCAACACTTTCCTGAACATTTGTTGCCTTCTTCAAAAATTCACTACAAAACTGTATGCATTCTTCAGCTAGATAACACTCAGCTATACACCCTTCTGGTCTTGCAGTGTTTCTCATAAAATCCTTCAGAACTTTCATATATCTTTCAAACGGATACATCCATCTGAAATGAACTGGTCCACCTAACCGAGCTTCTCTGCCTAAATGTACTGTCAAATGCACCATTATATCAAAGAAACTTGGTGGGAAAAACCTTTCAAACAGGCAAAGGGTTTCAACAATCTCAGCTTCTAGTGCCAAAAGCTGCTCCATATCAATTACTCGCTGACACAAGTGGTTGAAGAATGTGCATAAGCGCACAATTGCTACCCTAGGACCTTTAGGTAGCAACCCTCTAAGAGCAATAGGCAGAAGTTGTTGCATTAAGACGTGATAATCGTGTGATTTAAGACCAGAGACCTTACACTCATCTAATGAGACGCCTCTTGATATGTCTGAGCAGTACCCATCTGGACCTTTGAAGTCATAAAGCCGCTTACAAAAGATCTTCTTCTCTGTCTTTGATAGGGACCAAGAAGCTGCAGGAAGGTATGTTCTTTTTCCTTTGGTTTTAGGATGCAAATCCTTTCTAATACCAAGCACCTCCAAATCTTTTGGAGCATTTAGTCCATCTTTGGATTTCCCACAATGCAACAATGTCGATATAATACTTGCAGCCACATTTCTCTCCACATGCATGACATCTAAGTTATGTCTCACAGGAAGGTCCTATACAACCACCACAGACGCAAGAAGCAAAAAAAATATTAGTCAATGATTTATTGCAGAAATCTGAGATAACACTAGAATAACAAGAATGTAGAACACACCTGCCAATAAGCTAACTTGAAAAAAATTGACCTTTTCTTCCATCTTGATAATTCCTCCTCATCTACTTGGTCCTCTTCATCCTCCTCTGATTCACTAGACTCACCATCACTATCAGAGCCTGCTTCAACAGAAACCGTCCTTTTCCTTTTACTTGCAGATTGTTTCAAAGTCCCAAAGTTATTCTTAAAATTTTTCAGGTTTTGGTAAATTTCCTGACCACTTAATATTCTCCTCTTCCTGCCATTTTCAGCTTTTCCATCAAACCAAGACTTCTTCATTCTGAAATGATGTGTTGGTGGCAGCCGCTTCCTGTGGCACATGTAGACATGTTTTCTGCTGAACTTCAACCACATGCTATCGGTATTTTTCCCACATAGAGGACATCCCATTTTTCCCTTTACTTTGCAGCCAGCTAGATTCCCGTAAGCAGGGAAATCACTAATCGTCCAAAGCAACATTGCCTTAAGAGTAAATGTTGATTTACTGAAAGCGTCATATGTCAACTCCCCATTGTCCCACAGGTGGCATAGATCCTCTATAAGTGGTTCTAGGTATACGTCAATGTTATTACCAGGCTGTTGTGGACCAGGAATTAGCAAAGTCAACATGATGTTCTTCTTCTTCATGCATAAATCAGGAGACAGATTGTAGTTAACCAACAAAACGGGCCAGCAACTATATCTAGTGTTCTTCATGTTGAATGGATTAAATCCATCTGTTGAAAGTCCAAGCCTCAGGTTTCTTTCCTCAGCTGCAAATGACGGGTATTTGGCATTCATCTGATCCCATGTTACTGAATCTACAGGGTGACAGAGTTTTCCATCGCTGCTTTTGTTGCTAAAATGCCACCTTAAATCCTTAGCCATTTCCTCAGACCTAAACATTCTCTTAAGGCGTGGGATTATCGGAAAGTACCTTAATACTTTCTGTGGGACACCTTTCTTTATTTCACCAGTGTGCAAGTTAGTCTTCCATCTTGAAGCGCTGCATTTAGGACAACTGTCGAGCTTCTTGTAATTCTTTCTGAATAGGCAGCAGTCATTAACACATGCATGGATCTTCTCGTAACCCATATCAAAGGATTTCAAAAATTTCTTCACCTCGTATAGTGATGTGTGCAGCACATTACCCGCTGGTAACATCTCCGGAAGTGTCTCTAGGAGTTCATTGAAGCTCTTGTCAGACCAGCCATTCTTTGTCTTAAGTCTGAAAAGTGTTACAATAGCCGACAGCTTGCTATGGTTGAGACAACTTGGATATAGTGGTGTTTCAGCATCTGCAAGCTTCGCAAGGAACTCATCTTCTTCCTTGTCCAAACCCTCTGCAATCTCAACTTTGGAAGCAAACTTTTCATCCAAATATTCAGCTGCTTCATATAACCCAACAATTTCATCATGCCACTGATTTTGATTGCTTTCACCTCCAACCACTGGATTCAATTCTCCATGATGATACCAATCAGACCGCATCTTGTAAGGCTCGTCCATTCCCCTTGTTACAAGATGATCAACTACAACACTGGCTGAGTGACGATCTATATTACGACAATCAATGCAAGGACATACAATCATATCAACGTCTCCCATTGCCGCAGCCACAGTCCGTACAAAGTTTGCAGCCCCTCTCTCATAAGCAGGATCAACTCTTCATATAAGATGAAGAGTTAAAAGAGAAAAAAGAAGAAAAAAAAACAAGCAAAGTCTCCAAATTCCCTAATCTAATATATAAAAAAATCTTACCTGCAAAGGTGCACCCAACCCTTGTCCACCATTTTATAATGCAACCGTAATTAAAACCTTTATTGATATAGGAACTTATTCAGATTTAATTAAAGAGTCTACACACATCACACAGTAATATTCAGACTAATTAACAAATAAATCAAACTCAGATTTTAACTAAATCAAACTCAAATCAGATCAAAGCATATGTGATAAAAGAACTAAGTCAGATTTAATGAAATAGTCTAAACACATCACAGAACCACTTACTTTTCAGACTAATTAACAAATTAAGCAAACTCAAATTTTAACTCAATGTAAACAATATATATAACTCAATCTCAGACAAGATCAAAGCATATGTGATATAAAAACTTATTCAGATTTAATGAAAGAGTCTTCACACATCACAGGATCACTTAATATTCAGACTAATTAATAAATCAAACACAAATTTTATGCAGATAAACTAATCTCAGACCATATCAAAGCATATGTCAAACACATATAACCATATTTAAAACGATTAATCAAAGTAAAATATCTATTACCAATCACATAGCAAACACAGTAATGTACAAGACAAAGGAAAAGATGGTCTAACCTGTCGTGTAATAAGAGCCAAAGATAACCTTCAGATTCCCATTACTTCAAACAGCAACACTTGCAAAACAAAATGAGAGAATGAGTATATATAGTTTCATGTGTTTGGTAATGCAAGAATGTGTTAGAAAAGCACTTAAAAGATCTAAAGATTCAGATAACAGATCAATACAAAAAGTCAGAACTTACAAGACCAACCAATTGTATCCGACAATAAGAACAAGTCAATACAAATAGTTGTAATAGAATGTCAACAAAAACTTCTAAATCTCGAGAATAGGTCAATACAAGTTATCTAAAAATCTAAGATTTCCGAAAGCAAAATTGTGCATCCTATTTATCAAGCTACGCCTAAATCAAACCACACAAACAAATAGTTCTAATTAAGCAAAGAACACGGACATGCAAAAGACAAAAACTTTGAAGAATCGAATCAGAGAAACCCTTAAATCCAGACTTTAAGAAACAAAACAGTTGTCGAGCTTCACGATAGCTAAAAGAAATCTAGCTAGGTTAACGAAAGGGAAGAAATAGATCTACAGATTCAGAGAGACATGCCTTCGATTTGGGACTCAGAGAGATGGTTTAATCGGAGAATTAGGGCCGAAATCAGGTTTTCTGTCGCGGCTACAGCTTTGACGGCGGCTAACTTCAACGACGGCGGTGGCGAGTTCAATCGGTGGCTCCAGGAATCGATTCGTCGGTTTGAGAGAGTGTGGTTAAGCCTTAGGGTTTTCTCGAGTAAAGAGGGAAAAAATTAGTCTGTTCGCAAAAAGAAAAAATATTCTTTAAGTGTTTCGCGGTATGAGTCATTTTAGTTTCCCGGGCTAGAGGAATTCTATCATAGCGTTAAAACCTTGCTATATTATTAAATTTATTTATTAGCATTTATAAAACGCTATCATACGAAAACAAAATTTGTAAATAATCTTCAATAGCAGTTGAGTAATCCGTGCTATTACGTTATGCTATCAATGAACAAATTTCTTGTAGTGGCAGAGTGGTGTAAAACCACCGTGGATCCGTAATACACTTTGGGCTGAGATGTGGGTGTATTGGAAGACTGAGGATGCTATTGAGAGGAGTGAGAATGCTTCATAGTGCAGAAACTCTGATCGTGGAGGTCTTGGAGTGCACAAACACTTAGCCGGTCAGAAATCTTTTGTGCAAGTTCATCAAGAAATGGTAAGAGTTCTCTTTCCATCCAAACAAATCATTTCTCTGATTTTCTAATATTGCTTCCATGATTTAAATCTGTTTGAGTTTAATTGTAGGAGGAAGAGCTCAAGCGTCCTGTATCACTTGGCGAAGTGTTTATGGCAACACATACAAGGGCTGATGGATCATTTGTGGATCAAAAAGCTAAAGAAGTTGCTGAGGCGTATGCGAAGGGCATTGAAGACAGGATGTCTGAATTGGACGAGGAGGGTCCTCAGAATTCTACTAATTCCTCTGAACATTCCACTTACCGTATACTCAGCATTGATGAAAAGAATGAGATCTTTCTTAAGGTAATTGATTTCGTTTTGTTGGACATCCTTCTTGTTCTTGTTCACTGATTCTTTGGATTTTGTTTTAGTGTACTCATAAAGATGACAAAGGTACCCCTTATGGTCTTGGATCGCTTGTGGAGACACTGAACAAAGGAAAAAGGAAAGAGAGTTATGCGAGCTCTTCTACAGCAACCATTGTGGAGCTTCAAGATCAGCTGCGGCGCAAGATATCTGAACACGAGGCTGAAAATGCAAGACGTGATGAGGAGCACCGCCAATCTCAATCTCGGATCTCCAGCTTGGAGAAGCTCCTCGTCTTCATGAAAGATAGGGATCCTGAGTTGGCAGCTTTTTTGTCTTTTTCTTCTACACAACCTCAACCACCCATCCAAGCAACTACAACAGCTGCAGGCACTCTACCAACTACAACAGCTGCAGCTGCAGCCATCCCAGACGCAACAGGCACCCTAGAAGACACTTCTTCTAACCTATGAACTTGTTCTCTTAATTGTTGCTTTTGTAAGTTTGATGAAACCTGTTTTATTAGGATGCTAATATTTTGGTTAAAACTAGGATTATCTTGTTTAATTAGGATGGTTATTTGATTACTCAGTTGTTAATCTGATTTCTGTTTGATTACTGCTTTTCAATTCGAAATTGAATTAGGTTTATGATTGCAAAACCAATTTGTACTCGACAAACCACAAAGTTATGACCATTTTGTGACTAAACCAAAATACACTGGTGGCAGAATGGTTGCTAATACGAGACTATAGAAAATAGTCATACATTAGTCGCAACAACGAAAGACTATATTGCGACTAAGTTGCAACTGGAAGAAACAGATACAGCGACTAAATTGGGACTACTATTTTTTTTTTCACCTTACAAATCTTAGTCACAAAGCTGTCTCTAATCAAACTCAGTTGCGTTTTAGTCGGGAATATGCAACAACATATACAAGTCCCAAATTAGTCGCTTATTTACGACTATATAGTGCGGTAAGAAAGTAGTCGCAAATAAGTGACTATGTTGCGACTGTTTTATTTAGCGACCGTTTTTTAGCGACCAATTTAATTAGTTGGACAACAGTCGCAAACAAGTGATTTGCGACTGTTTTCCGACTATTATGGGAGTCGCAAATGGTTTGTTTTCTTGTAGTGATTTTGACCGAAACGGCTTGAATTTGAATCTTGTCTTGGGCTTCGCGTGGGCCTTCCGAACTCTTTCTTGCTGACTCCGAACTCCCGTGCCTTGATGCTACCGCGAACCTTGAACAATATTCTCCTCGCTTCGGTCTTTCTCTACGCGAACTGTATGTTGAATATGAGCGAACTCCGTACTGGTAAAGATAGAACTCTTTTAATAGCTAAATCGAACTCCCAACCGGTCAAGTCCAATAAAGTATTTAGAAATCCAAAAGGATTATTGTGTAATAATGACGTGGACAGATCCAAGTGGATCCTACCGAAAGTGTGTGGGATCCGACCCCAACATTTAGCCCCCCAAGTCTTGCGAGCTGAGTGCTCGGCTTGGAAGACTTAAGTAAATAGTAATTAATGACTCGAGATCTTTAATATTCTGGAATTTCTCCATGTTTTACGCTGTTACGCCGATCTCGGATAATCAGATGATTTGATTTCCTTGACAATCGTCATCATTAATTTCCTAATTTTATATTAATACTACGGGAAAAACTGTCCCACTTCCCAATACTTTCGAGGCGATTTCCACTAAATAGGGTTAAATGGAACGACGGCTTTTACAGCGTACATTCACTCCTGATAGCTTTAACCAAACCAGAGAAAGAAAGAAAAAAACCCCTAGTAAAAAATGTCTTCCCCGGCCATCTACGTTTCAGACAACGAAGACGATAGTCAAGGAATCCCCTGTTCTCAGAGGGGACGAAGTTTTTACCCAAGTGGGAGATAGATTCGGTCCGCATTTCAGGTCTCAATCGACCCTTGCTTCCCTTGGCGCCCTTCGTCGCCTTTGTAACATTCCCCAGGAAATAGAATTCTCTCTTCCTGGACCAAATGAGTCTCCAGAAATGGTGCGAGAGGGTTTCTGTTGCGCGTACGAAGTCTATTTCAAGGGTTGTGGCTTATTTTTTCCTATCCCGGAAGTTCTCATTCTGTATCTCCTCCATCTAGGGATCGTTTTTCCCCAAATGGCCCCCAACTTCCTTAGGTACGTCTTGAGCACCCTGACCGTCTCGGCGGAGGCAGGGTTTTCTCTCACTACCAGCGAACTCTTAGGGCTATTTCGAGCCCGTGATTCTGCGGGAGCGGGTATTTTTTCCATGAATCCTATTTTTGACCGTAACCTCATCGACGGAATGCCCCTGAATGACGGGCCTTGGAGGAAATACTTGTTCTTTTTCCGAGTTAATCCTCATTCCGTTCAAGGTCTTTCCGGTTTTCTTCTTCCAAATTGGTCGCCCAAACTTGGTCAGAATTATTCTTTATTATCTTTCTACTACATTTTGTGAAAGAAACGGAATTCTCAACTCAACGTTTTATTTCAGGGAACCAAACTATCCCCCGTCCAACTGCTGACTTCTTATCTTTCTTCCGAATCGTTTCCGAGGGTGACACGAACTGGAATTCTTTCACCCTTCAACGCATTCATGGAGCGGGGGCTCGCTATTAAGGATGGTAAAACTCACCCTCTTGACCCTCCTCCTGAAGAGAAAGATGTCTCGAGCCTGAATGCTCGAGATAAAAGAAAAATCGATGCTGAGATTAAGGCTCTTAAGGATCAATTATCCGAAATTGGGAAAAAGAAGCGTATAGCTGCAATCTCCAAGGTTGGTAGCTTTCACAGGAAGACCCTCTTGGTTGATGATGGTTCCTTAGAAGCAGCTTTGTCAAATGCGGTGGATTCTTATGGAGCCGATATCCCTAACGACCCCCCAGTCGCCACCGCCATTTGCTCTTCCGTACGAGAGAGAGAGAGAGAAGAAACTCCTCCTCTTTGCACAAAGAGGAAGGCTCTAGACTCGGACACTTTATCAAACGAGAGACTCAAAACCATTAGATTAAGTTCTCCGCCGCGAGCCCCTAGCTTTCTGCCTTCTGTTTTCCCTTTTGTTGAATCTTCAGACTCTGGGCTTCCTTCTTCGGGAGACAGAGCAATTCCAGAAGAAACTGATGAGCTGAGGCCCGAGACTTACTTGTCCCAAGGACTGAGTGTTAGGACTCAAAGCCCTTTAGCCGTTTCAATTTCTGGTGAGTTTTTTTTTAGAAAGTAAGCCTTTAACAAGACTTGTTCCAGATTGCGGCTACTTATTAACCTACTGTTCTCCTCTGTTTTGTAGATGGAGAAGAGATTGGAGACATCTTCCGAGGTTTTCAAACCAGGGAAGGAACGTCCCTTCCTCCTTTTTCGGTTTGGAGGCCGGAAATCCGTCAGATGTTCGTCAATCGAGCCTGTTACCTATCCCAGGTTCAAAATTTTTCGGATTTTGATTTTGTCCACCCTTTTTTCTTAAGTAAAAACTTTTTGCCTTAATGACATGTTTTTTTTTTTTTTACTTCAAAGGCGTTTATGGAGACTAATGGAATGATCTTCCATTATGAGAACCTGCTTCACCAAGCGACGAGAGAGGTCGCAAAAGCTAAAAAGGAGGTTGATGAACTCAGATTAGCAAATCAATCTGAGCGATCCGAGCAAGCAAGAGCCCTTGAATCATCCTTTGAGAATATGAAGAAAATTCTAGCAGCTAACGAGGAACGCATCAGAATTGCGGACGCTGAAAGAGATTCTGCGAGATCTGATGCTCTTCGCTTAGAATCCGAGCTAGAAGAGGCTACAGCTTTGCTCGAAGAAACAAATCAAAAGACCGAGCTTTAATTAGGAATAGAACTCGCGATATTGCTGAAGCCGAGCATAATGCTCGAGAAGAGATGAGGGGCTTTGGTAGGAAACTCATTCAATCTATCACGAAGTTCGTCAAAGACGAGGAGGTCTGGATTAAACTTCAGTCCGACAGAGCCGAGCTGAAGAGCAATCTAGATCTGATTGGGGGAATAGAGAGTGGAAAAATTTTGCTAGAGGATGAGAGGAGGGAAGTTTCTGCTGAGCTTGCTACAGTCGAATCTGAATTATCTTCGGCTTCCCTCCCTTCTCTTGATTTGGGACCATTTTCTTTGGTATTTGGCGATTCCCCCTCCCAATTTGAGGTTGGTGAAGGTTCTCGGCCATACGAAGGTTCTCCAGAGGTATAGGAACGTTATTTAAAAAGTTGTTTGTTGAATCCATGAGGACTATTCCGTTTGACGGAAACATTTTGTTCAATTAGTGTGACTGAACACAACCATGTACATGCCCCTGCATATGATATATTTTTTTTTTTAAGCAAAACGTTTGGACGCGATTCTAGGTTTGCAAGTCCTAGCCCACCAAAGAGGTTTTATGAATTGTGAGAGATGAGCTGATCAGGCTCACTTGCCTTTTTTAAAGAAAAAATCTTAATAAGTATTTTTCCTCGGTCTCTCGAAGGCGAGGATGGAGCTCGGCTTAAGTTTTTTTTTTTTTTTTTATCGAGGGATAAGATTTATAATTCATGAGAATTTTGTCATAAGTATGATCAGGCAAAGGTTTCGATCGTTGCCTGTAATGGCTTCGGAATGGTTGGGCCATGTTTTAATTGGATCCGAAGCCTGCCCTAATAGACCCGCAATATATGATTATTTTTAGAAATCTGGACCTCTCTCCCCTTTAAAAGGAATTCCGAGGGATCACCATAGTTCATCATAAGAAAAACTTGAAAAATGCCGCTCTCATCTTTCAGATCAAGCTCGAGAATAACAACTTCAGGTGGGAACCCATTGTTTGAATCCGACGATGGATTCTCTCCAAAGGGAGTTATTCACCCAACGTTTTTTCATTTTCGAACAGGAAAGGAAAGGGTCAAATGTTATGACTTCCTGGAAAAGGTTCCTTTTCTAACTCTTAGTCTTTTCAGAAAATTATAACTCCCTTTCTCTTGACAGGATGTTTGTTCAAACAGATCGTCGGGAGACACAAAGCTTTATGTGATAAAAGACAAAGAATCCGAAGGAGGCACCGCGCTCTTGATGAGCGCATAAAGAGGATGGAAAGAGAGATCTTTCGCCTGGAATCCGAACCACATGAATGGGAGAGGAAAGGTTTAGACATCGTGGCCATAATACCTACTTGTCTTCGAAGATTCCTCCGCATGCTGGATAAATTTCATCGTTTATCCTTGGCGACCAATAATGGGTCCTCTTTCGTTTCATGTTCTTCGGAGTTTCGGAGACTTCCGATGTTAAGGACTGAAGAAAAAGAGGAGCCAGAGACGACAGCTACTGGTGACTTCTCCGGCCCTTTTGATTTATCTTTTGATGAGGGATTATCCTCGGAAAGTTCTTCGGGATCTTCCACCTCGCTGGAATCGGGCGAAGACTTTTGATTGAAAACTTTCTTATTTATGTTTGAATAACGTCACCGGACTTGAAACCCATCAACATTAATTATATTCCTCCTTTCGCTTTAAATTCGCCGATTATTCAAATTTCATTTAATGCGTTTAATCTAGGGAATATAATTAGCAATTAATTTGATTACATTTTCCACGAAAGTAGTAATCTCAGATTTGGGAAATCGTCAATTAATCCTCTTAAATGTAATCGAATAAATTTTCGAGTATAAAGTGGGTGTAGTTTGTCATTGAATTTCAACAACGATTCTACAAAAATGTTTGAGGAAAGAAATTGTTCAGAGAAACCTTCTGATTCATTCAAATTGATAAGTGACGATCTTCCGGGAGCACCAGACATCGAGCTTGCAAAAACTGGAAGAGCTGGCGAACCGGAAGGGTCACGAATATTGAGGAAGGGAACTAGCATTCTGGTTCCAATCGTTTTAATCGAGAGACTGTCAGCCCAAGATCGTGTCAAGGCCGAGGAGTTTATCAACAAGGTATTTTCCATCCTAGTGATTTTACTCTTTTTGTTATTGCTAACTGTGTCATCTTATTTTCTTCAGCTTATCACTCGGCATGACGAGCTCGAGGACGAGAAAAAGGAGATTAGGAAGAAGAGAAGGGAACTAGGGAAGCGTTGCCTTGACATTTCTCGCGAGCTTCATTGCCTCGAAGCCCATCCTTCCGATATGATCGAACTAGGACTTCAAGAGTACGGAAACATGCCAGGTTGCATTATGAGCATCGTTGACCTCGCAGGTCAAGAAGCAGAGTTATTCCGTAATTCAAGACCCTTCTGAATCTGAGTTTAGCTAGAAATATTTATTTATACATTGTTTGCAATGTACTCTATATTCAAGCTCAAGGATAAGAATAAGATTCCATGATTTGAAATAATATTTTAATTTTTATATTATAGCTGGACTCGTATTTAGCGAGCTGCCTACGTACCCAAAATAGGATCAAGCCAAATCGTAGTTCGAATGTGTTTGCTTTAGCAATAGAACTTTTTCAAGTTGATTATGTTCAAAGGCCTTTGAACGGGGTTTCCGTCAAGGTCCTGTAAACGGTATACACCGTTTCGGATTTTTTCAGTGATTTGATAAGGGCCTTCCCAGTTAATACCGAGTTTTCCAGCGCCTTCTTCTTTTGTGTTATCGAACACTCGCCTTAAAACAAAGTCTCCCTCATTTAAAGGTCTGTTTTTCAACTTTGAATTATAGTATCGAGCGGTCAACTGTTGATAATTCTGAAGTCGAATAAGGGATTGGTCTCGCCTTTCATCGATTGTATCGAGAACATCTTCTAATAATTTAGAATTCGATTCCTCGTTAAGTGGAGCTTCGCTCCGGCGCAAACCTGGAACATTCAGCTCGGCTGGGACTACGGCTTCCATCCCATAAACTAATGAGAATGGAGTTTCACCTGTTGCTCGCCTCGGGGTTGTTCGATAAGCCCACAACACAGGTTGCAGCTCGTCATACCATCCACCTTTTCGAGCGTTCAAACGTTTTTTAAGATTGCTGAGAATGGTTTTGTTGGAAGCTTCTGCTTGTCCATTTCCTTGAGGATACCTCGGTGTTGAGTAGCTAAGTTTTATTCCCCAAGCGGAACAAAAATCTTCAAAATCATTTGAAATGAATTGAGGACCATTGTCCGTTACTATTTCGTAGGGAACTCCGTAGCGACAAATAATGTGTTTCCACAAAAATGTCTTTACTACGGAATCCTGTATGCTTATATAAGCTTTAGCTTCAATCCATTTGGAAAAATAGTCCGTTAGAACTAATAAGTACTGGACGCCTCGTGTTGAACGATGCATCGGACCGACTATATCCATTGACCACCTCATGAAGGGGTATGGAGCGGATATAGATGATAGAATTTCAGATGGCTGGTGAATAAGGGGAGCGTGCATCTGACATTTTTTACACCGTTTGGCGTAATCGATGCAGTCTGAAATCATAGTTGGCCAGAAATATCCTAACCGCTTGATTTTGAAAGCCATTGCTCGTCCCGAAGAATGACTACCACAAAGCCCTTCGTGGACCTCGCTTGTCACTATTTCAACTTCGGGTCCGAATATACATAAAAGATACGGATCACTGACGCCTCGCTTGTATAATGACTCTTTAATTATACAATACTTAGCGCTGATAATTTTTAATTTGCGAGCTTGCCATTTGTTCGATGGTAGTTCTCCATTAAGAATGAAATTTTTGATGGGTACCCTCCAGTCAGCCCCCCAATCATTAGCGGAAGTATTATCTTTGAGTATAAATTTCCTTGGTTCGGGTTCGGAGGGAATATCAGGATCTTCGATTGTCTCATGAACCTTCACATCCACTGGAAGTGACTGTTCGATTTGAGACGGTTCTTTAATGGGAACCTCTTGATCCTTTGATTTTCTTCTTGGCTTTCTTTTAGGAAGTTCCAGTGGTGGAGTAAGTTCGTCATCTTGAGACTTTATTCGTGATCTGGTGACGACAAGCGAACTACTTTCATTTCCGGAACTTGGTTTTGGAGTTTCGAAGTGTTCGTCCTCCAAACTGTTATCGTTTTCTGTTTCTTCAACCGAAATACTTCGCGAAGAAATACATTCAACTGGGATTACTCGTTTGAGTTCAGGATCTGAGGTAGAGGCTAGGGAAGCCAAAGCGTCTGCCGAAGTGTTTTCTCCTCTAGGTATTCGAACTAATTCGAATTCTTTGAATTTTCCGGCTAATTTTTTGACAGCCGAAAGATAAGCTTCCATTCGAGGAGCCTTAGCTTCGTAATCTCCAGCAAACTGGTTTACAACTAGCTGAGAATCGCAATAAGCTATTATTTTTTCTGCTCCAATTGCAAGAGCAAGCCGAAGTCTTGCTAAAAGAGCTTCGTACTCTGATTCATTGTTCGAAGCTGGAAACATTAATCGAAATGATTGCTTGATTATTTCCTTTGTCGGAGTTTCGAGCCTAATACCGATTACGGATCCTTGTTTAGAAGAAGAGCCATCTACATGTAATTTCCATGTGGAGTCCGTTTCAACAAAGATTCCATCATCTAATGGTAGTTCGGTTAGAAAATCAGCTAGAACTTGTGCTTTTGCGCTAGTTCTGCTTTTATATTCTATATCGTATTCACTAAGTTCGATTGCCCACTTTGCCAGTCTTCCGGACTGACTTGGACCGTGAAGAATTGAGCGAAGTGGATGAGAAGTTAAAACTTCTATCGGATGAGATTGGAAATAAGGTCGGTGTTTTCTAGCAGATATGACTACTGCTAAAGCTAATTTTTCCATCATGGTATATCTCGTTTCTGGACTAGTAAGAGATTTACTTATGTAAAAAATTGGCTTTTGTTCACCTCGGTCCTCTCGAACTAACACCCCACTCACGGAATGGTTAGAGACTGAAATGTAGAGATATAGTTTTTCATCTGATTCAGGTTTTGATAGAATCGGCGGTGTCGTTAGATAAGTTTTGAGTTGACCAAATGCTGCTTCGCATTGATCATCCCACCGAAATTTTTTGTTCCCTTTCAAAATTTGATAAAAGGGGAGACATTTATCGGTAGATTTTGATATGAAACGATTTAACGCAGCAATTCTGGCTGTCAATCGTTGGACCTCCTTAATGTTTCTTGGCGAAGGCATAGTGAGGAAAGCGTTAATCTGATTAGGATTTGCTTCTATTCCTCTTTCCGTGACTATGTACCCCAGGAATTCTCCGGAAGGTACGCCAAAGGAACATTTAGCTGGATTTAATTTCATTCCGAACTCGTTCAGAATTTTGAAACACTGCTCGAGATGTGTGATGTGCTGGGATTTCTTATGAGATTTTACGAGCATGTCATCTATATAAACTTCCATCGTTTTGCCCAAATGTTCTGCAAACATTTTGTTAACTAAACGTTGGTATGTTGCCCCGGCATTTTTTAAACCGAATGGCATAACTTTATAACAGTAGATTCCTCTATCTGTTATGAAGGATGTTTTTTCTTCATCTTCGGGATTCATCATGACCTGATTATATCCAGAAAATGCATCCATAAATGTTAAGAGTTCGTTTCCGGCCGTTGATTCTACGAGCCGATCGATATGAGGGAGAGGAAAGCTGTCTTTTGGACATGCTTTGTTAATGTCAGTGAAATCGACACATACTCTCCACTTTCCATTTTTCTTTTTGACTACCACGGGGTTTGCTAACCAGTCCGGATATTTCACTTCTCTAATAGAACCAATTTCTAAAAGTTTATCAACTTCGTCATTGACCGCTTGTGCTCGGTCAGGACCAAGTTTTCTTCTTTTTTGCTTTATTGGTTTAAAACTGGGATCGACGTTTAAATCATGGGTGATAATACTTTTGTCGATTCCTGGCATATCTTTTGCCGACCAGGCGAAAGTGTGTTTATTTTCTTTTAGAAAAGTTACCAATAGATCTTTGATTTCTGAATCTAAAGTAGTACCGATTTTTACTTTTCGATCTGGAAATTCGGGATCAATTTCAATTTCAGTAGTAACTTCATTCGAACTGAGACCACTTGGGTAACGTGAGGTGCTCTCTTGCTTCGCATTTATCATTAATTGCTATTTGAGCTTTAAACGATGTCCCATGAGGTAGCAAGAACGCGATGTTTCCTGATCTCCTCGAATGGTTCCGATTCCTGCAGGAGTAGGAAATTTCACGCATTGGTGATAAGTCGAAGGTATAGCCTTCATTTGATAAATCCACGGAGTTCCGAGAATTATGTTGTAAGCGGCCGGTCGGTCGAAAATAATAAATTCTACAATCTTAGGAACCCCTGCAGCGAGCACTGGTAGTTTTATGTTCCCCAAGGACATAGATGTGTCACTCGTGAAAGCTACTAATGGTGCCGGTGGACCGATAATGTCAGCTTTACTGATTCCCATTCTTTGCAAAGTGCTTAGAAATATGAGATCTACTGAGCTTCCAGTATCAATTAGACACCTAGTTACTTCGAAGTTCGCAACATCTAAAGTTATCACAAGAGCATCGTCATGAGGTCCTGTTAATCCTTGAGTATCCGAATTATCGAAAGAGATAGAAGGTGTTTTGATATGTCTATAATTTGCATGTTTTACACATCCATTTATCACCACTTTGATTCTAGTTTCATTCATCTTCCATAGCATTCATCATCATTTTGTACATTTTGCATGTTTAAGTGTGGCTAGCATTAGTCTTGCATGCATTTTGCATTCTAGAGTTGTTTCAGGTGCTTCGGAGCTATTGGTGTTCAGAAAGAGCAAAAATAGAGCTGAAAGTCACATTTGGACCATTCTACTCGATCACCAGTAGCAGAGAGGGAAGCAGTCAGCTCAGCAGACCATCAGGACCCTTATACTCGATCACAGAGGAGGAGAAGCAGTCCATCCTGCCACTTGACTGTTCTACTCGATCACAGAGGAAGAGAAGGCAGTACATCCTGACAGTCAACCAACCTACTCGATCGCAGGGTTGAAGAAGCAGTCCAGATCACGCCATCAACCATTCTACTCGATCACCACCTCGACCCTCTGATCAATCCGCACTCAACCAGACAACCTGAGCAAAGAAAAGAGAAGAGGAGAGAAGGAACCACTTGATCGCGGCTTCGATTCACGCTCGACCATGAAGCCCACTTTGAGCCCATATACTCGACCTCCATTGTCCATGGGCCTGTTAAGCGGACTCGAAGCCCACTTACTTATCCTTGTCGTTTTTGCTATAAATAAGTCTCTAAGGGTTTCCCCTGAGACGTTCACTTTTCATTCACGTTTTAGTCTCGAACCCTAGAATTGTTTTAGTAGCCGCTTTTGCTTCTGCAACTTTGTATTTTTCGTTTTTCTAAGTTATTGAGATTCTGCTTTCATTCTCTTGTTCATTTCTATTTCATTCCTATAATCTTTGAAGTTATGCAATCATCAATCGTTTCTGTGTCTTTGAGCATGTTGTCTGAGTAGTGACTAGGATTTCTGAGGATGGGATAGAGTAGATGTGAGACCCTTAGTCGATTCTGATGGTTAAGTGTAGTTTTATTGAATCCCTTCTGGATTAGTTGTGTTTACTGCTTATTCCTTTCTGATCAATTGGAATTCGATCCCAAGCATTCCCGCACCCAGAAGGTGTTCGATGGAATGCTTGATCTACTAATTCCAGTGATAATCGTCTCTATCCCAAGGGATTGGCCGTTTAGAGCGGTTATTGACTTTAACAGTCGGTTCTTATTGCCTGCATAGTTAGATTCCGTTAATGGGAATTAGTCTGGCTAGCTTTGCTTGATGATTTGTTGCACGGGAGTGAATAAGTCTGTTGTTGAACCTGTTGTCTAGGGATAGCTTCATTGAGAATTGTTAACCATCGAAATTGATTATGGAGTCCACACTATTCGATTACCCCATCCTTAGGAGTTTCTTATCCAATTGATTTATCTCTTTATTTACCTTCTGCATTCACCTTCTCTATAACTTGCTATTGAATTTTGATAATTGTCTGTTTTTGGACCCTTTTACTCTATCACATCCTCCTTCTGGCAGTGAGCCTTGTGATAGAGTATAGCAGTCCATTTCTGCAAATTTACTATTTTCTGCATCAATCACTAGGACTGTTAGAAAACAACCAATTCCTGCTTGGCTTGACTTAGTGCTTTCTGATCATATCTCATTTGTTTGCATCACACCTGATTGGATTGACACCTAAAATACTACAACGACATGATGGTGCTTTAGGATTAATTGATCGTAAAAACTTGTTATCATGTTTGTTCACTTGACTGGAAACCCACAGTGGTTTGAATTGCCGCTGATTTCTTGTGCCTTTTGATTGATCTGATCGAATCTCGGCATAATTTGGATCCTCCCATTATAACATCGATCCTTTTCTTAGGAGTGTTTGGAGTTCCAGGCCCATTGGGCTTATGTTTCTTTTCAGGAGGATTGGATGCTTCGGAATCTTCCTTTTCTTTATGATAAGATTCCACAAACTCCTCAATATTGAAATTAGCGAGCTCTCCAGCCGCCCACAGTTCGGTGAGGTGCTTTTTGAGTACGCTGTAATCTTTGGTGGAATGCCCATTTACTCTATGAATATCGCAATAGGCACTCTCATCTCTAACCCAGGTATTAGGAGAATTATATCTTCCTTTGTTTGGAGAGGGTTTTCCCACGGCATTAGTAGCAGGATTAACTCCGAACCGTTTTTGATCTTTTGGTTCGAACTTTTTAGTTGGATTTCCAGCGACCAATTTTGCTGGCCGATGCTTTTTAGCGAGGCTAAGCTTTTCTTCTTCTGCCTCCATCCAATTAGTAGCTCTGAATAAAGCGTCTTGGATGGTGCTCGGACGATTGACAATGATTTCTTCCCGGAATCGAGATTCATGCCAGAGTCCGTTTCTTAAAGCAGAAAGGGCAGCAGCGTGCGATACCCCAGGAATTTTGGCTATCACTTCTTTGAATTTAGCGATGTATTTGCGAAGTGGTTCGTTCTGACCTTGGGTTAAATTCCAAAGATCTGCATCAGAGGTTGCCTTTTCCATGAACATGGAATACTGTTTTAGGAATGCGGAGGACAATTCCTTAAAACTATCAATGGATTCAGGCTCCAATTGAGTGAACCATAATAAAGCCGATCCGGATAGATTCTCGGAGAATAGTTTGCAATATCCGGCATCCTCCTCCTCTGGTTCTAGATCAATTCTGCCAGCAGCGATCTGAAAAGCAGTGAGGTGATTTTTAGGATCACCTTAACCATCGTAAGTTGGTAATTTGACCTTTCGAGAATCTTTAATCCGAAGGTTTGAGATTCTCGAAGTGAAGGGTGTTCGTCGGGTTTCTTCGATTACTCGATCGATCTCAGGCGCCGAACTAGTCGCCTGATGAAACTTTGACTTCATTTCATCAAGCTCTTGACGAACTCTGACGAAATCATCTGAAAGGATGACATCAGGATCTTCCATAAGGAGTCCTTCGTCAACAGGAGGATTTCCCTGATTTTGGGGATTTTCATCCCCGGTTGGGTTGGACCCATCTCCTACGGTTGTCTGATTGCTAGTATTAGCAGGACGGCCTGCATGAGGAGTTTGAGTGCTCTCGGTCCTGTTTTGTGCGGGAGTCTGGAATAGCCTGCGCGGAAACGTTGTTCGCGCTGAAGACAAAATATCTAAACGGCTCGAAATAGTATTCTGCGCATTTGACTAATTTGTCTGGGTAGTTTGAACACTCGTTAAAGTTTGCTCAATTGAGTTTAACCTTTCACCAAAAGTGGTGTTGGTACTAGCGAGTGTACCCATCTGATTGGTCAGATCGGTAGTGGTCTGAGTAAGCAAAGTAATTGCATTGCTTAAAGCTTGCTGATCAGCCATAGTTTCTTGGTTTGAGAAAGAGAGATTTTGAGATTAAAGAGTTTTGTGGTAACTCCCCACAGGCGGCGCCAAAATGTGGATGTAGGATTCACACTCGATTGTCTTTAAGTATTTTTGTGGAGAAAAACTCTAAAATCAAAGGATGAAAATAAGAATTTGAACAGGAAAGTAACCAAGAAACTAAATAAAGCGAAAGAACTTGATAAGAACAAAATAGTAAAGAGCTTTGCGAAATTGTAAGAGAAAAAGTATGTTTTATTGCTTGATCGTAAGAGGTAAAAAGATTGTTCTTCCCCAAACACATGCGTTTGAGGTTATTTTTATAGAGAAAAACATGATTAATGCGGCTATTTACTACTCGTAATCATATTGATCCGTATTAATCACATAAGTTACATTTTGACCAAAACGGCTTGAATTTGAATCTTGTCTTGGGCTTCGTGTGGGCCTTCCGAACTCTTTCTTGCTGACTCCGAACTCCCGTGCCTTGATGCTACCGCGAACCTTGAACAATATTCTCCTCGCTTCGGTCTTTCTCTACGCGAACTGTATGTTGAATATGAGCGAACTCCGTACTGGTAAAGATCGAACTCTTTTAATAGCTAAATCGAACTCCCAACCGGTCAAGTCCAATAAAGTATTTAGAAATCCAAAAGGATTATTGTGTAATAATGACGTGGACAGATCCAAGTGGATCCTACCGAAAGTGTGTGGGATCCGACCCCAACACGCAACTGGATCCCGTAAGCTAAAGTAGTGTTTTTCCGTTTAGAAACTCCAATACCGAAAACTCATACGACTTCGGCCATACCCACAAAGCTTTGAGAGGCAATAAGAAGCTTGGTTAGTGCTTTTGGAGTCAAATATGACTAGAAAACGTGTGTATGATTGGGTATAAGAACTAGAACCGCAACCGGATCCCGTAAGCTAAAGTAGTGTTTTTCCGTTTAGAAGCTCCAAAACCAAAAACTCATAGGACTTCGGCCACACCCACAAAGCTTTGAGAGGCATTAAGAAGCTTGGTTAGTGTTTTTGGAGTCAAATATAACTAGAAAACGTGTGTATGATTGGGTATAAGAGCTAGAACCGCAACTGGATCCCGTAAGCTAAAGTAGTGTTTTTCCGTTTAGAAACTCCAAAACCGAAAACTCATAGGACTTCGGCCATACCCACAAAGCTTTGAGAGGCAATAAGAAGCTTGGTTAGTGTTTTTGGAGTCAAATATGACTAGATCTCGTGTGTATGATAGGGTATAAGGACAAGAACCGCAACCGGATCCTGTAAGCTAAAGTAGTGTTTTTCCGTTTAGAAGCTCTAAAACCAAAAACTCATAGGACTTCGGCCATACCCACAAAGCTTTGAGAGGCATTAAGAAGCTTGGTTAGTGTTGTTGGAGTCAAATATGACTAGATAACGTTTGTATGATTGGGTATAAGAACTAGAACCGCAACCGGATCCCGTAAGCTAAAGTAGTGTTTTTCCGTTTAGAAGCTCCAAAACAAAAAACTCATAGGACTTCGGCCACACCCACAAAGCTTTAAGAGGCATTAAGAAGCTTGGTTAGTGTTTTTGGAGTCAAATATGACTAGAAAACGTGTGTATGATTGGGTATAAGAACTAGAACAGCAACCGGATCCCGTAAGCTAAAGTAGTATTTTTCCGTTTAGAAGCTCCAAAACCAAAAACTCATAGGACTTCGGCCATACCCACAATGATTTGAGAGGCAATAAGAAGCTTGGTTAGTGTTTTTGGAGTCAAATATGATTAGATAACGTTTGTATGATAGGGTATAAGGACTAGAACCGCAACCGGATCCCGTAAGCTAAAGTAGTGTTTTTCCGTTTAGATGCTCCAAAACCAAAAACTCATAGGACTTCGGTCACACCCACAAAGCTTTGAGAGGCAATAAGAAGCTTGGTTAGTGTTTTTGGAGTCAAATATGACTAGATAACGTTTGTATGATTGGGTATAAGAACTAGAACCGCAACAGGATCCCGTAAGCTAAAGTAGTGTTTTTCCGTTTAGAAGCTCCAAAACCAAAAACTCATAGGACTTCGGCCACACCCACAAAGCTTTGAGAGGCATTAAGAAGCTTGGTTAGTATTTTTGGAGTCAAATATAACTAGAAAACGTGTGTATGATTGGGTATAAGAAGCTAGAACCGCAACTGGATCCCGTAAGCTAAAGTAGTGTTTTTCCGTTTAGAAACTCCAAAACCGAAAACTCATAGGACTTCGGCCATACCCACAAAGCTTTGAGAGGCAATAAGAAGCTTGGTTAGTGCTTTTGGAGTCAAATATGACTAGAAAACGTGTGTATGATTGGGTATAAGAACTAGAACCGCAACTGGATCCCGTAAGCTAAAGTAGTGTTTTTTCCGTTTAGAAACTCCAAAACCGAAAACTCATAGGACTTCGGCCATACCCACAAAGCTTTGAGAGGCAATAAGAAGCTTGGTTAGTGGTTTTGGAGTCAAATATGACTAGATAACGTTTGTATGATTGGGTATAAGAACTAGAACCGCAACCAGATCCCGTAAGCTAAAGTAGTGTTTTTCCGTTTGGAAGCTCCAAAACCAAAAACTCATAGGACTTCGGCCACACCCACAAAGCTTTGAGAGGCATTAACAAGCTTGGTTAGTGTTTTTGGAGTCAAATATAACTAGAAAACGTGTGTATGATTGGGTATAAGAGCTAGAACCGCAACTGGATCCCGTAAGCTAAAGTAGTGTTTTTCCGTTTAGAAACTCCAAAACCGAAAACTCATAGGACTTCGGCCATACCCACAAAGCTTTGAGAGGCAATAAGAAGCTTGGTTAGTGCTTTTGGAGTCAAATATGACTAGAAAACGTGTGTATGATTGGGTATAAGAACTAGAACCGCAACTGGATCCCGTAAGCTAAAGTAGTGTTTTTCCGTTTAGAAACTCCAAAACCGAAAACTCATAGGACTTCGGCCATACCCACAAAGCTTTGAGAGGCAATAAGAAGCTTGGTTAGTGGTTTTGGAGTCAAATATGACTAGATAACGTTTGTATGATTGGGTATAAGAACTAGAACCGCAACCAGATCCCGTAAGCTAAAGTAGTGTTTTTCCGTTTAGAAGCTCCAAAACCAAAAACTCATAGGACTTCGGCCACACCCACAAAGCTTTGAGAGGCATTAAGAAGCTTGGTTAGTGTTTTTGGAGTCAAATATGACTAGAAATCGTGTGTATGATTGGGTATAAGAACTAGAACCGCAACCGGATCCCGTAAGCTAAAGTAGTGTTTTTCCGTTTAGAAGCTCCAAAACCAAAAACTCATAGGACTTCGGCCATACCCACAAAGCTTTGAGAGGCATTAAGAAGCTTGGTTAGTGTTTTTGGAGTCAAATATGACTAGAAAACGTGTGTATGATTGGGTATAAGAACTAGAACCGCAACTGGATCCCGTAAGCTAAAGTAGTGTTTTTTCCGTTTAGAAACTCCAAAACCGAAAACTCATAGGACTTCGGCCATACCCACAAAGCTTTGAGAGGCAATAAGAAGCTTGGTTAGTGGTTTTGGAGTCAAATATGACTAGAAAACGTGTGTATGATTGGGTATAAGAACTAGAACCGCAACCAGATCCCGTAAGCTAAAGTAGTGTTTTTCCGTTTAGAAGCTCCAAAACCAAAAACTCATAGGACTTCGGCCACACCCACAAAGCTTTGAGAGGCATTAAGAAGCTTGGTTAGTGTTTTTGGAGTCAAATATGACTAGAAAACGTGTGTATGATTGGGTATAAGAACTAGAACCGCAACTGGATCCCGTAAGCTAAAGTAGTGTTTTTCCGTTTAGAAACTCCAAAACCGAAAACTCATAGGACTTCGGCCATACCCACAAAGCTTTGAGAGGCAATAAGAAGCTTGGTTAGTGTTTTTGGAGTCAAATATGACTAGAAAACGTGTGTATGATTGGGTATAAGAACTAGAACCGCAACCTGGATCCCGTAAGCTAAAGTAGTGTTTTTCCGTTTAGAAGCTCCAAAACCGAAAACTCATAGGACTTCGGCCATACCCACAAAGCTTTGAGAGGCAATAAGAAGCTTGGTTAGTGTTTTTGGAGTCAAATATGACTAGATAACGTGTGTATGATTGGGTATAAGAACTAGAACCGCAACCAGATCCCGTAAGCTAAAGTAGTGTTTTTCCGTTTAGAAGCTCCAAAACCAAAAACTCATAGGACTTCGGCCACACCCACAAAGCTTTGAGAGGCATTAAGAAGCTTGGTTAGTGTTTTTGGAGTCAAATATAACTAGAAAACGTGTGTATGATTGGGTATAAGAACTAGAACCGCAACTGGATCCCGTAAGCTAAAGTAGTGTTTTTCCGTTTAGAAACTCCAAAACCGAAAACTCATAGGACTTCAGCCATACCCACAAAGCTTTGAGAGGCAATAAGAAGCTTGGTTAGTGCTTTTGGAGTCAAATATGACTAGAAAACGTGTGTATGATTGGGTATAAGAACTAGAACCGCAACTGGATCCCGTAAGCTAAAGTAGTGTTTTTCCGTTTAGAAACTCCAAAACCGAAAACTCATAGGACTTCGGCCATACCTACAAAGCTTTGAGAGGCAATAAGAAGCTTGGTTAGTGGTTTTGGAGTCAAATATGACTAGATAACGTTTGTATGATTGGGTATAAGAACTAGAACCGCAACCAGATCCCGTAAGCTAAAGTAGTGTTTTTCCCGTTTAGAAGCTCCAAAACCAAAAACTCATAGGACTTCGGCCACACCCACAAAGCTTTGAGAGGCGTTAAGAAGCTTGGTTAGTGTTTTTGGAGTCAAATATGACTAGATCTCGTGTGTATGATAGGGTATAAGAACTAGAACCGCAACCGGATCCCGTAAGCTAAAGTAGTGTTTTTCCGTTTAGAAGCTCCAAAACCGAAATCTCATAGGACTTCGGCCATACCCACAAAGCTATGAGAGGCAATAAGAAGCTTGGTTAGTGTTTTTGGAGTCAAATATGACTAGATAACGTTTTTATGATTGGGTATAAGAACTAGAACCGCAACCGGATCCCGTAAGCTAAAGTAGTGTTTTTTCGTTTAGAGGCTCCAAAACCAAAAACTCATAGGACTTCGGCCACACCCACAAAGCTTTGAGAGGCATTAAGAAGCTTGGTTAGTGTTTTTGGAGTCAAATATGACTAGAAAACGTGTGTATGATTGGGTATAAGAACTAGAACCGCAACTGGATCCCGTAAGCTAAAGTAGTGTTTTTCCGTTTAGAAACTCCAAAACCGAAAACTCATAGGACTTCGGCCACACCCACAAAGCTTTGAGAGGCATTAAGAAGCTTGGTTAGTGTTTTTGGAGTCAAATATGACTAGAAAACGTGTGTATGATTGGGTATAAGAACTAGAACCGCAACTGGATCCCGTAAGCTAAAGTAGTGTTTTTCCGTTTAGAAACTCCAAAACCGAAAACTCATAGGACTTCGGCCATACCCACAAAGCTTTGAGAGGCATAAGAAGCTTGGTTAGTGTTTTTGGAGTCAAATATGACTAGAAAACGTGTGTATGATTGGGTATAAGAACTAGAACCGCAACTGGATCCCGTAAGCTAAAGTAGTGTTTTTCCGTTTAGAAACTCCAAAACCGAAAACTCATAGGACTTCGGCCATACCCACAAAGCTTTGAGAGGCAATAAGAAGCTTGGTTAGTGTTTTTGGAGTCAAATATGACTAGATAACGTGTGTATGATTGGGTATAAGAACTAGAACCGCAACCGGATCCCGTAAGCTAAAGTAGTGTTTTTCCGTTTAGAAGCTCCAAAACCAAAAACTCATAGGACTTCGGCCACACCCACAAAGCTTTGAGAGGCATTAAGAAGCTTGGTTAGTGTTTTTGGAGTCAAATATGACTAGATAACGTTTGTATGATTGGGTATAAGAACTAGAACCGCAACCGGATCCCGTAAGCTAAAGTAGTGTTTTTCCGTTTAGAAGCTCCAAAACCAAAAACTCATAGGACTTCGGCCACTACCCACAAAGCTTTGAGAGGCAATAAGAAGCTTGGTTAGTGTTTTTGGAGTCAAATATGACTAGATAACGTTTGTATGATTGGGTATAAGAACTAGAACCGCAACCGGATCCCGTAAGCTAAAGTAGTGTTTTTCCGTTTAGAAGCTCCAAAACCAAAAACTCATAGGACTTCGGCCACACCCACAAAGCTTTGAGAGGCAATAAGAAGCTTGGTTAGTGTTTTTGGAGTCAAATATGACTAGATAACGTTTGTATGATTGGGTATAAGAACTAGAACCGCAACCGGATCCCGTAAGCTAAAGTAGTGTTTTTCCGTTTAGATGCTCCAAAACCAAAAACTCATAGGACTTCGGCCACACCCACAAAGCTTTGAGAGGCAATAAGAAGCTTGGTTAGTGTTTTTGGAGTCAAATATGACTAGAAAACGTGTGTATGATTGGGTATAAGAACTAGAACCGCAACCGGATCCCGTAAGCTAAAGTAGTGTTTTTTCCGTTTAGATGCTCCAAAACCAAAAACTCATAGGACTTCGGCCACACCCACAAAGCTTTGAGAGGCATTAAGAAGCTTGGTTAGTGTTTTTGGAGTCAAATATGACTAGAAAACGTGTGTATGATTGGGTATAAGAACTAGAACCGCAACCGGATCCCGTAAGCTAAAGTAGTGTTTTTCCGTTTAGAAAGCTCCAAAACCAAAAACTCATAGGACTTCGGCCACACCCACAAAGCTTTGAGAGGCATTAAGAAGCTTGGTTAGTGTTTTTGGAGTCAAATATGACTAGAAAACGTGTGTATGATTGGGTATAAGAACTAGAACCGCAACCGGATCCCGTAAGCTAAAGTAGTGTTTTTCCGTTTAGAATGCTCCAAAACCAAAAACTCATAGGACTTCGGCCACACCCACAAAGCTTTGAGAGGCAATAAGAAGCTTGGTTAGTGTTTTTGGAGTCAAATATGACTAGATAACGTTTGTATGATTGGGTATAAGAACTAGAACCGCAACAGGATCCCGTAAGCTAAAGTAGTGTTTTTCCGTTTAGAAGCTCCAAAACCAAAAACTCATAGGACTTCGGCCACACCCACAAAGCTTTGAGAGGCATAAGAAGCTTGGTTAGTGTTTTTGGAGTCAAATATGACTAGAAAACGTGTGTATGATTGGGTATAAGAACTAGAACCGCAACTGGATCCCTTAAGCTAAAGTAGTGTTTTTTCGTTTAGAAACTCCAAAACCGAAGACTCATAGGACTTCGGCCACACCCACAAAGCTTTGAGAG
>LR999455.1:9543087-9904074 GCA_905216605.1 Arabidopsis arenosa | reverse complement strand
GGTTTCCACAAGAGATGCTTAGCAAGACTCTCAAGCTGCCATTGCGGAGCACAACTAAAGCCGAAAAGAGCCCTGGAGAGCTGCAAGTATCAGAGAAGAAATCAGATTCTACGTCTGTCTTGCCTCTACGATTCCTCTCAAGTTTATTTGGTAAGACAAAACAAGACAAAGAGACCACTATTCTAATGGGTTCACTTCCAACCAACGAGCTATAAATGATTCTTTTATGTATGTGTGTAAACTTAAACCTTTGTAATGTAAAGCTCGAAGCTTGTTTAAACATAGCTTCTATTAACTTTTTCTTGTTGAAAGATAATAAAATACGGGTCTAGTGAAATTCTTTTACTTCATGAGCCAAAATGCAAAATGCCCAAAAGAAGTAATATATTTACGCTTGAGCTTGTTGCTTCACATATTCGTTCTGTACCACGCAAAAGCCGTTTTTAGATTGCTCCCTCCCCTCCTAAGCTAGACAAAATTTGGCAGCCGAGTATTATCAACTTTACATAAAGATTTCTCTATTCACAGACAAAAAATTGGAGCATATAGAAGGTCGGTTACATCCACGCTCCCCAGCCAGGGAACATATGGGACAAACGATCTGTGTCAATTGCATCTTGTATTAGTTGCTGCGCCTACAAAACATTAAGTGTCGAGCAAATACGATTCAGTAAATTGTGAACCAAAGACAAGTTAGCGTTTGCTGTTATAACCTTTGATTAATAAGTCAAAAACTTTACCTGGCCATGAATACTTCTCATCTCACCACCCTCGTATCCATCAAGTTTCTGCTTGACACGCATCAAGGCACGTGTAGCATCCTTGTTTCCCTCGAATTCCTCTTGTAACCCTTCCAAGTTCATGCCATCATAATCTTCAGTTTCCTGGATCAAGAACTTTGTGTGAGAAACGAAACGTATTCAACAGGATAAACTATCCTAATATTGAATTGGAATCTGTCTGGATCAAGACATTGAAATGGAAGACAAACTGATTTGCGTGAAGAAAAATTCCAAAGAAAGAGCATCAGAAGCATCTATTTAAACAACAGGAAAATCTGCGTTCTGGCCTTCTATACATGCAAAAATCTGTAAGTCCACACTTTATAACCTTTTTTGCAAAGGTCATTACATTGTACATTTACAGTTTAAACTATAAGGGTACGAGGTACCTTCTGTCTTTGCAAAGCCTTTAAGGGGGACAAGGCCCATTTGTACAGAGGATCATGTATAAAAACCTGCAAAACAAGCGATCCTGATTAAGTTTCAAAAAAAGCTTTTGTATTTTAAAAAACATTCAAAGTGAAACTTTCATCTGGTTACTTCGACAATAGTTAGCAGCGCCTCTTTATTTGTTCGCATCACAGACAGGGTTTCTTCGCAACATCTCCTGAAAACGCCTTCCACTCCTGTGATACCCATTCCATCAATTATGTCTCTTGTCAGTCTGAACGGAACCTGTCAGATCAGAACATAAATGAACAAATGAGAATCGTGCAAAGATTATATATACTCACAGGAAGACCAATTAAATATGTAAAGAGAGGAGATCGAAGAGAACACACCCTTTCAGGAGTCTTGAGCATTAATCCTTGTTCAAAAGCAACTCCAAGATCTATGTGGACAACTTCTGCTGTAGCTTGATCGATTAAAATATTCATGGCATGACGATCACCAAGACCAACGATGTACCCAACCTGATAGCAAATCAAATGCCACATTTTCAAAAGGAGATGAATCAGAGGGAAAACTAAAGAACATATCTATTCCAGATGCCCCGACTGAGAATAGAACCATGTCCCACTTGATGTCAATAAACAAAAAAGAAAGAAAAAAAGAGGTGAATAGGATCAAAAGGGTGGTGGCAGCTCTCTTTTGCTAACAAATTTACCAGCATTTAAGTAAATTTCAAATCAACTAAGATTTAAGAGCTTCCTAAATGTATTTCACTAAGATTTTACGCCATTTAGTCGGGTACAAATGATTTTTTCCGTTTTATATTCTAAACTATACATAAATTGAAACTCCCATCTATCATAAACTGGAAGAGAGTATAAATATCAGCAAAACTGGATATACTTGCCATTGAACTAGCTGCAACACTACGTGTATAAGCAAGCCTCTTCACAAACCAGTCAGCGGGCTGCAGGAACTTTTCAAGGAAAAAGTAATGCATGACAGGCCTGCGAAAGGGGATGGATTTGTCAGCCACCAACCTACTTACGGAGTAAGTTAAATTAACGTTCCACAAAAAACGAAACCTGAAGTTTGTACAGACATCCATGAAGGCATTGCGCTTGTCCTTCGCCTACAAGCCACCAATCAAGCACCGCATATCAATTGAGCGAATTAACAGATGTCAGTGATGGCCAACTAAGAAGATCTGTGAAAGGAAATGAGCTTACACTCGACATATGTTCTCGGCATTTGGGATATTTCCAGTTTCCAATGCCATAACGACCATGAGCGCCCTCACTCCTTGAGCTGTGATTTGATATGCAAACAGTTAGTTTCAACTGGCACGATTTGGAAGAGAGATTGTTGTACCATGTTATTGTAAATACTAGTCTACTAAACCAACCTTCCTATAAGATAATCTCCAAGTGGAATTGTGCCATCAACCCACTCAAGAACACCAGCGCTTGGAGTAAAAGGAATAACCTGAGAATATGTATATACATATATGCATTATAAAGAGAATTCAACTAACTGAATGGATCAAATTTTCTCTAAAATAGAAAACCTCTAGTAGACTGATACAGAGACGTACCTTGTATGTGCGCACCGCTAATCTTCTCTTCCAAGTGTCTCGGTTATTGTGTAGAAAGGTATTGACGAGTCCAAAAAATTGTTCCATAACCTGAAACAAAGTGGTACACGCTTTGCATAACTAGACCATTTTATATGTAATCTTGGCTAAGTCAGCATACTTTCAATTTGCTGCCAGTACAGGGAGCAGTGCCATGTATCATATTACAGACATTGCAAGTGAGGAGTGCCACACACGTTGTATCATTATAGACATTGCAAGTAAAACTTCTGAAACTCTTACAGCATCTTGTCTGAGGTCATCATTGCCAGATTTTGCAAGTTGCTTATTTTTGGCCATCAGAACCAAAGCATTCAACTACTTTTGGAGCATTTATACCGTTCATCACTCTGCATATCATCCAATAGACATGATAAATAAAGTACTCTTTTAAACTAGATATGCAAAAAAGTATTGTTATATTGATTGTCAAAGGATTGACTGAGCAGGACTTACGTAACAGAATCTGATAAACCTCTGAAAAACGGGAATGACCCTTCATTGTATTGGCAGCTACGATCAACAGGAATTGTAGCAGTCACTACAGGTACCTACACTCAAAAAGAAATTCATTTTTTGACACATACCTCAGAAGCACAGAGAAAGCGGGAAATTGAATATTCGAACTAGAAGGAAAATGGAAAACAAGTTTGCAAGCTCATCTGACTAACTAACTCTTCCAATTAAATAAACAACGAAAGACTGTATCGCACAAATTCATTCAGCCGAGTATCAATCTTGTTAGGAGTTGCAACAGACTCAAAACAGGAACCATGGGAGCAGACAAATGAAAACACTGGACAAAATTTGCTAAAGAATCTGAACAGCTGCCATTAAATTCTCCGTTGTATGTATAGGAGTGCCTATCAAGATGACCCACGGAAGTTTCTTAGTTTCCAAGAAATTTTCTATCTTGATTAGCAACATGGGGTCCTACAAGCTTATAATTATGATTAAGCTAGATAAGAATGCATATGAATAAATTAAACAATGGCGTGCTTACAAGTTCTAATTGTTTCACACTACGAATTTCTCTTGGTAGCGCTACCCTTCTATTGGTATCCTGCAGAGGAAAGAGTTCCACAAATGTTTCAAAAAATGTTCAGCAAACAGCATAACAAAACACTTCCTCTAAACTCAATTATCAGACCTCTCTCCTTGTTTCAAGCTCTGCAAGCTTGATGTAGATATCTACCAGTTGTTTCATCTGAAAAAACAATCAGGATTTGCTGATAAGTAACCAGGAAAAATGGTCTATGATGCATAAGATTAGGTGAAAAAAAGGTTTACTTGTCTAATCATAGGCCCATGATAATGTGATATATCCTGCAGGAGATGCTCTGCTGCAAGCTTTTTATCCATATCAACCACGAAAGAATTTCTACTGCGTTGGTTATCCTTGATACGATCACCGTTTGCCAAAGCCAGAAGCTAGAACCAAAAGCAAAAGAAAAATACGAGACATATATCCAGTATTTAGAAACTTGACTTCGAATAAGATAGACAAAGTCACTTGCTAATTATGTAATTTCGATGGCATGCTACACAGCACAACAGACTTTACTGTTTTCTCATTCTTTCAACAGATTCGGGATGTCATAGGACACTCAAGGATTTTACCTTGTGCACTTCTAGCAAGCCCTATGCCAGTAAACCAAACAGAATAGAAGAAATATTAAGAGTACAAGAGATGGATAACACTTCAGAACCTGCAAGATTGTATGGTATGGATGATCAATGGCCATTTTTCTGATAAGCGAAACCAGTGCAGACTGCAAGTAATAAATCGTAGAGATTAGCATCATAGTCTTAAGTTTTCTACGATAGCCATGTAAAATTGCATTCCACCTGAAAGCTGTTAGATCCTGATTCATCTTTGGAACTGCCCAACCTTGAAGCAATTTGATAAACAAGGGGTACAAATTTGTAAGACTGAACCTGCAAGAACGTTTAGGGAGATGAAGATTGCTTAAACTAAACAAGAAAAATGGAGAGAAAATCAAAGAATTCCTTCTCGATAGCAGATAAAATCTGATAACATTAGTCAAGTACCTCTTTAATGGTGCTCAACATGTTATCAATAACATTTTTCTGGGAGGCAAGATTGAACCACATGGATACTTGCCGAAATACCTGTAGAAAGAAAAATTAGTTCCAAACAGTGTTCCCGTAATCTAACAATATAATGAATACACCACGTTCTGCTAAACTCTCAAACATGTTTCTAAAAGGCCAGAGAAAACGCTGAATAACTTTCTGAGATAATGTAAGACAAAATTGGACATGAATCCCAAATAAAAAGTGTATGACTTATATGAATATAAAGGTCACTCTACCATGATTCTGGCATATATAGGTATGCGCTAGTCACAAACCTTACACACCTATATGTACAGGTCCACCATTCACATGGAACTAAATCTAATCTCTGTGGTGCCATTATCAAATATACTTCATCACATACCCAAAAACCAAAGAAAGATTGATATGACCAATAAGTATACAACACAAACACGATTGAGAAATATTGACAAGCAGCTAGAGACCGCAACCCAAAACAGGAAAAGAGAAGAAACGTTGGACCATTTAAGACCACTAAATATATCCTTAGTTGCTCCTTGATAGATGCGAGGAATATAATATATGCAGATACGTATATTGCAGATTCATTAGATGTGGTAACCTAACAATTAAAACCATGTTCTTAAGGAATTCTATATTTGACTCTAGAGCCAACCTAACACTTCATCACCTGTCATAAAGGATCAATTCCAGACACTAATTCACATCTTACATTATACGCAAATCTCACAGAAATATAGATTAACGTACCACTCGAACATCATACTTGTCACCAATTTCCAGACAACGTTTATACCCCTCCAATGCAAGTTTCAGAAAGTTATCCCTGTCAACCTACGTAATTGAGGAGAAAGAGAGAGATCACGTATCAGTGAATATCACCAGTCTAGAAACCCATGACTACTTTCCCACAGAAGCCAGATTATCAAGGCAGAATAAAAAAAAAACCTGCAGTTTTTCTGCTTCTTCTTTATCCATTGTTAGTTGCTTCTGCAGATCTTGGATCTTCAGTGAATAGTCAGATTGCTCCGCCTAGTACAGTAAAAGATCAAATATGAAATAAAATGAGAGAGATGCCTAAACCGGCCATCACATTGTGCTTTGATAAGAGATCGGTTTAGAGATCAAACAAACGGAAGTAGACTAATACGTGCCTTCTTTGAACTCTTAAACCGTTTAATAAGCACCTCCAACTCTTTCGTCTGAAAAATTAAGCACACTAGTTAGTTGCCTCCAGTTTCACCCACAACAGAAGAACAAACTTAGAGTTGAAGCTATTTAAGACTATTACTGATACAGCAAAAGAAAGGATTAATCACTGATTGGTGCTCATTTAGCAGGAAAACAAGCATATCCTACCCACAAAAAAAAAGTACAGAAAGAAAATGTTAAAAATGTAAATTTGAGCAACCAAGGTGGAGGAGACCTTGTGTTTTCGTAGCCGCATTGCAGCTTGCCATTCACTGGAGTAGAGTCTTTCCTCATAACTCTTAAATAGAGCATCTGCATAATGAGCCAGATGAAACCAAGCTTGGCTCTGTCTATCTACCAATCTTTTGCAGATCTTGGAACTCTGCTCTTCAGCAAGCGAAACTGCAGGCCTGAGATACTTCTCTAAAATTGTTCTAGAGCTATTTTCAAGAGAAAGCAAACAAAAAAGAAAAAAAAAAGACGAGTTGAGATTCTTAGAAGTTCATTACGAGCATAGATAAACTGCTTTCAACCAATAAAAAGTAACAATTTATTTACTTGCTAGATCTGGTTTCTGCTAGCCACTTTCCAATCACACGATATATATCTGAAGCCTCTTCTTTTAATTGATAATTATGTAAAATATAGTTTGCAAGACTAATGGAAACTTCATGCCGCCCTTGGGCATGTAATAGCTTCGCCTCTTCAAGCTGAAAAAGCACAAAAAGTTACTGGAAAGCATATCTCTAGTTGCGGATCAGATATATTGCCATGTTCTGAACTAAGAGGCAAAGTATCTACTAGATATCAAAAACAAGTACTGTATGCCTTTGTTCAATCATAACTATTTTATGTCCTAGGTCACAACTATTTGTTGACAGAAGGAGGCGTGAGTAAAGGAGTAATCGCGTGTGTGAAGGAGTGATCAGAATTTTAGTTGTAACTTTGGTCTCACCTTCATAAATGTGAATGAGGAAAACGTCTGTGTATAAATATGTACAATTAAGGAAGAAAAAAGCAGGCTATTCAAATTCCAAAAAGATGCAAGATGAGTCATAAATATTTACCTTTCCAAGCCAGTCTGGAACGGGTTGTTGTCCATCACTTCTTGCACAGAGAAACTTGAACTCATGCAGAGACGCAGCTGCATGAGAAAACCTTGTTCCCTGAAAGCAACAAGATAATGTTTTGGTCCTCTGCATTTTACTACAAGTGACACTCTTTTCACTTTAAATATACCTTGCGAAGTAATGAAGCAGACTGCAAAAGATGGTGCATGGTACATTCCTCACATCCCAAGATTTGGAGAAGAACTCGCCTAAACGCGATAAATGGCTCCAACAAATTCATGTGCAACTGAGTTTGCGTAATAATAGAGTTCCAATCCTTATTCAGCCAAGACAACTGTATTTCATAATTAAACTTGGCCTCAGAAAACAAGATTATCTCACTTAGCTTCTAGGTAGTTTGAGCATATATGTGCACTCCCAAGACTAATATCTAATTCTAAATGAAAGATCCTGAATAGCCTTGGTATTTTGCCAACTTATGACTTATTATATTAATAACATAACTTCTTGAAACTTTCAATCATTCACTAGAAGCAAGTGAAAGCCCACTTGAAAACAAAGTTACAGGGAATATACCTGATCCATTGTTGGAGTCATGGGGTCTACGCATGCCATTGTTTGACTAGATAGCCATGCACACTTTGATGCGAAGATGTCCAGCGAAGATCCCAAACTAGTCCAAGATGATGAAGAATCTAGGCATGATAAAACATCAAAATCAAAAAGTGGGAAAAGTCAAAACCATTGTTTTTCCAAAGAGACATGGAATCTTAGCATCAGCACATTTCCTTAGATCTTAATGAACATGCAGCTTGCATTCATAAATTCCCCAGCTTGAAAGTTCACACATTAAATCTTTAGTCTATGGGATATAGTTTTGTGAGGAAATATTGAGATGGAAAAGTCTTTTTTAAAAAGGTTGAACATCTCCACATAGTTAAGTTTTGGAACTTGCGACACCTGGATAAGTTAAACTTGACAGCTCTTGCAGAGTAATTGGCTAGTTAAGATCAAGATGACCTTAAGTATGGCACTCCCAGAGTGTGCTAATCTTTTAAAGGGGGTTCGTGACAAGAGTAAGACCATTATCACATTAGAGACATGAACAAATATGGAGTAGAATTTTAATTTGGCCACCAAATGACAATTATGATGGAAAAAGGTGTTGTACTTTAATGTCAATATACCTGAAGTTTCACTACTGTTGAGTATATAAATTCAGTGCTTTCTTCGCTTGCACGGGAAATGGACAACACAAGCTCCTGAAAAGGAGAGAAGAACTATTCTTACCACATAGAAGCCTGCAACCTTCCAATCCTAAGGTGATAAACTGAAATCATGCATTACCTTCTTAGCATCCTTCAGGTTTTCATAAAAACCATCGTAATCCCCTTCTTGCAATGCTCTCAAACAACTGAGAAATAAACAAATCGGAAAATACACGCCTAAGGTGGGAGCTAGTGACTCTCATGCATAATATTGATGACTTTTCCAAGCTAAATAGGACTTCATCACAACTGACCATTGATACTAAGACCATGACCCAAGAAACAAAGCCAGATACCAGGAAATTGTGGAGACTTCAATACTCTATTCTAAAATTCCTCTGTAACATATCATTCCTTTTAAATAAAATTCTTAAGACCAGCGGCAAACTCAGTGTTGATAAGATGTCATATTTGGTGCAATCCAGAGATACAGACAGGGGAAGATATCTAATGGCTAAGAATATCATCATTGGTAAAAAGAGAAGAAATGTGTTACCAGTGCAAACTTTCATGATAATTATTGTTTCTTCGCATGTTGCAGAGGTTGGCAATGAGTTTGCGGATAAAGTAAAGAAAAATCCCATTTTCCTGCACGCCATGCAGCCTCATACTGCAAGCAAGAAGTCAATTTGCAGCTGAATTATCACCTAAGTAACACAACTTACGTACCACAGCTGAGCTTGTTCAATTAGTTATTTGTTAAAGCAGAATTTGGGCCAATGTTGCAACGACAAAAACTACTATCTGGTAAATACTGTTTCTAAGCTACTCCTTCAAGATCTTTGAGTCATCATATCTTTTCTTTATCCCATGGAATATTTATGTGTTAACCAACAACCTTATTTAGACATGAGACTTCCATGTATTGGAAAAAATGAGATATCAGGATGCATACCTGCAATTCGATGAACTCTGGATCATACTGAAAGTATCCTTCTCGGGAAGTTAAGCCTCGGCAATACAAATCCAGGACATGCATACAGCCTGTCTGCTGCAACGACCTAATGAGTCCTTTGAACGGTTGTCTCTGGACCTCTCCTTCACCAAAAACAGAATTCCATGTACTAGTTGTTGGCTGAAATTGTTCCACCTCTAGATTTTCAGAAAGGCTACCAGGCACCACCAGTTTCTGTGAACGTGCTTGCAAGTCGTAATACTCGAGTGCCCTAGTCCAGTTTCCCTCATGCTCGAATGTGATTATTTGAGCAGACAACTTTCAGATTGCATCCATGTAACAGAAACAGAAAGTATTATTCACATATAAGAAACCAGTAAAAGATTAAAAAAATACTGCAATATGATTTAGCTACTTCATCTTTTACTGTTCAGTACCAAAAACATATTTTGGCAATCAAATGAAATGGGAGATGTCTCAAAACATTCCTAGAGTAGGTAACAAAAGGGTTAGTGTTAACACGTTCAGGAAAATACAGACTAGTAACCATTTCCAATAGGCAAGAGTTCCAAGTGTGTGGATGAGATATCCAATATGTACTCTGTAGGACAGAATTTAGTATCAGAAACGAACCTTATTTGAATGTATAACCCCATATAAGCTGTCAGGCTCGTTTATTCTTGTTATTGCAGACACAAGTATCTCAACATGATCCGGTAACTGTTAACCACAAAGAAAAGGAATGATTAGAAATTGGCACAAACAAAACCACTTTCTCTGTTGCATGAAACCAAATAAACACTTATTACCAATCCCTTTTTTATATGGAGACCACAGTTTGCAATTTTGTAAAAGTGCACCCAGTGAAAGTTTCATAGATGACGATAAAGTTACTACTCATTAATCAATAAGCATAATGAGTTATCTGGTTAAAAGATGGTAACCATAGAGGAACGGATAACATGCATTCCTTGTTAGTACCTTATCATGATAAGAAAAATCAGGATCCCCAAGGCTTAGATGCCAAATTTCTCCTCACACCAATACTCCACATACATGGAGGCGGTCAAATATGCACCACAAACCTGGGAAAGCGAGAAGAGTTATATACTGCAAATAACTATAGAGCCTCTATTAAATTGGTTATTGATTTAAACGGAAAGGGGTAACTCACTACTGCTGATCTGGCAACAACAAGATAATCAATGGAAAGCCAATAAACCTGATCAACAAAAGTCATTCTGTATTATGAAGATATTAAAAGAAACAAGAGGTGTAACTGAATAGAGAACTAGCGCCAAATGAAATGATACAAAAATACCTGAACAACAAAATGAATTAAAGCTATCAACAATAAATGGCTTTAATCATAGAAGTAGCACAAAACTGACAGCGATAAATTCGTTTTGCATGGTTTTACTATAAAATTAAGTTACTAGACCTCATAGTTGATCATTTGAAACTACTCAATTCTTCAGATATGACATAAACACAAAATATAACAAGGCATCTAGTAATCAACCAAACTAAAGGTGTTGACACCTATCACCTATCACACCTAGAAACATATTTGCAAACCCTACCAAACATAGTTGCAATTTTAGCAGGAAGCCAAACACACTTTGAGAAGAAGAGTTATGGTAACACCAGACACATGAAATATTGCATGGATCAGAAATGCTCATAGTCCTAACAATGCATATGGTAATTGAAGCTAATATGCACCTTCTCCCAATTAGTTAGTTTTGGACGCTGCCATTCCATTTGGTGCAGTTTCCACATCTCTAATCTTAGCAGCTGTGGAACAAGATCTTGAATTCTGCAAGAGCATTCCAACGTTAGTTTTGGTCATCTCCCATATGATACAGATTTCACTGTAAAGAAATAGAATAGGAGAATGTCCTTATACACTCCCACGAATAGCATAACTTTCTCTGTTATTGATATGCAGCATAACAATTTTTTCTTAACTACTTAAAAACATAACAGCAAACAGGTCAGTGCTGAAATCAATACCCTAACCTTTTCTCTCTTTGTTTGCCCAGAAAAAATCGATCTTTCGAGGACATAACACATCCGCAGCTCATTCAGGGTATTTAACATAATTTGCTCGATTTTGTTAGCTTGTTTGAATCAATGAAGATATGCTCTTTCACCTGCCAATGGGGATCACAAGCTTTAGCCAAAGTGACCACTAAATTATATGTTTTCTGCATATATACACACCTTAAAGGAAAATCATGACGCAGACACCAGGCTAGAGGATTTACCTTACAGTATACAGCTAGAATTAGCAAATGACGAGTATAATGCTTACCTCATTAACAAAAACAACCACCATAGTTCTATAATAGTTTTTTATTTCGGTTGTACGCAAAAGTCAAGATGAGGTCAAGATGGCAACATTAAAGTAAGCAAATCTGTACTAAAGAAAGAACCGAAAAAAAGGGAATACAAGAGAAGTGGATTTGACTCAACAAACACAGATATCCAGAGAAGAAACAATGCAAGCAAGTAGGAAAAAGAAGCACTATTGGTATATCCAAAAAATACGAGAGATACCTGTGACGTAATCAAGTCATGTAAATTATATCCGTCCCTATTCGTCCGCAAGACTAACAATAACACTAGGAATAGAAGCTCAGATATTTCAGCTTTCAGCAATGCTATGTTCTGGCATAACCTGTCAAACAAAGCAGCAACAATGATCCACTCAGTGCAAGATTTTACTTGAATACTTTATATGTATAACTCTGGTAAACTGGAACCAAACAGATACCTTATTGGGACATCCTCACATAAAGCGATCATACAGTACACAAGCTGGCAAATCCATCTATCAAAGGTTTTATATCTGTGGACCACACTTCTGGCGTCTCCAGTGAAAAGTTCTCAGCTGGGGGGCCAACATGAACCATTCTTGAGTAATTTAAAAAGAGGAAGAATGAAACACGATTGAATATGCTTAAACAGACATGGACATGTCATGTGCAGAATGTAATAGAGATACTTATCTACGTTAACTGAAATCTGTAATAATTCCAGGCATTTCTAGTCTGAAAATCAATCAAGACAACTTTTACGATTGCAACCAAAAGCCAAAAAGATTTCATATGCCTCGATGACTTCATCAGTATCCTCCATTTTTTGTTTTAGGTTGCATCAAGAATTAGATGGTCAATAATAATAAATGATAGCCGTAATACAGAAATTTATTATAAAGAATCTATGAGGTGGGGTTAGCAACTCGAACCATGAGATTTTCTAGACAGAGATTCTGTTTAGTAAGATCTTTGCCACAATGTTAAGGTTCATGGAATAATTAAATTACCTTTGAACTGCTTTTGGCTATCCAATAAGATCTTTTCCACAATGTCAAGGTTCACGCCCCTACCATGCACCTACCCAAAAAAAAAACATTATCTGAACAGGCAGAGCAGTTTTGAACTTAGGATACCCTAACAAGAATGGGAAATCCAATATACATCATTTATTTGAATATAGTGACTGACTATTTATATATTCATAAATATCACTATATGATTCTTGAAATCAATTTGCACAACTTTCTGAAAGACCCGTATCTTATATACCCTTAGACATCAGCATTCTACTGATAAAAACAATGCCTGCCCATGAGAACAATTGTCCATTATACGAATTATCACAGAAATATCAACCCATGAAAAGTAGCATAAGACCAGAAAGCTAATGCAGAAAAGAAGCTCACCTCAATTGAAGATCTCACACATGAATCAAAAGATGATAATGCTTGCTGGCCCCTTTCGGTTGAAAGAATTCCCTAAAATAAGGAAAGGGACATCTATATAGCTTAAATAAAATATTACAGCAATACTTGCAAAACAATTAGCCTTTCCAAACAGGAGACAAGATATTACAGAATAAATCTTTGAAATGAAGTACAACCACTAAAATGCATGACAACTGGGGAAGGAGATACACATCTTTTGACTAAAATATAATGACTCATAAGACAGAAAGATTCATAACTTTCATGTGCATGATAGTAGATTATTAAATTATCAATAGATCAGACATTCAACAGGGAATAAAGTTAAGAAAGTTGGAAAACTGACCCGAAGGGTTTGTGATGTTACATCAATAATCTTTACGGAGTCATCCAAAAGATACTTCTTCAAAAAATTTAGCAGTGTGATAACGGTTTCATCGGATATGCCGTTCTCAGTCAAAGATCTGACTTTTGATCCAGTATTATGGCCAATAACTTGAAGATCAGGCATGGAGACTAACTTCCCAGGAAGATGGAAAACAACAGTGTGGGGGTCCCTAATACCAACCTACAGTAAAATAAGAGAAAATAAGACCATATATTCAAATTGCAGGAGATACTGACCACAAGAGAATGACAGTTACCCTGGAAAGGAAATCAGACGCCAAAAGTCTCATACTATCTGCTTCATCAGAGGCAGACACTCGGACAAGAGTCCAAACAGCATTTACAATTTCATCATCAGACTGCCAAAATGTTTCTGCAGTTTCTCCATTTGTGTCTTCTTGAGAAACTTCAGAAGCTATGAGCTTGTTATGCAGTGCTTGGAGACTGCAAAGGGTATAATACGTTGATAAAATTGCAGCGATGTGATAAGAGTAGAGGGCTAAAGGGTAGTAGGCTACTAGGCTCTAGAAAAAAACTTCATTAGCCATGTTTTGGGATAATGATTTCAGTTTTGTTTCTATAAAGGTAAAAGCCATACTGATAAAATTGAAAGACAAACACTCCCTGCTTTCTAAATTAACTTGTCAAACAGACACAGAACTCAAACATTTCATCCATGAGCACAAACTAGATAGTCCACAGACAATGAAACAAAGTAGCTCAGATATCGAGCAGACTAACCCACATAAGAAATAATAATAACCAGAAATGAATTTAGAAGATGTGAGAAACTTTTACTCCCTTGACCGTCGTTGCTTTGTGTAATTAGAACAGCTACAGTCTTCCAAAGTAAAATCATAGGAACCATATACGTAATCTTAATTCTACAGCTAATATCCTACGCAAATCATGCCACAAAGGATAACCTTAATGCATATCTTAGGATGACTTAACTCAGGAAGATAGAATTGATACCTCCTGGAAAGGAATCTTGGTGGAAGATAACAAGATCTTCGAGCACACTGTTGGATAGTGGAACAGGAAAAAACAAAAGGTTGGATAGTGATAAAATTTCAAGAAAAATGTAAATTAAAAATATAGAGTGCTCAACCTTCAACAGATGATTCCTTGGAGAATATGCTTCACATATCTTGATATGTGATTCACGAATGACTTGGAAAATTTTTAAATCCGGGAGTGGTTCCAAATCCTGAAATAGATGAACAAATCAGAACATATATAGTTCTCTATTATTCCTGGCAGTGGTATGACAAAAGGAAGGAAACTTTAAATGTAGGACGCCTACTCTGATATCTTCATCAAGAGAAGAATCTGAACTAACAACTAGCTTGTGTAGCAAATTAACGAGTTGCGATGACTTAGAACCAGAAATTTTGATATCTGCTTCAGCATCAATGCAGCATGTAACCAGCTTTGAGACCAAAAACTAAAAAACCAGCAGATAGAGAAAAGTAAGCCATTTTTTTATAGAGTAATAAAACCCTTGGTATCTCAAAAGTGAACCCAAATAATAACATTAAGTAACACTTACCTGGAGTTGGTCACCTAGTACACTAACAATTTCTTTGGCCGGATTGCTTTTGAACAAATCCAGTAAACAGGACGCTATACTACAACACTGGTCTTGTAGTGAGGGATAGCCGATAAATTGTCCAACAAGATTGAATATGTAACTGAAAGAGACCACAATTAAAGATAAAAGTAGTTTTTAAAAGCTCGAAAAATAGAGATTAACCCTTCAATGCCACTGAAATTTTAATTTACAGATGAAACCCATGTTTATTAGCAGAACAAATAAGATTAAATAGATAAATCAAGAATTCTACTCACTTTAAGGAACTTGGAACTGACGCTCTATGACCAAGAAGAATTGTAAGCTCTTCAAGAGCGGCCAAATGATGACGTGTATGCCGATGATGGCATGCAGCTGACATTCTATAGTGCATTTCTGTAATGAACTGCGAAACAACAACAAAAATATCGTGACTAAAGTATCAAATTGACAACAGTGTGATCTCATGAAAACTTCGGCAAATTAAAATTTTACCATGAACACTCTATCCGGGCGAAAAATGTTTATCCTGTCAGTGATGGCCGCATTCTTAGGATAATCAGTGCTGCATAAAACAAGTAAGACCTTATAAAAGGAAAAACTAAAACAAAAAGTCTACATTGAGTGAGCAAGAAATTTTTACGTTTCCAGAAAACCATCCACAACTGTTTGAACTGCAAGTGAAATAGTATCACGAGAAAAAGCAGGAACTGGAGGTTCTGGTGAAGACGAAGCGCATGATAAAATAAAACTAACAATAGACACCTGAAAACAAAACAAGGTGCCCATTAGATATTCAATACGTTATAATCAAAAATATATATTATATTTTTGAAATAATGATCTCCGACAAAATGAAATGAAAACGTCCAACGTTTGGTAAATTCGGACTAGCGGATCAGACTAGCATGGATATGTCCACCACAAACATCAAAGACAGGTTGCTGGAATCATGAGTCAAATGTTACAAGGTATCATACCATATTCTGTTTAATCAGCTTGTCCCTCTCACTCTCGCTGATCTCACCAACATACAATATTGAATTCTGAAGCACCATTGCACCTTTATCACATTCTGACGTTTTACTACAGTGCAAACCCATACATATCGAAAATATTGGCACAAAATTTTCTTTGACCAAAACAACCACCGGTTGGGCAGCCATCTGCAAATTGTAGACAGACAGTGAAATAGAGATCGGATAAGCTCAAATCGCTGACCATCTTAATTGCCCATACAAAAAAAAAGAAGACAAAGCAACCAAAAGTTTGTACATTTTATAAATCTCATTAAAAATTCCTATAAGCATCTCCATAGACTGAGATTGGAGTTTCCAAAACGTTCAATTATGTCCATAAAAGATGTAACGAAGCACCCTTACCTTAGCTACCCAGTCAAGGTTAGTATGATCTTCATGCAATAGAAGAGCTGGAAGCAGCCAGTGGGAACAAAAGTGGATGAAATATTTCGGTTCAGCGTTTGGAATGAACAGCTGGCTTGTCTGCAACAAAGCAACCACCAGATGATATAAAATGCTAAAAGGTACTCATTCCATTCTTCAAACTGCCACTTAGGACATATTTGCTAGATATCCAAAAGCACATGTCGATATTTCATTCTTTCACTGGTAAATTACTTTAATTTTGTAATCAAACTGTGCACTATCTTCATATTGTAGACCCATGTGCAAGAGAAACAAAAAAAAAATATTGAATCTACTTTACTGTAATACAAGTTTGAAGTTGAAATATAAACAAATGAAACTCCAACAAACAAAGTTCACCTGAATAACATCGTGAAAATGTAATATAACCATCACAGAAAAGAATTGCTTGATCTATGAAACAGAAAATATCAACTTGCGGCATACCTCAATAAGGCCAGCTAAACTGACACCACATGCAATCCAGAAAAAAAGGATCGGGCCCAAGAGTTCTTCCAGATACTGCACAAACCAGTTTAAAAAGAGATGTAGATGATGTCAGCAGGCAGCAGATGTAATATCAAGTACGTCTGCTGATATTCGGAAATGTAAAAACAAGAAGAACATTTATCATGCAGTTGTGGAAGACAGAAAAAAAAAGCAAGAATCAGCAATAACACCTTGAACCTAGATGGGTAATGGAGTTGTGCTGATAGATTGTCAAGTGCGGCAATGATTAATTCCCTAGTAGGAAGAAAGCAATATAAGTAGAAGAAAGTTTCAGCTAATACAAAATACAGTTTCAATTACTATCAAGAAATACCTCTGACAGGGATCTATAGCTGAAACAGCGCACATCATAAAAACAGCCTGCGTTTCTCCCAGTTTGGAATACGATGTTAACACAAGCTTAGCTTATTGTATACTCAAAATGATCCTAGGAACTCAAAACAAAATGAATGGAAAATATTACTTGCAACTCTATGTTCTCACTGTGATAAGCAAGGTGCATAAGAGTAATGATGACAGTCTCCATTTTTTGGCGAGGCTGAGGACCAGCAGCCAAAACATCCTTTGCGGTAACTAGTTTCTCCTTTGAGGAGGTTACTAATGTAATACCAAAGCTGGAACTGGAAAAGGAAATGGGAAAAGTTTACAACTAATGATGTACATCAATCTGATAATGAATTCTGAAAACAGCGATAAAAATAAAATATTAAATACTAATGTGGTACTACAAGGACCAAGTGCAAGGTAAGCTTTCAAAGAATAACAAGCGCTGTGAAGCATCTGATCTTACAAAATGATGATCGTCATAAGACTCACAATCAATAAAGAACAATGTATCAGAATTTTGAATAGGTTTTCAAGAAAGATGACTAAATTAACTAGAACATGCCTTGTGTTTACCAAAATAATACTCTATGCTCACAACAAAGACAGAATACAGACTCTCTTTTTTTTATCTTTTTCGGTAAACCACAAGATCTGTAGAAATGAGTATATAACAGTTTGTCTTACTAGGACAACACCCTATTAGAAAATCCCACAACAAAGACAAAGATCAGCCTCTTTTCCTTATTTTCTTTTTTGGTAAGCCACAAGATCTGTATAAACGAGTATATAACAGTTTGTCATACTAGGAAAACCCTACTGAAAAAAAGCCACAAGATAATAATTTTGAATAACCAAACTTACCAAATATCTTGGAATAATGCCTCATGGCCATCCCACGTCTGGAATAAAATCCCAATTTGTCTTGCCAGGACAAACCTCACTCGATAATCAGAGTCATTTAGCATCAACAAAAGTCGCTCAATCATTGTCTGTATTAAAACACAAACTCAATTCACTGTACAACAAGAGACTAAATAAAGTAAGAATTCCACAAGGAATCAAGTAGAATATTTAGCTGTAACCGGCTGATGTGAAATTCCAAAAAGAAAACTACTAGCGCTAATGGTAGGAAAACTGCCTGTTTACTCTAGTCCTAAGATAAAAGACTTGTTTATTATAAACACACTGTAAGTTTTCTTCATTACTTGAACATTTTCGCTACAAGTAATGAGTGCAAGAAAATATTTCAATTTTTCATCTCCAAACAACAGAAATAGTCTTATCTGAACAAACTGTAAGAGGAAATGTTATTTTTCAACTCCAATGGTACTTTGACAAGAAAAAAAAGTCATGAAACCTTAAGGCAGGAACATTTTCGCTGCATGAAAACAGTTCAAAGAGAAGCTAAATCACAAGGAGGAGATCAATATTGCATATGCCAGCTCATCAAGTCTGAAGAAAGAGTGATAAATGAGAAGTACGCACCTGACCAGTCTGAGGATTAAGTAAGACAAGATCACATATACAGTTGATCAGCTTGACACGCCCAAACCATCCCAAGAGACCAAATTCAGAAACTTTATTCACCACTGCGCCAAGTTGGACAAAGACCTGCACATTACTTGAGCAATGAATAAAGCAGATCATGGGAAAGAACCAAATAGTGAGCTTAAACAGGAGAGATAGTACCTGAAAACTTTCTCCTTCTTTCAGAGACAAACCACAACTTTTTCCAACTCCAGAAGAATCCATCCTCGAGGATGATAAAGTATGAAGTAAAACATGCAGAGCAGTGACTATATTGAGACAGTTACGCTTCATCTTTACTTGTGTGCTAAGCATGCCATCCAAGAAAATAACCTTAAAGTAAAATAATGAAGCAAATACCCATAAACATAGAAATTTGGTTAAGATGTTGATGAAAAACCCTCTATTTTCTTTCTCAAATTATTTCAGAGCAAATCAAATCAACAATTTAAACTCCATACCAAATCATCAACCTTCGGCATAGAAGTCAAGCATGAAAGCTTGCATAGATGATACAGTATATTTTCCAGCACCTGCACATGTAAGCAATTTGTTGGTATAAGGTCACAACAAAAGCTTGAGATATTGGTATAATAAAAAAGATTGCTGGAATACCTTAGGATCAGATTCCTTCTCCAATAAGTTATATAGAACATCCCATGTAGGAAATTGAAGTACTGGAGAAAAACATGAGATAAGCGATACCATGCCCAACTTCCAGTTCCCCGTAGAAACGGGCAGGCCAGGTACAGCTTTTCCACCGACAGTTATAATATCCCTCTCTTTAGTGTCTTCAGCTAAATCTAAATCCATATCCACAATCCTGCCAACTTCTGGGGAATCAAGTGCAAACGATTTAGAAGGTACAGTGTCTGAATGTGTATTCCATGCGTGCTCAGTATATTCTCCATAGACTTTAGCAAAAGACCGCAAAAGGTTCTCTAAGGAATGAATTACAGCATCATAACTAGCGCCAAGAAGATTTTGGTCTCTTCCGTTGCTGAAGACAGGAGATTGAGTAAGGGACCTCAACGAAACTATTACAGAACCTTTCTCATTAAAATCTGAGCCAAACCCTAGGGAACCAAGCCTTTGAAGATCGTTGAGGCTCTTTGAAACTGCTTCAACAGCATGATCCAGGCCTTCTAACAAATACTGGCATGCCTTTAAGAAGAACGAACTGCTTCCTTTACCCTTCCTGAGAAATGAAAACGAAAATCCAGTTGGCTGAAAGAAAAGTTCACTCAAAGAGATACAATATAAGCTAGTTCATCGAGGGTGAGCCATATTCACAACCATCAATCACTTTTGTCTTAGACCTCTGAAAAATGAAAAAATAATAATAATAAAAAAAATTCACAAACAACACAACTTTGTCTCTGACAGCTACATGCAAAGAACATGATTACACTACAAACAGAACAAAGACCATCTACTAGTGGTTCTCACCGTCTATCAAGACAACTATGAAAATCTTGTTATAAACTATATACACATTCTAAAGGAGTGAACAATTTCGATAGAGAAAGTCTAATAAGAAAATAACAATATTACTCATTCACAAGTTGACAAACCTTGCGATGTAAGAACCATGCATAAAATGACACAACAGAGCACATCCCATAAAGATGTCAGACAATGGTCCTTTCTCCTTGACCTCCGGAGTAATGCTAAGAAAATAGATATCCATGTCATGAAGCAATGGATCCCTTAATACCAGAGGTAGTTGTATCACGTCAGGAACTTGGCAACCAGAGATCTGAAATACAAGGAAACAAAAAAACTGTCAGCGGAGAAATGAGTCAGGAAAAGGCGAAAAAGAAATTAAGGATCCTCCACCTTGCTAGAATTTGAGCAAACTCTTGTTAGAGCCTCCACAGAGCATTCAAAGAGTCCAAAATTTCTTTCTAGATCAACATCATCTATCTGCAAAAGAAACAAAAACAAATTCCAGTAACAGTCTTGATCATAAGATGAAAATGTATCAATCCTCAATCAACAAACATAACCAGCACATTCACCACATCACTCACCTGTTCACAGACATCCCATTCAGATGGTGTTGGAAGATGTTCCTTAGGTAATGGAAGTGAAGTCTTGAAACCAGCACATAGGGAAAAAGCAGCTGCTGGTAGAAGCTGAACCATTCTCTCATTTAGAGTCAAACGAACCTAAAAATGTAAAAGCCACAAGTATGATTTCCAATATGATCGTTTGGTACAATGAGGTACACATCATTCGAGACTTATAATAAATCTACAAGGCTTACTTCACTCAGTGAACCTGATGAGACTTCAAACTATATCTTATGATTTTCAGTTTCACAAAAATCAGGTGGAAACAGAATGCAGCAGCTCTTAACAACTAGTTGGCAGAAAATAAAATGAAAGGGTGAAATTTCACTGCCAGATAATCTACATAATGGAGTAAAACAATTCAGGCGATTTTGTTTGGTCAGATCCAAGACAATACTTCCTCCATGGAATGTAAGAGACTAAGAGGTATCACATAACATCAGCCCAAAAATATGATTATTAATGAGATCCATGCGCCAATTATACTTTTGTACTTCTGAAAAAATTAAAACTACAGTACCTTCCAGCTTAGAGGGGCACAAACTGCTCTAAGAAGATTTCGTCGAAGATGTAAATCATCTTGCAGGTTTCCCTGCACAAATTCATCCATCAGTGATAAAGACCATGAAGATGCAACAACTCTTCAAGACTTCAAAGGTTGAGAAATAGTCAACATAGAATGTACCAAAACCATACAATTACAGTGAGAACCTTGTTTACCTGGCAACCCATACGTGAAAAGTAACATGCAATGAAGTACAAGGCCGGCCTGAGTAAAAGTCATAATTCTTTAGATAACAGTAGAGCCATTCAGCATCTATTAATTAAAGCCAACCAGATAGTCAAACAAAAATTAATCTCGTGGAAGGAAACAACAATAAGATATACACAAACTTATTTGATTTCTGTTTCCAGAAAAAGTGGGGCTCTAGCCTATGTGCACCTCACGAATAGCTTAACAACATGGCTTATTAAGTTTTGAGGATGAAAGGCTTACTCAGAGGGTATGTGTCTGAATAATTGATGATCCCACACTTCTTGAGGCAGAATTCCAACGTTAATGTGGTTCTGATTGAAGAGACAATAATATTAAGAGGATATAATTAAAAAAAACAGCTATAAAAAATTAATTACAAACTCACACTTGAAATAATTGATCCAAGGAGTACCAAGACAGCATCAACCTGCATTAAAATAGTGTAGCATCAGCCATACGTGCGTGCATTTGTGGCTACTAATCAACTTAATATAGCGAGTAATCGAACACTGTTTAGCTAAACGAACTTCCAACCACCCTTAAATAGTATTGGGTCACCAAGAAACCCTTGACCTTGGTCCCCATCAAAGTATTTTCTTTACCTAAAATTATTACAGAGTTAACCTAAGAAACTCACTTAGATGGGAAATGACTAGAAAGGAACTCCGAACAAATAAGCCACTAACGTTTGATCAAACAAAAATCCCTAAAGAAAACTTTTTCATTGTTCGAAAGATATGTTAAAAAGATTAAAAATCTGAAGTTCAAGTATTTGGCTGGTACCTATATACAAGTTCAAACGTCATAGGTGGAACCTTATTTGCTACCAAGTGTTCAGGTTTTTTTAAATACTTTCTCTAGTTTCTTCCATAAGAAGCAACAGTTTTTAAACAAATTGTTTACTGTGTGAATCAAGAAAGAATGCAAGTAGATAAGTGCAACGTACAATTACACTCATGCTGCTGAATGTTGCTAGCCCACGGATTAAAGAGCTCCAGATCGATTGCCAACCACGATCTAGCTGCAAATAATACGGTTTAGAAACCAAAAGCTAACTACAAAGCAAATTAGGTTCATAATAAGATATCATATTAATGAAATAAGGAATTCCAATACAAAGCTGAATATGAATAGGGCATGAAAACCATTTCAGCAATCATAAAACCAAAAGTCAAAAAGATTTTTCCAGAACTCAATCAGGTAATGTATCCAAAAGCCTAATAACCACCTGATTTTTATTGAAAATGGTCACATAATTTATCTAACATTAAGTTGAGTCTAGCTTAGCTTAACATCATAAGAAAAACCCTATATGTGGATGGGCTATTAATGTTCAGTTCATTTTACACCAAAACCATTTGCCAAGACGCAAACATAGAGACAATATAATTCCTCAACTTCTCCACGATATGATCAAGGGATTCAGTATTATTTTATTTTAGTAACAACACCAAATCAGCTCTAAATCTCAGCAATGCATGTTTCTGTGAACAAAACTTGTCCAATAAACCTATCATATGCGAAACAGACTCACACACACAAAGGCAGAAAAGGCATGTAAAGTACCTCACTTGAGGAAGCAGATGACTTCGATATGTCCATAGTAGTATCTGGAAGTAACAAACCAGAGGAGAGCCCTTGCAAACTCCTTCAAATAAAAAAGTTTCACAATAAACTAACTGAGATATAGGATCAGCGAATTTAACAAAGATCCCTAAGTACCTCATATAAATTTACATATTTTTTGTTTTAAACACCTCAACAGCAACTTATATTAGCAAATATATGAAGAAAATTGCTGCAAATTCAGAATAGTAAACACCTGAACTAGCATCATAAACATACCTCAAAGTCCATAGTAGACCATCATAAGAACGTCTCATACTGGCATCCTCCAAAAGTCTGTCATTTACAAGATTAAGTAAACAAGATCCATGTAATAAGTTTTAAGTTCCCAAATTACCTCTGAAAGTTTGTGCAGATGGCTTCAAACCAGTAAATAAGGAGATCCATATTGATGCGAGCACAATAATTCCGAACTAGACAACCAAAAGCAGCACACCTGGGTAAAGCTTATGTACTTCAGTCCAAATATTTTGTATATTAATAAAAATTCTAGGGAAAACAGGGAGCAGCGATATTAGAATTAGTGCAAGGACAGCATCTAGACTGACAGAAATAATACAGATGTTTCTTAGAAAGGGAATGTGCTATGCCCGTGAAACTTATTCTCCAGCATTATGAATTGGAAAGAAGTTATGTGTCATTAACAAACAAACAGCGTACACTCATCAAATGCATTCTTATGATATGGATACACATATATCTAGAAAACAACTTTTGCAAAGAAGACATCAGCAGATTGGATATCCACTAGTAATGTTCTGATTAGAATCATACCATAGCCATTTTCCTTCAGTTAGTGCATCCACCATACGCATCGCAATATGTTGCCTACGAGCTCGTTTCTCTGACAGTGATGGTCTAGATGTATTGACACATGCCTGCCAAAGTTCTAAATGTCAGCACTATTTCTCTAACACATTCACTATATGCACACAAACGGACAACATGCATGTCTATGATGAGATTCAATTGACTGTGTTGAAAATATATTCTCAAAGTATACAGATCAAACTTCTGCAGAGCAAAAATGCTTCAGAAATCATAATTCGAATCAATTAAAATGGGGCCATGGGGGTGAAGGTAGATGAAAGGAAATCCAGACACTGCTGAAAATAAATAAAAATGGTCGCTTGAGTTGGAACTCTGTTGTGGGCCATGTAAAGCTACTCAAAGAACAAAGTAATTTGAACATAAAACAGGTACCCGGTAGAACACATGTGCAGCCAGCTCAACCAAGCTATTCTGATAGCTGTTCAATGCCCCTAACTTTTCATCCTTTGTTGTATCACCCCTAAATAATTTTTTCAATTAGAAATCTTATAACTTCACGAGATTTGTAGAATTTAAAGAAGTCATCCCTCGGAAGAAAAGACTCAAAAAGGATGTACCATGATGCAGAAGTTGATGAACTACCAAGATCCAATTCACGAGTAACCACGTCCAAAAGTTGTTCCACCAGAGAACTAGATTCACTAGAACCCCTTGTCAAATTTAACTGTAGTCTTCCATAAGAAGCAAGTATCTCCTACAAGCCAGAACAAGAAGACGAAAAAAAAACGTAAGACCATGAAACAGTATTATGGAAAAAATCACATGGTTAACAAAGGGCTACCATAAAAAGAAAAAGAAAAAAACCTTGAGGTTTTTATCATGGGTTGTTAACCAGCAACGGAACACAAATTGTTCAACCGCATTATGAATTTCCAATGATAAAGAGCCTAAATTAGGACCATCCTTCAGCAAGAACGTATTTACACATTCAATAAGCTTGCGTGAAAGCTTTCCCTCATCTCTGGAAGTATTAAAATAAATTAGTATACCAACTTTTAGTATTGCTTGTACAGGAGGGTACAGATCTGAGTGAGACTGACTAACAAATAAAATCAGACCTTACAGAAGAGAAGATGTTAATGAGGCCATTCACAATTTCTTCTCGGAGGTCATCAGGAAAATCACCAGGGGAGTTCTCTAGAAGTGACTGAAGCGTAAGAATATAACGAAACGCCTCCTCCTTCTGGCTATGTTGACCACTGTTTTTCTCGCTAAAACCTGCCTCAGCCCTTTCCATGTATAGCAGCACCAAACCTTGCAGAAACATTATATTAAAATAATACACAGCACCAGCATACCACCATACGCTCCAGATCCATGACAAGACAAGACAATTAATAGATATAGAATTGAAGAGAACTCACTGGAATATGTGCGCTTCCTCATTTGGAAACGGTACTCCCTAATTTCCAAAAGATGGCGGAGTATGGTACCATACTCTGACTGAAAGCTAGGTGTATTGCTCAAGATATCATGTACATGTGTAAAAAGGGTCTTAGCCATAGATAGCAAAGGAAATTGTACACCTGAGAATTAACACAGAGTAGTTACATAACCACGGGAAAAGCTGAACTTTTGATCAGAGTAGATGCACCATCAACGTGTAAGCAAAAGATACATATCTGTGAGATGAACATCAAATTTATTCCAGTTCCCTAAAACTATTTTCAAACAATGTTCACTCCAGTTTCTTTGTAGATTGTCTTCTATGAAGAAACATACAGCACTTTTTCGGTTCCATTAATTGGTCGATACAACTGAATGCCTCTTTTGAGGTGACGTTAGCACATAGTAACTACAGAAAACATTCAAAATCAGATTACAAAGTTTCTGACCAAGAGACTTTATACTTATGCTCTTCGGGTGACATCATGAAGGTCTTTACAAGCACAAAGTAATTCCAGGAAAAATTTAAAAGCATGTTACTATGTTTCTAATTAACCAAAACATATATCTCACCAGGAAACTTAGTTTCTTCTGTTCTCTGAATAACAACACGAAGCGTCTTTGCAAAAGTTGGCTTGGGCATCCGTCGCTTACTACCTGACACCTCCATTGAGACACATTGAAGGAGAAGTTTAACCAAAAAGGGCCACGTTTCAGCTGCAAGGAAAGTAACGTTAGATTAACTTCAAAGCTTGATGCACTGTATAGTAGCATCAAAGTTGCAGGAGGAAAAATCGTTACCTACCATTTGGAATCTCGTCCAACTTAAGCTTAGCAGTGTTTTGCGAAAGAAATCTACAAAAGGTGATTGACCTTTCCCCTTCGAGCCATGTATTCAATAACTTGACACCATCCTGGATATACAGATTATGTAAGACATTCATCAACATGAGAAACATTGAAATGGAATTATATATAGATCAACATAAAAACCTAGTTGCACAACATTACTCAGGGATAGATACAAAATTCATAAATTTTCTAGATTCTAGTCAATGCTTTGGAGGATCCTGGTCAAGTACTCATGGCTTAATCAATAAAGTATCTCAACGTTTTCAAACCAAACCCACTCGAAATTATCACAGAAACTAAAGCCGTATTGCAGTATACGGAAACACTAAAGCATCGTTGCAACAACCCACAACGAAATCAAGAAAACACGCCACACATATACACCAAAATCGAAAATTTTCATCCTTTATTTCCCCATAAAACCCAAAAACCATAAAAAGGGGTAACTGAAAAGTTTACTTCGCGAGTCTTGGCTTTATCTGACGAGAGCTTGGAGACGATCTCATGAACATCCCTCGAAGCAACCATGGCGAAGAAATTAAACTAGAGCATAATCCGAGAATCACGACAATGTTAGTGAGTGGGAGAGTTAAAAGCACTCCAAGTGTGACACTGATGAAATTGATTTTGAATTCCTGAGGAAAAGGGTTCAGGGTTTTTATTGATGCGACTCTGGTATGTCACCGACTATAATAATTTTTATATACGCCCTTATATTTTTTAACTTTCACTAATTTGCCCCAATCGAACCGTTAGAGTCTCTTCTCGTAATTATACTCCAATCGAACCAAATTATGAGTAAGGCTCATTAATTGCCAGTTTACAGTTTCACTCATTTTCCCCAATTGAACCGTTAGATTTTCCGGTTTGATAGTTGAAGAAGGAGCTGAACCGGTCAGATACCAAAATCGATTTTTAGGTGAATCGGTTTCTTCCCTCTTCGTCTCTTGCCGTTTTGTGAAAAAGAGCAAAGAGTTCAAACTCGTCAAAACACTCTTAAACGACATGAACAATGCCATCTTACATTGTTGAGTTGTGATCTTTTATATCGTTTAGAAGCTCAATGATAGAGAAATCAATACAGATGGACTACTCGAGCTAATGAAGGAGTTTCGCCATCTCTTTTGCCTCCAGAAGTTTGTGAAAGAAGTTAATAAAGGCACCTCCAAAAGAAATCTTGATTCAGGGACTGAGTATAGGGTGAGTGATCACGTTTAGTAAGTGTGATTGAGTGGCTTCTTAGTCTTCATTTCTACTTTTGTAGTTCTAATTCTATGTGAATGCAACTATAGTTACTATCTTTGATTGAGACGTGAACAAATAGAAACAGAAGATCTCAAGCTTTTCAGTTTCTTTCAATGTGGAACATATTCTAAAGAGAGATCAAGAGAAAACTAAAGTAAACATTTATATGTACAAAGGAAATAATTCAGATCTTGTTGGAAATATTCAACTAGGCAAGAACTGCCCCTGAAGGCTGGAGATTATAAACTAGAGAGCTTCGAGCTATCAAGGAAAAAGCTGAAGATGTTATTAGAATATTGCCGACATCTTCTATTATCTAATCTTATTCTAGAACTACCGTTAAACTAAAGACTGAAAAACACAAGAACCCAATTCATAAGATGGTACACATAAGTTACAACACATGGTACATTAGAAAGCCTGAGATGATCGCATTGATGTATGTTAGGGATTTTTCAGGAAGAAGAAGAGCTCGGCATAGAACTAACCTTTTCCAGAAGCCCCGTGATCTCGCTTTTCAGTTTTGCCTTTGTCTCTCTTGATAAACTATCCCCGGATTTCTCCAGCATTGCTGTCATCATCAAAAGATTCTGCCTCATTGAATCCACACTCGTTGGTATATTGTTCGGTTTCGGAATTGGACTAACATGTGAGATTACCGGCCTTCGCGGGGCAATGTTCCTTTGAACGGTTATCAGTTTCTGCTGTAACCTGAAATTCACTAAGGTCTCACCAAATGGGTTAGCTTTCTCTAAGCTTTTAACTGCTTCTATCGCGTCGGCACTACTCACAAAGGCGACCTGCGCACCACTAAATTCTTCTGAAACGTGTGTTTCGGAAGAATCCAACGGGCCAAACGCAGAGAATGTTGAGGTTAGGTCGTCCCTTGAAGGCATTGACACTTGGGAGGAAAATTTCAAGAAGAGAATTGTGATTCCTCTGGTTAATCCATTAGGTGACTCCTCTTTCTTCCGATGTTTTCTGCGCTGAGTAGGTTCAACTTGAGGCAGAACCAAAGTTGGCTCTGTATTTATTCCATTTAAGTCAGGTATCCCAGTAGTGGCTTGTGCAACTATTGGAAGCTCTTCTGCATTCTTCCTCTTCCTTCCTCTCTTTTTCTTCCCTGAACTAGTGAAAAGGTCTGCACTCGTGAAGTGTTTGAACGAAGTTGGCTGGCTAGAAACAAACTGAGTTCCTGAGACTCCGTAGGTTGAACACGGAGCTGTCACCTGAAAGTTAAGCATCGTAGATCTTGGTGTCTTCTCCTCTTGTGGGCAGACATTATGCTGAATTAAAGTCTCAGGTCTTTGCATACGGTCAAATTCTGCAGTACCCAAAGCATCGCCTCCGCTGTTCAGGTCCGGTACAAGTGTAACAGCAGGTCTGTTGAGTGTATCTGCCGTAGTAGCTTTCCCGTCTGGAGCTTGTACCAACAGTTTGTCTTGAAAATCTTTCGCCAACTGCTCATTTGCAACAGAATTAGAAAAATTTGAGTGACCAATGATATGATTGATCTTTGTCTTCCCTGAATTATTTGACTTGGAGGCCTCGTGCTCAATATTTGGAGTTGAAACACCATTAAGGGATTCGATCTTTAACTTCTCTGATATCTTCAACTCGAAGGTCTTCTGCTCAGTATCAGCAACTGAAACACCGTTGAGAGGCTCAATCTTTGACTTCCCTATTTTATTTGACTTTGAGGTTTTCTGAACAGTACCACGATTTGCATTTGTAGCTAACATCAAATCCTTGAAACCAGCCATGTTAGCCAACTGCATCTTGTAAGCATTTTCATCATGATACACAGAAATTCTGAATTTGGAGAAGAACCACTCAAAGAGACCAATATTTTCAGTCTCTTCTGAACAATTGGAGTCCACAGCAAGCAGCTTTAGTTTAGTTATCAAATCAGAAGGAGGCACATTTACTAGATCGTCTCTCGCAGATACATTATCAACCTCGCTTACAAATTTCCTAAACCATTCTTTCCGAAACCTCTTCCTGCTATTACCTGCAGCAATGGATGGAGAACCAATGAACTGACTGTCATTCATCTTCGCAGTGAAACTTTTCCTACCCTCATTTTCATGTAGTTGGCCCATTGGTATCTGCTTATGCCCAAAGAGAGTATAAAAAGCCGATAACCGACTCTGCATAACTGTCGACTCAAGTACCCCAGCATTCAAAACACATTTCGCATATTCTTCAGCTGGGTGACAAACTCTTTTGGTTCCAACCGATCTACCGAGAATTCACGCAGTATCAAAGGCTTGTTCTTCCTAGTTGTTACATTTTTTGCTGACACTATTCCATTCCCATCAGCAATGCAAGAACAAGTCATATCAAGTTTCAACGAGTTGCTCAACAAGGTCATAGCTTTCTCTACCGCATCAAAAAACCCTTTATCGTTTCTTTGATTCAACACTTGCTCAAAGCTCTCCTTGAAAGGCTTCAACTTCGAAGGTGCAAACCACGAAACAAGATGGCTCTGACCAATATACCTAACCATAAAACTCTCCTTTGCATCAGCTTTAAAATCAACCACTTCTCCTGGCCACCATTTCTTGTATTTAGTCATCACCCATACAAGATTCCCAACAAGAAACTCCTGAGTTTCATCTTCTCTGCACCCATTTCCTTTAATCAGATTCTCATTCACACAACTACCACTAGACTCAAAGAAATTGTTAGAACTAGTCCTAGTTCCACTGAAATCAACAACAAGTGATATATTTCCCCAGAAACTTCAATCTTCCTCACTTTATCACCACCTTCGTCTTCTTCTTCCATTAATACCTCCTTCACCGGAAATTTCCCATCGCATTTGAAACCACTCATAGCTAAAGCTCCAGAATCTAAAGCCACTACACTAGATTCCTTATCTGGGTTTTGTAATTTCATCACTGCACCTAAAAACAAACAAAAAGGAAACCATCTTTCTGCATCAAAACTCCATTTTTGATTACCAAATCATCCCCAACAACAACAACAACAAAAACAATCAAAAAAAATTCAAGAAAAAAAAAAACTAAATAAATCAAATCAGGAAAACGAAACCCTTGATCAAAAGATAAAAATCAACCTTTTTCTACGGAAAAGAAATTAACAAACAACAAAAGTTACCTGAGAGGACAAACCAAAAGAAATTTCCGAAGTTTCTTGAGTCAAATGTTCTTCTCTCTCACAATGTGAGTGATTCCTGTAGAGAAGCGCAATAGAAATTGTGTGAGAGTGAGAGTAAGTGAGGTGTGAGGAAGAGAGAGAAGTCTAAGAAATGTACTCTACGGTCTTCGTCGTCGGTGAGAGATTCTTTTCTACGTATTACTGACTACTCCTGGAACATTACTTCAGAGTGAGAGCTATACAGATTAAACCGGAAATTTATACCATAACCGTATTTTAACAGCAAACCGGAAAAGTCTCACCGTTAAACACGAGGATTTTATTTAGATTGGATTCTCTCCTCCATTAAGACGGTATCTGTTCCTTTTTTTTTTTTTTCTCGAAGGAAGTTTATTGATAACAAAGTAATTCTTACATGGGCCAACAGAAAGCCCTACAACCATATCAGGTTTACATGAAAACTATGCAAGGCCGAAGATAAAGCCCATCGTCGGTAAAGATTGAAAAAGATAGCACTAAAGTGAGTTTTAAACTTTGATTTTGATATTTTTTTAGTAAATTATATCTCTCTATATTTGGTTACCAATTAAGAAATAGTTTTCTAATTTATAGGTTGGAAAACAAAACAAAAAGAGAAGAGAAAGAGAGCATAAAGTCTAATTAATTTAATTGTTTGTTTTCTATATTATTAATTAATGAAAAGAAAATTAGTCAAATTAATTACTTTGTTTCCAATATACATATAGTATGGAAACAAAATTATTGCAGGTCAAATTTCAGTAAAATCATTTTGTGTAAGTAAAAATGTTATCAACTAATAATTAAGATTTTTTAAAGATAATTTTGACTCAAATGTATTTCTATTTAAAGTAAACTAAGAAAAAGGATTCAATTGACTATTAAAAATGTATTAAATTCACATTTTTATGTTCTTTTGTAACATATATAATTCATTATTTTTATTTTTTGCTCGCATCACATAATTCTATTTTTTCTGACACAAAAAATTCTAATTACTAGAAGAATATGCCAAACAGAGAAAAAAAAATTAGTGTTAAAAGAAAACTTAATTGTAAATGTCATTTGTTAATCTGTACTTCTCGCCTTCTCGGCACAAATAAGAAAAAGTATTTGGCCCATTTTTAGTCGAGTTGCCTCATTTAAACTTTTAAGCCCTACTTAACTTTACCAACGATTATCGTTTTGTTGGGCTAAGTAAGCCCACTGTATTGACCATTTTCCTTTAGCCCATCATGGTGAGTGGAACTCTGAGGTATATATATGATATGAAGTTGTTGGACACATCACACATAAAGCTTTTTCTTTTTTCTTATGATTGCACGTACAACATATATCAACAAAACAACAAAATAATCTATATTTACTAAAAATTTATTACAATACATTTCTTAAAATACGAAATCCCGCACATTATAATCTAGTACGTTTTACGATAGAGTCATAAATTACTCAGGACATTGTGTGAATGTGTCCCCATTTTTTAAATTGTAGAATATCTTCTTGTGTCAACTTTAAAAATATACTCCAAGTATTAGTTATTTAAATTCAATTATTCAGACTACAAGTATCTATATAAGAAAAATAAATTGTAAACTATATATTAAAAAAAACTAATGTTACACCGATCAAGAAAAGTTGTAATTTTCTTGTTTCATTATTATAAATAGAGATTTATCATGCGCATACAATAAATTTAAAATTAAATTGTTTGTACATAGAATAATCACTAAACTTTGTTTAATAAGAACGCTGACATTTTAGCACTTTTGGGGTGGAAATTCCCAACTTCAAGAAACCACATTGCTTTATAATAAGTTGGTTTTTTTCCTTTTTATTCTTCTTCTCAATTGTTTTTTCTTAATTAATAAAGTACTATATACCCTATATATGTTTAAAAAATGGCAGAAAGATAATTGCATTTGAGGTTGCTTTTACAGGGAAAAAAAAAACTCATATCTCTCTATCTCTCTGGTTTCAAGGCACTGCCTTTCCTGAGTTTCATGATTTTGATTCCTCTGTCATTTACTTTTTTTTTTATTATTGTCCTCTGACTCTCTTAACTTTAAAAATTTGATATCAAAAAAAGGATATACATAACTTATGGCATATACAAGACATGGACTGTCAAAATTCTCCTCTTTACCCTAAACCCAATAAAGCTTATGTTGTTAGTAGCAATTTAGTAATCTATATACTCCCCCAAATACAGTCACAAACAGCCTTTTTCTTTCATCAGTAAATTCAGTTGACTAGAAAGACAAAATATATTTAATAATTTTAAAATAAAAATAAATCGTGAGAGTTAGAGTAGGATCAGTAAAAATACTAAAATGTGGTATTGAGTGAATTAAATTTTTTCTACGATTTACTTCTTCATTTTTTTTCTTAATAGGGAATGATATCGTCTTTTAGATTAGCGTCTATACCTTGCTAAATCTGGTTTCCACACCAAATTGATGTTGCAGTTGGTTGCTAAGTGTACATTTGTAGTCGGATCAACTCTAGACAATATCTCAAATTATGACTTTGATCAATACATTTAAAGTAATTGAATGTTAATTAACATAGACTCATTAACCATTAACTAGTTTGAGTGAGTTTGAGCCAACTATAACAACTTGTTCAGAGCTTAAAAGTACATAGTATTATTGTAAACGTATTAATTGTTGTTTGAGATTATTACAATTTGATACAATGGCAATTTAGCGTATTCGTAATTACAACTTAGAAATTCTATGACTTGTTAAGTTTGGTGGAAAGAAAACTTTAACTTAGAATATTTGTGGATATTAATCAATTAAAAGTAGGATAATTATAAAGCACTGAGATTGAACCGAAAAAGGTTGTTAATGGACATTCTACATAATTTCTTGCATATGGAAAGAATATCCATGTGCTTTTAGAATAAGCCCGATCGATCAAAAAGTTTGATCCATCCTTTAACTTTTTTTCGTTACTTTTTAAGTTAAATGAACTTAATAAAAATAACATACAGTCATTCAGATACAGTACACTGGTTGAGTTGTGTGTATTGGGTCAAGGAGAGAGCCAATTGGAGTTATGAAAATATTGGGATTTGAATCTATTACCTACCGCTGGGACTCACATGGAATTCTTTCAGTACCACTTGAACGTCGCACCACTAAATCATTACTATCTAATTTTTTTCGTTAAAATAGTTACATTTCTTAAAATCATAAAGATTCAACAATGTTTCATTTGGTGGTGAAAATCAAGTTAATCTCGACCGGTAATCCACATTGATTTATGCATATTGGACTACAAAAAAATGTTGCATTTAGTGATGAAAATCTAGATGATTTTTAAATTGCAAATGCTTGAGACTGCCAAAAATTTTGTTGCAAAATTAGACCCTAAAAAATATTTTTATTATAAAAATAGGTCTCATTTTCTTAAAATTTAAGCTTTTGGTGTCAAATTTTATAATTTATTTATAAAACTCAGAAAAGTTTTTTTTTTGCTTGAACCTCCTCTTTTTGAGGGTCAGCCCTGACTTTAGCTAATCTGGTTTGGTGATATAATTTATAACCAAGATTGCAAAATCGTACGTAAATGGCAAAAAAAAATTATCTGTTTACATAAAGTTGGTGAATTTTTGAAATAACAGAAAATATAAACCCCTTGTTTCTTTAAATAATGTTTTTGTTAATGACCTATTGATCGTTTTTTTTTCATGAAATTAATCAAATATATAATAAATATGTATTGGATAGATCCAAAAAAAAAAGTTAGAGAATATGTAAAAAAAAAAAAAATAGCTATCTAACTTTCTTTACTTTTTCCTCTTGGAACATTGGATAGGCAACTGAAATTTTTCTACCCCTATGCACAAAAGGCATTTCTGTCTCTCTATCTCTCTCCTCATAAATCTAGAGAGAGAAAGACTCAAGGGCAAAAGATAGGGTTAGGATATTTCGAAGCCCACAAAAGAAATAATAAAAGAGAAGCTAGAAAACATTTGGTTCAAAGTAGTAATGATAATTTTCCTCCCCTACCTCTGACTTCTCTTCATCCCTCATCATCATTACAACCTCACTTCTCTCTCTACCTTCACTTTAGTTCCCAATATCATCATGATGATAGTGATGATGATAATTCATGTTCATCTTCGTCGTCTTCTTCTCCTTCTTCTTTCTCTTCACCTTCCAAGTCCCAATACCCAAGAAGAAGACATCAACACACAAACCAAAGATCAAGAATCCCAAGAAAAAGAAGATGAAGTAGTTGATTCTTATCATCATCATCAAGATTTTAAGATTAGGGTTTACCTTATCTCTCTCTACTTTTTCGTTTAGATCGGTTCTTGATCATCATCATCATCATATGTTTGTATCTTCATCCACGTGTGCGTACGAGATCCAAAAGGGGAATCAAGCGTCTCGGTCCGATCCTTCGCTGCTTCAAAGCGATCTTCATCTTGAAAATCACCAAATCAAGTGTGTTTTTATTATCTCAATCTTTCTTCACTTTTTTGTGTTTCTTTTTCTTTTTACTACCTTTTGTATTTCTATTTGCTTCTTTTTCTAATATTTCTTTTTTCCGATCGGTGTTTTCGTTTGACTGATTTAGATTTATGAATCTACATGTATGATCACTATATATTCCTATGTTCTTCTTCCGAATTCTACATACTCAAGAATTTATATCCCATACACGATGGATATTTATTTTGGAAAATATTATCATGTTATTTGCTTGGTTCGATGAAATCTAACACATGGTAACACTTTATTATTATATATACTCGAATATATGAACAACGGTTTATATATGGATGTATGCTGAATTAATTCGTGGAGTTGTCACTAATGATGCGCGTAAACACGACCGTGGTGGATGTTTCATGAAATGAATATGAAGCATGTTCATGTCATATCTGTATATATACATAATACTATATAGATAGATCTATATGGTAGATCATTCCTTATATACAAATGATTGTGTCGATTGGTACAGTCAAAAGAGTTATGATGGCTTAGGTGGCGAAGAAATGTGTACGAACATAAATGCATTTACAAATAGTTTTCTCGTTCTATATTAATTGAACATATATTTTTAAGCAATTGTAAAAAAATTCGAGACATCATTTATCGCTCTGTGTTTTTGTCGGTTTTGTCTTTGCATCAAAACGAATATAAATTTTCTGTTTTTGTCTTTGAGCATTACTTATAAGTTTGCATGCAAAAAGAAAACACACACCTTTTGAATTTGACCTAAATTTGTTGTGATAGTTTCATTGATTTGTCCCCATTTCAACACAAACTTTCTACATAATGCATGTTATTGAAAATAATTCAGTAAATACTTTAACGATCAAATTATTCCATTTATCCTGTATGCGATGGAAAACTTGTGTGTTCCCTTGTTGTTTTGCTTAAAGAATCAGCTTGCTTCCGGTAAAATCAATTCATCATATAGGCATTTTTGTTCTTGTAATAGCCTAATAGGCCATAAGGTTTCATTTTGGGTTCCGGTTTAAGAGAATCAAATTTTGAAGAAAAAGGTAAGGTATTGACTATGAAGTTAGCATTTTGAAGGTTTGGATGATTAAAATGAATGGTTATTGATTATATGTGTTTATAATAGTACCTTAAAAGAGTGCCTAGAAAAGTTGTTTTAGACAATAGTACCTTTTAAAAGAGTGACTAAAAGTTGTTAAGTGTCTATACCAGTTAATTTGACCTGTCTAGCCAAATAATTAACTAATAAAATCTAAAACTTCAAAAGTGAATCTTTTCATATTGCACAAGCAGTCAAGCACAACTATCGAAAAATTAGAAATTTAAAACTAAAGCGCATTTTTTCACTTGACATTAATTAACCTACCTAATTGTAACTATATTAAAAACATTGATCCTTTCTACGGTGATCTCTCTTATCTTTCAATTCAATAATTTGGAAGGGTGCTATGATCCTTACTTGTATAATAGTTTAGATTTAATATGTGTTCGCTTTAATTTTCTTGCAATTGAATATAGTTAGCTTTGTTAAAACATATTGATTGATGAATGTTTGAAAATTATTGTTTTAAATAGAGAATTTATAGTAACTAGACATGGATTCAAAAAGAATTAAGAAATTAGTCATGAGCTACAGTACTTTGTCTGTTGGATGTCGGAAAGCACGTGTAATTACACACATGCCCTTTATAACATGTTTTATTTCTCGAATTACATGTGATAGAATAATATATCTCTTTTTATCATATTATTTTCCGGTATTACACGTTATTTATAAAGAGCACATGACATTTTTTGCAAAAACACTCTATTCAGTTTAATATATTTCTCTATCATGTTATTTTATAGTAATACACGTTTTTTATTATGATCACATGTGATTTCTTTAAAAAATATTCTTATTTTCTAGTAATTCACGGTTTTTATTAAGATCACATGTTATTTCTTTGAAAAAACACTCTATTCAGTTTAATATCTTTCGCTATCATGTTAAACTTTGAAAAAAAGATTCTATTCAAGTTTAATTTTTCCGTAACAATGTTTTTTTTTTAAAAAAACACTACGTAACAATGTTTTTTCTTAAAAATTCACTACGTTTTTTTAAATAGCATGTCTTTTAGTTAAATATAACATGTGAAATTTAGATCTTACGTGCTATTTTGAAAAATATCACGAAACAATGTCGCCTACTGTAGATCTCAAAACAAACGGAGGATGGTTTTGTTATTTCACCTCTTCAGACAAGGTGGGTCCATGCTGTTTTCCGACATAAATTTTTCTCTCTGCTAGTTTCTTAATTTATGTGTCAAATTTGGCTAGTTAGTAATATTACCCTTTTAAATATATACTACTCCAATAAACCGAACATTTGCTCTGTATAGACCGAACCGGGTTTTAGAATATAGGGCCGAACAAAATTGGACCAGAGTAAAAAAAATTGTCGACTTTGCAGATTTTGAACCGAACTAGAGATCAGGCTTGCCTGATTAACTTAAGTTAACTACCCATTGATGTAATTATAAACTATCAAATTCAAACCCATGGATTAGCTAGGTCAAATATGTGATAAAGTCATAATTATTGACCCAATATGGGATGTTTGATGAGGCAGGCCCACAGACAGTTTTTTACCCAAGTTTTTATCTACCTAATTGGTGACGTGTAGATAAAGTTTGGTTTTTGTTAATCAGGAAACAAATTTGTAAAAAAGGTATATATACTGCATTTGGAGAAGAAGTCAAAATTAAAGAGGAATATAATCACAAAGTCAAATATCAAAAGATAAGCACAAGATTTGCATTAATTAAATACCTACAGTACTAATGTATCAAAAAAGACTATTTCGTAATGACAATTAGGAAAAATCATTACACGCAATCCAGAATAAACATAACACAAATATCTAGCTGCTCAATTTTTATCATTAATTTACACCCCACCAATATTTATGAAACGTAGTCAATAATCAAAGATTTGATTATGTGAGGATATATTAATCACCCAACCCTATAAAATGGGTGACGTTCTTATATTAATCACGATTTGATTGAATTAATACATTTTTCTCACCTAATCAAATCTTTCTCTTTCTCATACAATATGGAGAAAAATTCTTGGGCCGATCAGTGGGACAAGAATCAATCATCCGGAAAAACGAATGACGGCGGAGACGGCGGCCGTGGCACTTCGGCGAAATATAAAGAGAAAGTGGGGGTTGGATTAGGGAAGACGAAAGCGGCGGCGAGTTCCGGGTTAAAGAAGGTGAAGATAGGAACGTCTTTGGGTCTTAGTTGGGTTAAAGACAAGTACAACAAAACCACCACTAAGAATTGATTCGTATCTTTGTTTTTGGATTTTACATATTTGTCTTCTTCTTCTTTTTGTAAACTAGTATAAAATCTGGTCTTGATTCTTGCTTATTCTTAATGATCTGAGATATTCAAGACTTTTGAAAATAATGATTTGGATTGTTGTGATCTCTTTTATTGTTCCGTGGAAATAGACTGAATTGTTTTGTTTTGTGAATAATTTAGAAATCCTTTTATTTAGTTTAATAAAAAGTTCGAAAACTCAAAGAAAAAAAGAATCTGGATAGTTTGATCTTGTTCGGAATATTAAACTGTGATGAAGAATTAGAAACGAGTCTAGATTCTTTGATGATTCTAAGTGTAAAGCCTGTTTAGCAAAAAAAATCTACAATTTTGTTGAATGTTTGATTAAATAATATTTACAAGAAAAAAAAAAGACAGCCTCGCAAAGGATGGATGGTTTCAAGCCAAACGTGGATCATACTAATCATTGTACCTCTAAAAACACATAGTCACATACCATGAGAGATTTAATGAACAACCAAAATTCTTCAACATTGTTTTCCTAGTAATGCAAAGTCAATCTACCATCTCCTAAACTTTTTATGCAGTTTAGAGTGTTGAACTTGTCACATACTAGTCGTCCCGAGTAATTTAATCGGTCTTCGATGGAGAACAATGTGTTTGTATCCGCATCTCGCGATTTAGTTAACTTCTTAACAATAAAAAAATCATCTTCATTTGTGGTGTATATAATTTTTCTATCATTTTATTTCAAAAATATATAATCAAATCAATATTGACATAAATTACTCATTAATAAATAAAATATCTCACTGAAAATAAAGTTTTATACAAATGTATTAAAAATTTTATCAATCAATTTTATTAAAAAAAATATTTATATAGCAGCTATGCAACTAAAAGAAAATGTGTCAGATATCATCTAGAACCAAAAAGGAAAGAAAGTCCAACGATCCCATTTACTTCTTTCACCACCACCTCTAGTAGCAGAGAGATAGTATGGCGATTATGGTGCCGAGACGGCAACTCTTCATCGGCGGTCAATGGTCTGAGCCCGTTCGCCGTAAAAACTCTCCCTGTTGTCAATCCCGCCACCGAAGATATCATCGGTACTTTTTCTTTCGTGTTTTGCTCACCTTTTGAACTGGATCAATCGATTTTGCGAGTTTTGATTCAATCCATCGATATCGGAACTACACATTTCCCGATTTACCGTATACTTAGTTCGCGAATTCAGAGAGCTTTGAACTTTTGTCTGTTTGAGACGATCGTGATTTCTTCTGTGATGTTGGTTAATCCTTAGCTAGCTTCGGTTTTTCTTGTTATGAACTGGATCGGAAGTTGTTTTTTGCGTTAGATCTGTGGAATTATATCGGAACCTAGGAGGGAGTTGTATATGTAGTTGAAAATTTGGATCTCCTACTCCTATTCTGCTGATGGAGTGAGTTCTTTGTAGTGTTTTTAAGTTTCTTGATCGAATGATCGGTGGTGGTTTTAGGTTATATTCCAGCTGCAACTTCTGAAGATGTGGAGCTCGCTGTGGAAGCTGCTAGAAAAGCATTTACTAGGAACAACGGAAAGGATTGGGCTAGAGCAACTGGTGCTGTTCGTGCCAAATATTTGCGTGCTATTGCAGCTAAGGTAACAATGAGTTAATAAAATCTGTGTTCCTATCGTGTTCATTTTCTGTTAGCTGTTATGCCTGGCAATAACATAATGGAAATATCCAGGTGATAGAGAGAAAGTCTGAACTAGCTAATCTTGAGGCGATTGATTGTGGTAAACCACTAGATGAAGCAGCATGGGACATGGTATTCTCACTTTTTTTGTGAACATTTTTCAATTTTGTGATTCAAATGTCATATGTGGTTGCTTGTAACCGTTGCAGGATGATGTTGCTGGATGTTTTGAATATTATGCTGACCTAGCTGAAGGCTTGGATGCAAAGCAGAAGGCTCCTCTTTCTCTGCCAATGGATACTTTTAAGGGTTATATTCTCAAGGAACCCATTGGTGTTGTTGGGCTGATTACTCCATGGTATATTTCGTTGACAGATTTAAATCTAACCGATCCCTCAAATCGTTGTATATATTATCCTTCGTCAAGTTCACGGGTTTAAGTTTTACATATTCAGATCACATTGGTCTTCAAATTTTCTTTCTTCCTTTTTAGTCAAACCATGTGTTACGCCACCACATATTAGGTAGCTAATAATCTATATTTGCATTGAAGGAACTATCCGTTATTGATGGCTGTCTGGAAAGTCGCTCCTTCACTTGCTGCTGGGTGCACGGCAATACTGAAACCTTCAGAGTTGGCCTCCCTGTGCGTATTTGATTTATGTTGACATCATAGCTAGCTATTTCAACTTAGTTCATGAACTCGCCAATCTGATTTGGTTTTACTTCAGGACATGTTTGGAGCTCGCTGATATTTGCCGCGAGGTGGGTCTACCACCTGGTGTTCTTAATATTCTGACTGGTTTAGGAACTGAAGCAGGTGCTCCACTGGCATCGCATCCCCACGTTGACAAGGTCTGATACTCTGATTATAGTCACTTTTATCCTTACCAGTATCCTGAAAGTCAAACACTTGGAGATAGAGCATTTATTCTTAGCCTTTACCAGATTGTATTCACTGGAAGCACAACAACTGGAAGCAGCATTATGACTTCTGCTGCCAAATTGGTTAAAGTAAGTCCAAGTGTCCTTGTTACCCTCCTTTGGAACTAGTATCTACCTGGGCTTGTTTATTCGACCTATGATTATTCGTCATCTGTGGATGAATCTTGTTGTATGTTTCATTCCACAGCCTGTTTCCTTGGAGCTTGGGGGTAAAAGCCCTATCATTGTCTTTGATGATGTTGATATTGATAAAGGTGGGTACCTTTGGAACCTTAAGAAAACCATGCTATATATATGTATTCTAAACTATTGGTTTACTTAGTGACTAAAATTTTGTTCTAAACAGCTGTGGAATGGACTATGTTTGGTTGTTTCTGGACGAATGGGCAGATTTGCAGTGCCACATCTCGACTTCTTGTGCATGTAAGCGAGCATATAATCTGCAGTAGTCTCTGATTTTAAATTCTCCACCGAACTGTACATGATATGTGTTATCCTTTAACACAATTGCACGTCCACCCAAAGCTGCTCTCTAGAGAAGCTATATGTTGTGCAATTAAAGGTTTGCTTTGGAAATTTAGTTATAATTATGTAGGCTACTCTAGTCATGATACAAGTAGAAAATATGACTTCTCCTTTACATGAAACCACCAATGCAAATGTACACAGTTTCAGTATATTTTTATCTGTAAGACTGGTCATCTGCAATTCGGATAGACTGATAAGTATCAGTGATCATAGGACCTTGGAAGATAGAAGTAGGATAGAGAAGCTTTACTATACTTCTTGTGTACTGTTGTTTTCATGAAAAAAAATCTGGTGAAATGTCAGGAAAGGATTGCTGACGAGTTTTTGGACAAGCTGGTAAAGTGGACAAAGAACATTAAGATTTCAGATCCTTTTGAAGAAGGCTGTAGGCTTGGTCCTGTTGTCAGCAAAGGACAGGTAATATTCCTGAACAGAATTGAAATTCTCAAGAGTTAACTCCTCAATCCTCCAAAACCCTATTATCTATCACTTTGGGTTAATCACGAAAGATTTCTAGTCAAGTCTTACATCTTTAATCCTGTGCAGTACGAGAGAGTTCTGAAGTTTGTCTCAAACGCTAGGAATGAAGGTGCAACTGTCCTTTGTGGAGGAACTCGCCCTGAGGTACATTACAGAATACAGATATAGAGTAATCTTCTATGTATGTCCAAATACTATCTAGATCCGGTAGTAGCACTTACAATGTTTTATTTATGTTCTGCAGCATTTAAAGAAGGGATACTTTGTTGAACCTGCGATTATTTCAAATGTGACTACTTCAATGGAAATCTGGAGAGAGGAAGTCTTTGGTCCTGCTCTGTGTGTTAAAACATTCTCCACCGAGGATGAAGCAATTGAACTGGCAAATGACTCTCAGTGAGTTTAGATTTTTCTTCTTATCTTGAATTGGAACTCCACTGATGATGTCTTAGATCATATGCCTGACTTTATTTGTATTTGCAGATATGGATTAGCCGGCGCAGTATTATCAAATGATCTGGAGCGCTGTGATCGTGTTAGTAAGGTGTGTATTTAACTTTACTACCAACAATAACAATCAGTAACTGCACATATCTCATGATTAAACTTCATCTCTAAAGTTTATGAATCGTAATCATTGTGTTTTCAGGCTTTCCAGGCGGGAATAGTATGGGTCAACTGCTCTCAGCCATGCTTCTGCCAAGCTCCATGGGGTGGAACCAAACGCAGTGGATTTGGCCGTGAATTGGGAGAATGGTAAGTCTCTTTCTTTTGCTACAAGTGTCAAGATTACATACCATTTTAAAAAACCTCTCCATAGTAACTTAAACCTTAATAGATTACCAACAAAATTTGAATTGAAACATATTTTCTTCCTTGCAGGGGACTTGAGAACTACTTGAGTGTGAAGCAGGTGACACAGTATATCTCTGATGAACCATGGGGATGGTACAAACCTCCTTCCAAGCTCTGAGACAAACAATACTTCCTGATATTCCCTTAAAACATGTATTAATGAGAGTATACCAATAAAAGCAAGAGACCCTTCTGTTAGAGAAATGGTATTGCTACTTTATATTCCATTAAAAAAAAATGGAAAATAAGATGAGATGGTGTTCTTTTTTGTTTCTCTCAAAACAATATGCCATACAAAAGCTGCAAAAAACTGGCAAAAGATGAATGCTCTTATATGTAACATACAAAAGTTACAGCCTACAGTAACTTCAGAAAGCAAAGAGGGTATGCGATCTGTGAATTAATGTGGGATTCTTGCAGTTACAATTGTGCGGAGAAACTAAACCACAGTGATCAAAAGAAATGACTCTTGAAGCTCTCTACAAATGATGATGTTCACAGGTAAGAGAAGAAGAAGACGAAGAAGATCTAACGGTGTTGTGATGTATTAGGTAATGGATTCTTCTGGGTGACTTCGCTGAACCATGTCTTCCAAGCATCCATGTAATGGGAAAAGAGGTCTTTCAAAACTGAAATTTGTTCAGAACAGAGTTAGTTTCATATATTTTGACAAATTTGATATCAAATGGATGTGAATAAATATGCACCTTGGTTTTGGTAAGAGGGACGGTAATCCGAATTCAGATTCTCAACATCAAAAGCTCTCCTAGAGTTGTCCTCCAAACCAGCTCTTGGATATGTACCAGTGCCTGGTGCAAAAGGACCAAACTGGTAACCTCTTGATCGATGTCCTGATTCATGAACATCAAAGCTTTTGTTATAAGAACTCTCTGGTGTTGTGTGTTTTTTCATCTTTAACTTTCTCTCTGTAGCATTTTCTTGGGAGGAAGATGATGATTTGCTTCTCTTGACATTAACATTTGTAAGATCAGTTCCGAAAGCTCTTTTTCTTGATTCCAGTAGCATCAAATCGCTGCTCAGCGTGAAAGTAGGCTCACCATTGTATCCTAACCACTTGAAAGCTGGTTTTCGAGAATCTAAGGTGTGAGTCTGTCACCATAGAAGAAAGTAGTTAGACTAATTAACAGCTACATAACATAGATGGTTCATAAACGCTGTAGCTATGATGGTTTTTAGTTTACCTTCTCGATAAGATTCATAGATGACAAGACATTCGCAATATCATAAAGCCGCCTCACTTTTGCTTCAACAAAACAATTAAGGTGTGAACAAACACAGATCGATTTTCTTTCAAGTGGGTATGCAACAATAGAAAAAAATAGTCTAAAAGTCACAAGATGAAGATAATTACTTCTCATTATCGATGTATTGTGGGCATCACCGAGCAGTAATTTTGCAGCCTCGTCAAGGGAAATGATCCTAGCCTAAACAGTTGAACACATTTAAAAAAATCTTTAGTAACTTGGTGGAAAACTCTTTAGTTCATAAAACGAATCTATGAACTTGTCACTTACTTCAGAGCAAATAAAGAGTTTGATAAAGTTCTGAGTAAGCAATCCTAAAGATTTCTCTCGTCGATTATCTGTCACACATAACCAACCAACAAAATGTCAGAGAATCCACCATATATCTCATAAACCATATACTGTATGTTCTTTGGCATAAAGGCCCAGTGCCGTTTATATAATTGACAAGAGGGCTGATTCTAACCTAGAACTTGTTACATCACTAAATCTACTTTGCAATTGAACTAAACCCAATCACAATAAGTACTACACACACAAACAAAAAAAAGTACCTATCTTTGACGAATCTGAAGATTGGGGAAGAGAGCCAGGTTTTGAACTATCAGTCTGGCTACTAGAATGAGGCTGAGAAGACTCTTCATCATCATCCTCATCATCAGATCCCTGAAAGTATGAAACTTTACGCATTAAGAGCATGAATACAACAAACTAAAGACATTAACAGATTGAGGAAAACCATATCCAAATCACTTACTTTAACATTCTCATTGACATAGAAACGATGAAATGTGTCCTTAACCCCTTCTTCCTGCATCAGGAACACCTCTTATGAGAATATTCAAATAAAATTGCTACAACTCCTACACAATTGGGATCGAATGAGATTGAATTCGAATATAAAACAAACAAAAAACCACTCACTTGTAGTTCCTTCAATGCTCCTGGAATTGCGGCAAACCCTTTCCACGTATACTGATTCTTTGCTCTTCTTGTTAAAACCTAAATTAGACCACACTCGAATCTAAGCAAACACAAGAAAAGAGATTCAACAAATTCTGGACATCCATGCTTAAAGAACATTAACAAATCTCACCCCAACACTCTCAAGAACATTAACAATATCATAGATTCTTCGTCTCTCCACTCCTGAAATAAACCCCAATCAACAAATTAACATGTAAAATCAGAAATGAAAATAAAAAATCACAAACACAAAGTGGGCAATACCTAATTTCGAAGCAGCATCATCAAGCCCAATCATTTCAATCCCATCTCGATTATACAAAGCCAAGAAACTGAGTTTATAAAGAACACTAATCAGAACAAATTCAACAATAACAAAACAAAAAAAAACTTAATGGGTTTTGTAAAAAGGCACTAACTTGGTACAAAGAAGTCCGAGAGATTTCTGTTTCCGACTATAGGAATGGTGTAAAGAAGAAGAAGATTCCGGCATGGAAGTAATGGGAAGTTTGATTCTTTCTGGAGATAGATCTGACATGATTGACGCAAACGATGTCTTCTGGGATTGAGAATTTGATATTGTATTTTGGAGGGATTTCCAAAATGAGAGAGGGGGAATTTGGGAAGATACTTGAGCGCCAATTTGAATTTTTTGGCTCCTCCTTCTTCGTAACAATAACACTCCTCCAAATTTTGGTAAAGCTGAAACTTTTACGGTTTTGTGCTCGGTTCAGATCGGAATTTTTTTGGTTTTTCTTTTTGTTTATTCGGTTAAGAAAATTTCTTACCATATTTTGTGGATTCTGTTCAACTTTTTCATTTTTATTTTCCAAAATTTAGATTAGATGAACCAAATTAATACATTTTCAATCAATATTATAGTAACAAGATCTATTTTGGATATCTTTTTAATTTGAATTCAAAAAAGTAAAGTTGTAAGGGATTTGGTCGAAATTTGGTTTTGGTTTGGTCTGGTTTATTTGGTTTTGGAAAGTTTAAATCTTTTGATTTGTAATCTTTTAAAGAGTACTAATGCCCTTAAAATGGTAGATTCATGATAGTGCATAAGCAAAATCAGGGTCTATGTTTGACTAATTATATTACCATTAATTCAAAATTTCTATTGACCAAAGCAAAAAGGTTCTTTTGTCCATTCATTAGCTAACTAAGGTTTTTTTTTTTGTTTAAAAGTTGTGCATACCTTTGGTCTTACTCATTTGAGCCAAACCAATTAATTTAAAGTTGTTGACAAAAAAAGTAGTTTTGCATTTTTCTTTTATTTTTACACTTTTTCAATAATTCAGTGATACTTACTAAAAAATTAATACAAAGTGACAAAATTGTAAATATATAAATTGATATGATATTAAAATTAGTTATGTAACAAGCGTTTTTTGTGTGTGTGTGTTAGTTTATGGGCTTATTTTGAAACCCAAAAGTTAATCAATGGGCCCAAGACACACACGTTCTCTCTGTAAATTTCAAAATAATTAGATGGAGGGAGCAAATGTTTCTGAAATCTCCACGACGAAGAAGAGATTCTTCGATTCTTTTTTGAATACTTAAGTTAACTCTCAGTTTCTGCTTCTGTTATGGTCTCTAAAGATAGTTGCCGCAACGAAATCCGTGCGGCTATTCGACAGCTTAGCGACCGTTGTTTATACTCCGCCGCAAAGTGGTTCGTTTCTCAAAACCCTAATCTTATTCAATCTCTCCCATTGTTGCAATCTCGAGCTCGCTACTGCTCTGGTTCCATTAAAAATCGAATTTTTCAGTATCTTTTATGGGTTTTGCTATATTTTTGTATCCTGGGCTAATTGTAACCAAATTTGGTTAAGCAGAATCGTTGATTCGAATTCACTTTTGTTGCGAATTTGGTGTTGGATACATTCCAATTTGACATGCAGGTTTGTGGGTTTTGTGTTTTGATATGTTTGAGCTCGACACTGATTGAAAAATTTGTTCTTTTGATGGGAATTTCTGATTTCGGTTCAATCTCATTTGTGAATTATGAGTTAAAGTTTCAGTTTTTAGTACTCGTATTGTAATGCAATGGTGATGCACTATTAGTCAGTTCCATGTTTGATATCTTCTTGGCTTTCACCATTACAGGGCAGGAGAACAGCTTGTGGGGATAGAGCAAGACCCGTCTAATTTTACACCTGCGAATACGAGGTTTCAGCGAGGAAGCTCTAGCATCCGGAGAAGGTTCAGCACCAATGAATCTATTTCAACACCATTACCTTCCATTGGCTTCTCTCAAGCAGCTACTCCTCTCCCGGAAGAAGATGAAGCGATTGATGGTGACTTTTACCTTTTAGCAAAGTCCTACTTTGATTGTCGAGAGTACAGACGGGCTTCCCATGTGCTTCGTGATCAAGTGAGCAAGAAATCAGTGTTCTTGCGTTACTATGCCCTTTATCTGGTATGTTCTGTTTCTCTATCTCCTCTTTCCAATTTAGCTAGAGCTTCTATATCTTATCAGAATAGGGTGATGGAATGAATTTTTAGAAGTTGGCTTCAATGGCTTTTGAAGGTTCTTTCAGCTCTAGGCAGTAGGCTGCCTTCCAAATAAATGCAATTTATGACATTTTTACATACTTACAAGATTGAGCCTCTGATTCACAATTACGTTATTGTCCAGTCACAGTTGTGTTCTATGGATACAAGAGATATTAGGGTATGCAACTGATATACAAAAGTAAATAAATGAGTGAAACTTAATTGGAAGTTGTTTGTCCTGTTTAAAGACTATTGTGTAAACGTTTATGGCAATTACTTACTGAGAGTTTTTTTTTATCCCCCGCCTACTTACACCGAAACAGATAGTACTCTATAATATGTCATTAACTTTGTTATCGTTTCAATGAAGGCTGGAGAAAAACGGAAAGAAGAAGAAATGATAGAACTTGAAGGCCCTTTGGGTAAGAGTGATGCCATAAACCGCGAACTGGTATCTCTGGAGAGGGACTTATCAGCTCTGAGGAGGACAGGAGCAATTGACTCTTTTGGATTATACTTGTATGGTGTGGTTCTTAAAGAAAAGGGAAATGAAAGTCTTGCTCGGGCCAGCCTCGTGGAGTCTGTGAACAGCTATCCATGGAACTGGAGTGCTTGGTCAGAGCTGCAGTCTCTGTGTACTTCGATTGAAATCTTGAATAGCCTTAATTTAAACAATCACTGGATGAAGGAGTTTTTTCTTGGCAATGCTTATCAAGAACTCAGAATGCACACTGAGTCTTTGGCGAAGTACGAGTATCTGCAAGGTATTTTCAGTTTTAGCAATTACATCCAAGCTCAAACTGCAAAAGCTCAGTATAGTCTTAGGGAATTTGACCAGGTTGAAATCATGTTTGAAGAACTTCTGAGAAACGATCCCTATCGGGTGGAAGATATGGATTTGTATTCTAATGTTCTGTATGCAAAAGAAGCATGTGCTGCGCTGAGTTACCTTGCACATAAGGTGTTTTTGACTGATAAGTACAGACCTGAGTCTTGCTGCATCATTGGCAACTACTACAGTTTAAAAGGCCAGCATGAGAAAGCAGTTATGTATTTCCGGAGAGCTTTGAAACTGAACAAGAAGTATTTATCTGCGTGGACTCTTATGGGCCATGAATATGTTGAGATGAAGAACACGCCTGCTGCCATTGATGCATATCGACGAGCTGTTGATATAAACCCTTGTGATTATCGAGCTTGGTATGGGTTAGGACAGGCATATGAGATGATGGGGATGCCTTTTTATGCACTTCACTATTTTCGCAAATCCATATTCTTTCTTCCAAACGATTCTCGGTTGTGGATAGCCATGGCTAAATGTTATCAAACCGAACAGCTTTACATGCTTGAAGAGGCCATCAAGTGTTACAAAAGAGCTGTAAACTGTACTGACACGGAAGGAATAGCTCTTAATCAGCTGGCAAAGCTTCACCAGAAGCTTGGACGTAATGAAGAAGCTGCATTTTACTTCGAGAAGGATTTAGAGAGAATGGATGCTGAAGGATTAGAAGGACCAAACATGTTTGAGGCTTTAGTTTTTCTTGCTACACATTTTAAAACTCACAAGAAGTTCGAAGAAGCAGAAGTGTATTGCACCCGTCTTCTCGATTATAGTGGACCTGTAAGTTTTCTGCTCCAATTTTCTCCACTGTTAACTAGTTTACAAGGATCTGAGTATCCTGATATACTTATTACACTTAGTGAGTTAGTGTGACGAGATTGCATTCATGTTTTCAGGAAAAAGAAAAGGCAAAGAGCTTACTCAGAGGGATCAGAATGGCGCAAACCGGTTTTCCTTCAATGGATCTCGAGCATTTTCCTATTTAGCTGTACTGTTCCGAATACTCAAAAGCTCTTTGAGAGAGAATATCTCCCATCATGTACACTATAAACCTTTGTACACCATAAGTGATCTATGCATCAGTTATGTCACAGCAGATTCTGGCTGTTTGTAACCTAAATTCCAAATTATATATTTCATCAAGATGATTCTTCTGTGATTTCCTTGGATCACAAATTTCGATGCCGAGTTTGGACAAGTCCCCAATCCCGTTTACATTTATATGGATTCAGGACACATTATGGAACAATGTTTTTCACTCTTTGTTGGCTCAAAATTAGTGTTTGTCCATCACAATGTCAAAAATCATGACAATTTGAAGATAGTATGTGCTTATTACTCTCAGATGAGATGGTCATTAAAAGTATGCTGCCAAAGGCAATTCATACAAATAGTTATTTTCTGCGTAAAAGTGACAACATAAGCCCAGCATTAACAAGTGTTCAGCTGGAGGATACATCAACAATATGAAATTGACAAATGAGGTTTATATGACAAGAGATTCAATTCCAGAAACAATACGACAAAGGTCTTGAAAGATGGTTTCAGTATGTAGGATCAGTGAAGAACTTGTTGAGACCAGGCATGATTTCAGGTTTCTTATTGCGAACAAACTTCCTCAGGAAATTTTCCTTATACTTCTCTCCCTCTGCATGGTTATCCAAAATTCCAGCAGCCCTGTTCTCCTTGGTGCATCTGGAGACGATTCAAAAAACAAAACCCTTTAAGAACACACACACTGAATCCAAAAAACAAACCCGAATTTCAATGGCAAGAAACTTCAAGAGTCCAAGCATCTCTATTTCTGACTCTAAAAATAGCCAAGACAAGAAATACTTGTTAGGCTGTAATCCATTCATGTTTAAACCCTAATAGAACACACTGCATCCCAAATCTAAACTCATTAGAATACACAGAATCCAGAAACAAACCCTAATGCAAGAAAGAAACTTTAGATTCAAAAACATCTCTGTTCTAGCTCTATATTAAGTTGTTTTGTTCCATTTCAAAAATAAAGATGATGATCTAAAAACCTAATTCCATAAGTTGTTCCCAATCAATTGTCAAAGTGGCAATCAAAAATCTGAGGAGGAGATAACAAACCTGACTTCAGGGTTTCCGGTGATGTTTCTGATCAAGGAAAACGCACAGATCCCAACGGCAACTCCGGTAGCAGCGAACAAAGGATACACCTACCGAAACAAAAACAACGAAACACGTATTGATTCACGAGGCTAATTCATAGAAGAATCGAATTCAGATCTAAGGATTTAGAAACTAGACGTAAGTCAAAAGAGAATCAACAGATGGATTTCTTCGATACAGGGAAAATCAAAGATCGATATGAAAATAGTACCTCAGGTCTCAACCAACGGCTCGCCATTGAAATCGCAGAGAAGATGATACGAAACGAGAGAGAGAGAGATTGAAGACGGCTTTCTCTGAAAATGTTGAAGAGACGTAGAAAAGACCTCACTTTATATTTGACTTTTAGGTTTTTCGGTGAATTTTTGTAAGAAAATAAAATAAAATTGGAATACTGAATTCTGATTGGCAGCGAGGCGTCCAGCTTGAAACCAATGAGGTATTGACAGCTGTCTGTTCAGAGTTTCGAGACACCGTTTTCTTTTACCAGTTTTTAGCTGTTACGAAACGATATAGCAAATTGGCAAGTTGTTGTAACAGTATATTCATAGGCCCAAAAGAAAGTGTTTTTGGGTCACGGCCCAGGAACAGTCCTACGAAACTTCTAGGGCTTTCTTTCTACTATATATATAAATAGTTCTTTAAAACCTAAACCCTATATTTTCTGTGACGTGTGAAGAAATCTTTCTACTTCTTGTCGCTCCCTTCTGCTATCTCAAGTGAGTATTAGGTTTTGTTGTTTTGTTAAGACGTAGTAATATCATCGATAAAGGCTTGAATTGCTTTTCCCTTTAATTCGATCTCATGTGTTCTGCTATCTCCTGGGATTTTCTAATTAAGTTCATTGTTTTTTGAATTTGTCGATTCGTTGTTTGTTCTCCTTTAGAGATTATCCAAGTTTTATTGATGAGATTTTTCGTTTGTTTGATGTGGGAAACCAACTTATGTAGTAAACTATAAAATCAAATAGGTCGCTTAAAAGTGTCACCTTGAATATAAGCGTGTTTTAGATCTGGTGATAATACTAGTTACTTGATTTTTTTTTTTTTGCTGGATGTTAGCTATAGCATTGAGATGTTACATAATTTGATTTCTCTTGAGCTTTATGTTTTTTTTTTTTTTTTTTTTGCTTTGTTGAGGTGAAAAAGATGAAGCACTACATGCCTATTGTTCGTGAGACTCCAACAATTGAGTTTGTAAAGCTCACCCCCGACATGAAATCGTTCGAAGCTTATAAGACTATCCGTGTAGAGCGCACAATGAAGAGACATGCCGGTGCTAGAGCCAAGAGGGCTGCAGAGGCTGGAAAAGAAGAGAAGAATTGAGGGTCCTTTTTTCTTCTTATGTAGGAGTAACTTTTATCTTTTAACATCGTTTGGAATTTGATCTTATGTATCTGACTCTGTTTTATGCTTGAAATCTTGGATTTTGCTACTACCTTTCGTCTGCTTTATGTAAAAGACCTTATCTTTTCTTCCTTTGGCCTTTTATTATTGACGAAGAAAATTTTAGGTACTAATAAACTAATCTCTGGACCACTTCTAAATCTATCGATGATGAATCCTTTTCATATTCAACCTAGCAATTCAGATTTCCACGAGTAGTGTTATGAGAATCTCATAATAATGCAAGAACTTGAATAACGTTTATGCCAAATATTACATAATCCAACCATATCTTCCAACTTTATCGATGGGCAATCTATATGGATCGCAAAAAAAAAAAAACTAATATCGGAGTAATGAGTAATATCACTTTCAAAATTTCTACAAGAAACATATGATCAATACTTTGTCAACTATAAACTAGATTAATCATCACGACTTCCATAGTTCCATTATATATATGAATTTCATAACTTGCGAGCTCTGTCACGCCAAGATGGCAAGATCCTTGCTGTTTTGCAAGCACCTAGAACACGAAGTATGGGGATTAACAAGCTTACGTACAGACCTTAAAATGGATCTCTAAGAATCTCGATTGGTTTGAGAGCAAAAGAAATGAAGAGAGCTCACAAATTTTTACCTTTTCGCTTAGAAGACTTATCGTGCTACTGTTGCTTTCTCCTTCATCATCCTTTGCATTAGTTATCTCTGTAACATCATCGCCGCCTCGCCGGTGTTATTGGTAGGAGTTTGGCATGTGGGTGCTCCAAACATGGCCTCATCGTGGGCGGCTTTTAATTGCTCTTCCCTTTTCGCCTATATTCAACCATATAGTTTATTTGAAGCTCTGATATAATAAAAACTGAGACTTGTTTAGAGATCGACAATGTAAGCTAATGACGCAGTAAACCCATGCGCTTGACTATGGCAGCATCGTCATCAGTACCTTTAATCATATGAACTTTTTTAGCATCATAGTATTAGTTACAAAAAAAAAAAGGTTTGATGATCATGTCAAATTGTCAATTATCAAACGTCTAAATTTTTTTACTCGACCGCCCCTCCCCCACCACCAACCCAATTATTAATGGGTTTGTTTTCCAGTCGGCCCATGTACCCAACGAAACTTTTAGGGTTTACCATTCAGGTATATATATAGAAAAGCTTCCAACCCTAAATATCCAATATAATATTTCCTCTACTTCTTGTCGCCTATCTCGAGTAAGTATATTAGGCCATCTCCAACGGGTATGTTTTGCATCGTCTCTCATTATTAAAATAAAGAAAAAAATAGGAAAAAGAGGAGAGAGGGAGAGAGTCGTCGCTCTTGTGAGAGACTTTAAGAAACGTTTATCACAGATGTCCTACTATAATTAGTCTAACTAAAATATTTATTAATAAAATATGAATTTATTTATGTTCACATTTAAAAGTTGTGTTCACACGTATATGAGAAACTGAAATAGAGAGACGAGCGTTGGTGATGCTCTTATTAGTTTCGGATTTTGTTAAACAAAGGCATGTTCTTTTTTGTTCTGCTAGCTCTTGGAATTCTCTAAGTTTGTTGTTTTGGTTTTTTTTTTTTTTTTTTTTTTTTTTTTTTTTTTTTTAGTTTGTTGTTTTGTTTATTCCGAGTTTTTCTGAGTTAGCTGATTCGTTGTTTGTTTTGCTTTAGAGATTAAAAAAAGTTTATTTAGTAAACTCCAAATCAAATTGGTCATTATATAACACATGTTTTTTGTTACTAGTTTTTTGCTTGTTGGATGTTAGCTATAGCGATGAGATGTGGCCTTATTTGATTTCTCTTTTCTAATGTTTTTTTTTTCATTTAGTTGAAAAAAAATGAAACACTACATGCCTATTGTTCGTGAGAAGCTAACAATGGAGCTTGTAAACCTCACTTCCGACATGAAATCGTTCAAAGCTTATGATACTCTTCGTGTAGCACGCACAATGAAGAGACATGCTGGCTCTAGAGCCAAGAGGTCTTCAAAGGCTGAGAAAGAAGAGAAGAAGTGAGAGTCCTTTTTTCTTTCTTATGTAAGAGTGACTTCTCTTCATCATCATTTGGAATTTGATCTTATGTATCTCGACTCTTTTTTAGTGAAATCTTTTTCATCATCGTTTGGAATTGATCTTATGTATCTTTGATTCTTTTTAGTCCTTGATATCTTGGGTTTTATGGAAGAGACCTTATATTTTCTTCCTTTAATTAGCCTTATATTATTGACCTTGCTGATATTTGGTTCTCTTGGGTTTTTGAAAAAAAATTCATATCACATACAAATATCTGTACCACTCCTAAATGTATCGGTGATTTATACTTTTTCATATTCAACCTAGCAATTCTGATTTTCACGAATAGTGTAATGCGAATCTCATAATAATGCCAGAAGTTAGAAAATCGTACTACATAAAAAAATTGGTAATGCTAAAGATTACATGATCCAATTATATTTTCCAACTTCATCGATTGGCAATTTAAATGGATTACAAAACAAAATGGTAACTGATATCGGAGTGTTATGAGAAAAATCACTTTCAAACACATCAACAGAATTTGTACAAGAAACAAAACGATCATGACTTCCATAGTTCCATTATATATATATATGAATTTCATGACTTGCGAGCTCTGTCACGCCAAGATCCTTGCTGTTTTGCAAGCACCTAAAACACAAGTTACGGGATTAACAAGCTTACGTACGGACCCTAAAATGGAGCTCCAAGAATCTCTATTGGTTTGAGAGCAAAGGAAGTGAAGAGAGCTCACAAATTTTTACCTTTTCGCTTAGAAGACTTATCGTGCCACTGTTGCTTTCTCCTTCATCGTCCTCAACATTAGTTGTCTCTGTACCATTACATTCGGTGTTATCGGTATGAGTTTGGAATGTGGGTACTCCAAACATGGCCTCATCGTGGGCGGCTTTTAGTTGATCTTCCCTTTTCGCCTACAAGTTTTTATTCAACCATATAATTTGTCTGAAGCTCTGATATAATAAAAACATTGACTTGTATAGTGATCGACAATGAAAGCTAATGAATCAGCAAACCTCGATAGCGGAAAACCTAAAACTATGTCCCATGCGCTTGACTAAGGCAGCATCATCGTCAGTACCTACAATCATATGAAGTTTATTAGAATCAAGAGTGTAACTGGGAATGATTTCGGCTTTTAGCTCCATTGTACAACGAAATCGTTGGAGTAAATCATAGAAATACACGGGAAACTGACCTTCTTCTACTTCTTCATCATCAACTGGAGCATCTTTGTCAAATTCAAATCTTTCCCATCCTGCACCCTTACTGGTATCTTTCTCAGCTGCAAACCAAGCAGATCATTAATTTCAAGGTGAACTAAACATGAGATTGATATAAATGTTTCCACAAGGTGAACAATGCAAAAGATCTCATTTTTAAGGACAGAGTTGATCTTTCTTGTTCTTTTTATTCTTTCTCAGACACCAGGAATTTTTTCTTCATCTACCACTAAATACATTTACAGAGATTTGATATCTCCAGGAAAGGGTTAGTCTCAATCCTCCTTATATACAGAGCTGCTATGAAAATCTATGAGGTCAATACACACTAAGAGATTTTGCTTTGCGGATAAGGAAAAGCTAGGAAAAGTCTTCTCCCAGCAGTAACATACATTGCATCCTCAATGCCACAAGATAAAAAGCCAAAACACAGCCCTCCACAGAACTACACCATAAAGACTTTGATAGATGGGAGAATTCTCAGCTACCTGACCCAATGCCCAACCAAAACCCTAACATTCTCCGTACCTCCATTTTTAACATTAGCACCTCAACTAACTGACTTCAGGCTACGATTCACTACAAAATTTCAAGGCTATTACAATAGTCTTGCATCAGATTAATAAGAAAGCCTTATCAGCATCATCAAGGCCACGACATTAAGTGCCAAAACAGAGCCCCACCGTTCTAACATTCCAAAGATGGATCCCACTCAAAAGATGTTGTCAGGTGAATTAGATCTTAGCTGCTAGAAGCATGGACAATAGAATCAATGTAATCTCTCAAATGGACCGACTAACATACCAGTTTCATCAAGCTGGAGCTTCATTTTGGCCTTCACTTTTTCAGCAGCTGACTGTTCAAGAAAGCAACACAACAACCAACTCCTATGATACCAATGGAAATGACAAATCACACACACACACAAAATACCAACAACAAAAATACAGAATCTAAATCCATAAACAAAGAAGTTAAACCAAATTAGAGCTCAAGGATGTTTATTATCTTAAAACATCTATTCGTGCTTAATAAAGTAAATGTGGGGGTACATGAAGGCAATTCCTAGGTTGCAATACCAACCGAATCTTTAGGTTGATGTTAAGCTCCAGCTAAGAATAGCTATCTTCTTATTACTATAACTCCCAAATTCTAGAGGGATTCTAACATTACGAAGCTGATTCTGGTAAACAAAAGTTCATCGAAGTATAGTAACCATCAAGGCTGAAGAATGATGAGAGAAATGAGTATTACCATCTCATCGTAGCCTTTGATTAACCGCGAGTAATTAATCTTCTTCTCCTTAACATCGTCTCTCCTCCTACGTTCTCTTCTCGGCGACGAACTTTTGCTCCGGCTCCTCCTCCTCCTCCGTCTATCTCTATCATCATACCTATTACGCCTCTCTGCACTCCTACTCCTGCTTCTCCGTCTCTCTCTATCCCCATACCTACTACGTCTCTCTGTACTCCTGCTCCTGCTTCTCCGCCTATGGCTTCTATCTCTCTCATCCCTCTCTCTACTCGGATAACGACGCCGTTCACTCGATTCTCTGTAGCTCCTCTCCGGAACTCTAGGATCTTCAGGTTTCTTCTTCAATTTATCTCTGATGGATCGGATCTCGGAATCCTTGTTATCAGTGGATTTAGTAGGGTTAGAAGCCTTGACGAACTGGTTGAGAAACGAAGACGACGATGCAATCGCCGATCCTCTATCCGGAACGGCGTTGGCTCCGGTGGAGAAGCCGAGGCCTTGCTTGAAACGAGCAGCTCCTTCTCCTTTACGCGTGAGCTCGTCGTAGTAAGCCGCCGCTTTTTCCTCCTCCATAACTTAGCGCCGTTTCTCCCTTGGGTTCTCTCTCGGAACCTCTTCACTCTCTCTCCCACTGATTTTTCTTAATATTATCTTATAATCCAATGTTTTCATTTGAATTTTTTAAAATTAGTCAAAAGTATTTATATGAGGTGATTCAAATCTTTGAATCATTTTTATTATTTAGGTTATGAAACTATTTTTCAAGAGTTCAATTGCACAAGTTTTAGTTTGAATTTCTTTAAAATTAACACAAACCTATATGAGGTTATGAAACACAGAAAAAATGAGAGGTCAATGAATTGATGATTCCTGAGTGGGGATTATGAAACAAGTAAAAGGCTCAAAATCCTGGCAAAAATGAGAGGTCAATGACTCCTGTGGGAAGATTGGCAATGTTATTGAGCAGAGCGAGTCTGTTCTTCCTCACTCTTTCTTCCTCCTGCAAATACCGTTAATTCAAACTTCACTCGTCTGTGATAAAGCTCGAGTACAGTGTGAGAACAAAGTTTCAACTTACCACCATCACGAATACATTGTTGAAGAAATCCTCGAGTGGCTCCACCAATTGCATGGATACCTCGGTGAACTCCTCTATTTCTATGCCTGAAATTTGGAAGCGAGTGAGAGAAATTTGACACAGGCTTGTTTGAGAGAATACAGCTGAGAAGAAAGTGGAGTTACCAGTGTGAATTCGATCTTTAATAGAGGTGTAAGTACTCCACAACGCTCTCTCTTGGGAAGTCTCAAATGCATTCTCATCCACCTGATTGCATCATTCAATGTTAGAAGCTGCAAGTTTTCACAAATGCTCTTTGATCAGACAGAGTACCTCAACTCCAACACCAACGTCTTTCCCTCGGACAATGCGTGTGGGACGAGAATATGCTTCCACTATCTTCGGAAATATCTCACCTTTGCTTAGCTTTTCCATCTGCAAGGCATCAGCCAAAGCACCAGCGATGTTACCTTCTTTTGAGCAAAATCACTATGACACAGCAACATTCCAAACCAGAAGATAATCAAGTTTCAGTCTGCCTTCTAGTCTCTATTACTATATAGCGAAGGAGCTTCAACCAATTAAATTGAGATATATCCTTCTAAACTAGGCTTAATCCAATCTCCATAAAATCTGACTTGTAGGAGAATGATGCCCACAGGCTTCTCAACTATTACCTAATCTCAGCTAACCGCTGTTGGATCATATCACAAGTCACTTACCTTGTATGCAGTCCGTGCTGCCAGACAAGGATTGTTTCCACGCTCTGCTAGGACAGACCTAACTACTTCAGGGCTTACTCCGTTGTCAACCTATAAAAAGGATATAACGTTGTTTCAAGAACCGGAACCTAACGTATTTCAGTTTAAAGAGCTGGGAAATCAAAAAAGATAAGCATCACAAAAGTGGCACGAACCAGTAGTTGTTCCAGTCTTCGTGTAACAAATTGATACACCTAGAAACAAATAAAACAGTTAATTATATCACGAACAAATTCAGATGATGGTTTACAACCTGTAAATGGGATAACAAGACTTGATTCTCACATCTTCTACAGTGTTTGCCTCAACCTTGGTTGGTTGTACACTAGCTGCAAGTTCTAGAGCACGTTTGAAGTTGACATTTTTATCCTTCTCGACCAAAATCTGAACCTGTGGCATACAAAGTATTACTTGGCATCCATAACATGACAAATGATAATTGCTCATTTTCAGATCAGAATATCAATAAACTTACTAAGCCATATGATATTCTTCTAAGGCCAAAAGGGTCATTTGTTGAACTTGGCTGGCAACCAGCAGCAAATAAACCAACAAGGCTATCCAATCTACAGTCACAGGAACAAGTATAGGTGTTATTATATAGAATCACAAATTCGAACAAAAATTATCATATCAGAATTATATGCAATTTAGCCCCGCACCAATCCAGATACAAGCTTTTGTGTTCACAGGACGAACCGTTTGGCATATAAAGAAATGGGAGAGACAACAAAACTTTAGGCTTTCAATTTACCTATCCGCTATTGCCAAAACCATTCCTGCATCTGTTTTTGGGATGACGTCTCCAGAAAATCTAGGAAGTGTAATTTCCAGCAAAGCTTCTGCTATCTGCATCCCAGGAACACAATTGTCATATAATAATGGAGTACATGCTAATAGATATATACCACAGTAGGCTAGTAGCTTAAGTCTATGAGGTAAAAGAAGCTGCCACAAGAGTAACTTATGCCCATAAACATACACAGACACACTTGAACAATCCACTACCTGCTCTGAATAGCCATCTCTGAGAGCATAATGACGAGCCATTATTCCTGACAGAGCAGTAAATTCTGTAACTACAGCAGTTGCAAGGTCTGACATAGCAAGTGAGGCAGCATCCTCTACAACCGGAAGCAGATCTTCATCAATTTCGAGGGCCAAACAAAGCTTAGATACCATCTTTTTTAGGCGGTTCATCTTATCCAGCATTGTCCCCAGCTTTTCCTATTAATTCACATAAGCATGGATAAGAATCTTGTGTTGTATGTGCTACTGAAGTCAATATTATATGGTTTGCATTTTTTACTTGTACTAGTACTGATTACTGAACCACTGAAACCACAATGAAACTACTGAAAAAAACAAAGGAAGTACGACCATCTAGTAATGCATTTATCGTATCCAGCTTCTTATCTAAGATATGTACCGAAGGAAAACTTACATGGAAAAGAATTCCCTGTAGCTGATCTCGGAATTCAGAAAACCTTTTCCTTGTGTCCACCTCATAGAAGAACTTCGCATCTTCATAACGTGCCCTGCAAAAGTAAAACATGACCTTTGGGTACTTTTAATATGGACCACTATCAAGACTTGACAGCATATAAGTAGGGCAATGCAAACAGCTAAAAGAATAAAGACGTGCCAAGAAGGATCTACTCTATCTATCAATTGAGTAAAAAAATTTAGCCACTTATAACACATCTCAACCTGAGAACTGCTTCATTTCCTTTCTTCACCACATCCTCATTTATTGCACCATTGGCAACCTAAACAAAGTCACACTCTGTTTCATCAGCTATTAAAAACTTGTTTTTGTGCCATTAAAAATGAAAAAAATATATGCAGCAGAAGACAGTGCAAGGCTAGAGTTTCGTACAGCAATAAAGTAAGGCAATAGCTGTCCACTCTCATCAATAATAGAAAAATACTTCTGGTGCTTCTGCATAACCTATATGGTTACACCATAGTAAGGCCTGAATTAGATAAGCATACTTGCTGACTAATCATAAGGAAGTATACAGATATTATGAGCAGTTTACACGGTATAAAAACCAATCTTAGTTTCTGAAGAGCTTACAATAGTTAATAGCTCCTCTGGAAGTTCTAAGAATGATTCCTTGAACTTTCCAATTAAGGGCACAGGAGCTTCGACGAGATTTGCAACCTGGAAAACACCATAAACTAATTAGCTTCTTGGTATCATGCGGTAAAGATCATTTCTTGGAACCATTGGTCGAGATCGAGAATATCACTGAAAACACCACATATACCTCATTAAGTAAGTTCTGCGGGACAACAAGGCGCCCATTCACACTCTTAGCTAGTGCATTTGACTTCTCAAGAATGATTTTCTTCCTTTCCTGTAAATTATGGTAACCAATGAAATGACAACATAGATCCATAACTACAAATCTAAATTGAAAGAAATCTGACACCCTGCTGAAAGTTAAAAATATTTTTTTAATAAATAATGGATAGAGAAGAATATATGAAGGACATGCCTCAATCTCAATATTGATTCCAGAATTCCTCATAGCATCTTCATAAGATTCTGCATTCTGTATCTGCCAATATATAGAATACCATAAAGCACACATCTGAAGCATGACATCCAAATATGCTTACAGACGACAATGCAGGGTACATTCTTACAAATAGTGATGCTGAAGCAGTATTGCGAAGTCCACAAGATACATTTCCACTGCATTTTGAAGATGAAACAGATAGTTACTTTATTTATAAATATTTTGCATATTAACATCTTTCTGATATGCCTAACAAATGCAAGAGGGAAATTTGTGCCAACTGAAGCCATAGAAAAGCAAGAGTAGCCAAGTAAACGTACCTTGAGATGCCAGCAAAGGAGAATGGCACAACCAGATCCCCATGTAAGGCCATAACCCAGCGAATCGGCCTGCTAAACATTACCTGCTTATCACAGCAAAAGATAAATAGCAGTAATTTAAACCCGTTGTTTTACAACTGAGCCAAGGCAATATGAACGATAATGTATACAGATATAAGTTACATACTGAAGAGTTCCAACGCATCGACTTTGGGAACGATATTTTAGCCAGTATACCAGGTAAATCTTCTGACAGAACCTATATAATACACAAGGTCCCAAAAAGAAATGTATGCTTAGCAAATAGTTGTATTTTTCCTTCAACGAAAAACTCAGATGCCAATTTAGTGAAGTAGGGGACTTGGAACGCTAAAACTACAAGGTACACCATACGAAAAGTAAGAGGAAAAGTGTGAGCATCCAATAATTTGCTAAGTTAATGGATATACTATGTCTTTCATGAATTTCTCTGTCATGAAAGATGAAAATAACAGTCCCTTAGCATAACAAAAAGAGTAAAGGAAACGAACCTCCAAAGCAAGTCGAGCTGGCTCTGTAACTCGTGCATGGACATATTCTGTCTTCCCTGAAAGAAATACAACAAAAAAAAATATATAAAAATGAAAAGAATTAAACAAAAAAAGTAGAATCACAGCCTAGGAAACAAAGAAAAAGGAAGCAGTCTGAAGTTGGGTAACAAGAAACAGGATCCTGCTAACAGAATTTGCTAATATGGATGCACCCACCAGAAACTTTTCTGTACAATTTTTCCAATGGAACGCCATATCTACGGCTAAAACCATCTGCAGCCTGACAGGGAAGAACGACGAGAAAATTTATATCTACATATCTTTAGGCAGTCAATGCAAGCTACAAAGAAAATAAAGAAACATAGCACAAAACCTAAGGGGCAATGGATAAATGAACCAGATACTATTTCCTTAAATTCCACCACTGTCTACCAAAATACTTTGAATAGTTAATTTAATCTGTGACCAAAAGGACCAAAGGGAAACAAATAAAACCTTTGTAGGATTTCCTTGATCATCAAAAGCTTTAGAAGCAGGGGGTCCTCGAACTTCAACCTCCTCTTCCAGCTGCTTAGAAGACATAGCATCTACTAAAACCTGAAAAAGGAGCCTTCACTTAAAACTCCTTAAAAGAAGACGAAGAAGAATAAACTCCAGAAAAGCTTCAAGGGTGAAATGATTCAATTCAAAAACACAAAACGTTCAGATACATCAAACTTAGTTTTTACATCCTCACATAAGAAAGAAGCCAGCTTTACATAAGCCACATAAGCTAAAATTTTAAAAGTGAACAATAATGCTAAAGAACAAAAAGGAAGTTTGATGTCAACCAGTCCTTTCTCTATAAGATTGGATTCATGATTTGATAGAGTTGACATCAATTAACAATAATATGTACATGTGAAAAGATCATACTAATTACCACTAGCCTGCGAGGTGTGCCAAATGCCTTCACAGCACCATGCCGCAATCTTTGGTTCTCTAGTAATTCTAGCACTAAGACCCTGAGCTGCAATATTAACAAGGACAGTTACTTGATGTCCAATCTATCAAAAGAACACAGGAAACAAGGAAAAACAAGAAGCACATAAAAATAATCTAGGGAGTTTGGGATGTTAAAATGTTGCAGCATGAGTGAGTGATAGAGAGAGAAATTTCAAGTTTCTCCAAATGAAATGAAATTTTACTTGTTCACTAGCATTGATAACATCTTGAGGTGGCATCTCTTCAGTCCCTATCTCGATAATAAACGATCTTGGATCTTCAGGAACCTGTCACGATTGAACACCACATAAACAATAAAAAAGGAAACTATATCTTATTTGAAATTTTCAGAAATGTTTTTATATATCAAAATAGCCAGCTTTTGAGGCGTAAGTAGACCATATAAGCAAGTAATGCTGAAGATAGCGACACCAAAAAATTTCACAAACTAACATCTCACAAGTCACAAGTCACAACTCATCGAGAACTAATCAGCTACAAGGCTCCAATTGTAAATTCTCTAATTAGAAAACAAGCCAACCTTTTCAGCCACTTTTTCCAAAGCAGCTCTGTGACAAACGGGAGGAACTGGTTCGGAGACAACACCAAGAGGATGTCCAAGAGACTCACGTGTCGCTAACCACAGTTGGGCACATTGGCGAGCCAAGCTATTCTTTCAAAGAGGATGCACAGAAGCAAACAATTAACATCATATATATTTTTACAAGTAACGACTTGTTTAAAAGCATTTCCTCTCTGGTTAATCAAGCTTGTTAGATTGCTCAATAATACACTCTAAAAAAACTGGAACAGATCTTACCTGCGCATTCTTCCAAAATAACGAGCACGTTCAGTTACACCAATGAAACCTCTAGCATCTAAAATGTTAAAAGCGTGAGACGTCTTCAGAAGCTGGTCATACCTAGCATGCCCCCAAGCAGCAATTTGTTAAATTCAAGAGGCAGTAGTTAAATATAGAGAAGAAAATTGACGATCGTAAGCATGTGATAAACATACGCAGGGATTGGAAGTCCTAAGGCAAGCAAGGAACGTGCTTCTTCGTCAAAATAATCGAAATGCTTTTGAAGGCGGTCCACGCTAGCATGCTCTAAATAATATGAGCTCATTTCCTTCCTGATATATCCACCCAACTATCAGTCTCAAAACAGGACTAACACACAATAATTTTGATAATGTGTGATGAAAAATCCAAAAAGTATATCAGGCTTTTACTCATTTTCCAAGAAAAGCTCCCCGTAGGTGATTCCATCAGCATATAAGATCTTTTTGAAATGGTCAACTTCCTGCCAGTTAAAACGAAAGTCTAACTTAACCCAAACAAAACGGACCTATAACGGAAAAATGTGTTTTCAACAATAAGGGAGCACAAGACTGACCTGAAGCAACATGATGATGCGCTCAAGCCCATAAGTGATTTCAACAGATACTGGAGACAACGGAAGACTTCCAGCCTAGAAAGAAGCAAACTTCACAATTATATTGTTTTCTAACTACCGAAGCAGAAAATATACTAGCGAACAAAAGATAAAATCTACCCTAAGAAACCTAAAATGCAAATGAAAATTACCTGCTGGAAGTAAGTAAATTGTGTGATTTCCATACCATCCATCCAAATCTCCCAGCCCAACCCCCAAGCACCAAGCACCTGTAAAATCATTCAAATGATCAGACACTGCCACGCTGAGAATATAGTGATAAACTAAAAGAAATGGAAAACCCATAAAACATGGTTTCACACATTACCGGGCTCTCCCAGTTGTCTTCTACAAACCGTATATCGTGTGCAGTCACATCAATACCTATAAAGAACACATAAGAATAGTAAGGGAAGGATTATCCGGTTGAGAGAATTTCCTAATGCACCATAAAGACGACCTCCACATAATCAAACCTTGAGCAAATCAAAATTAACTCTATAAAATCACCAACCGGAACCAGCAGTTCTGGTTGCAATTAGGAAAGGGAGCTATCCTGGTTGCAATTGAGTGTTTCAAGACATGTAAGTGGAAACAAAAGAGAAGGCATTTTCAAATCAGTACCTAAAGCAGAAAGACTGTTGATAAAGAGCTGTTGAGAGTTTCCAGGGTCAGGTTTCAATATGACCTGAAATTGAGTGTGTCTTTGAAGCCTATTTGGGTTCTCTCCATAGCGAGAGTCATCAGGACGTATACTTGGCTCAACATAAGCAACATTCCATGGTTCAGGACCAAGAACCCTCAAAAAGGTACAAGGATTCATGGTGCCAGCTCCGACCTCAGTGTTACTTGGTTGCATAACGGCACATCCGACGGAAGCCCAATATTCCTTCAATTTCATCACAGTTCAATTCAATTCAACGAAATTTGAAAGTAGAGAATTGGAGATTGAAGGAGATGAGTGAGAATCGAACGAACCTGGAGACGCTGAATCGCTTGTTGGAATGTAGGAACAGACGCAGCGCGGGTGACATCATCGTCGGGCTTACGATAGGATTGGTGATGAACAGCGGCGGAGGAAACGGCGGAGGTACGGTGAAATCGGCGGCGGGAGAGAAAAGGGGAATGAGAAAGAGAGCGAGGGAGGAGGAAGAAGCGAGGAGAGGCGTGAGGACGAAGGAAAGAGACGATAAGAGGAAGAGAAAGATGGAGGATGGCCATGAGTGTGACCAGACTCTTTGTAGAAGAGAGTCAATGTGTAGTGGTGGATTTTGGAAGACGAGAGAGAGAGAGAGAGGTTTTGTGTTATCCTCTGTTTTTTTTTTTTTTTTTTTTTCTCTCGAGTTCGCGGTTCGACGGTTCGACCTAAACTAGATGAATTTTTTTAGATGATTAGTCTAAAATTCAATAAGCAACAACAACAAAAACTTAGTAAGCTATAATAATATATCTAACTTTTAAATAATTATATAAATAATTTCAGATAAAAAATCAAGTAATGGTGAATAACAACAGTTGAATATAGAGAAGTATTTCAACTATTCGTGATTAATTATCGAATAGACTCGGATCATTCAGATAGTAAACCGAGTACAAGTAACTCGTATCGTAAAATTACTAAAAGATTGGGTAGAGATCAAAATTTGGATCCGAATATTTATTTAGACCATGTTAATCTTTTCTGTGTTATTCCAATTTTCACGGATGTTCGAAAGTACATAATACAATAACATGCATACACCAAACCAAATCATATAGTTACCAAAGAGAGTTAACATGAAAGTCAATTGGTTTTTGTAAAGAAACCATCGAACCAATAAAGCCTATTTGTCTTCAGCCTCATGCTAGCTATATGAGGGGTAACAACAGAGAACATTAGATTATTCTTTTATAGAATATTTTGATGCTAACTTTTTTGCCATAAACTGTTTTTAAGATGTTTATTTAAGAATTGTCAACTTAATTTCTTCGATCAAACAATAGTACTTTTCAAATGTATTTTGAGATCGTTGACTATGATAGACACGAAGCTCGGACGCAGAATTCGATCGGTAAACTCATGTTTCCACGTAAACAAGTTGGAGAAAAAACATGTAGATTGACTCTGAAGGAGTACGTAGATACTGAACAACCATCATGGAGAGAAATCTGAGCTGTTTCTCTGCAAGCCAAACCAAATTTAACATATATATATAGTAAGGTCATATATATGCTCTCTACACATAGTATCTCACCTCTAGATCGAGATCCATCCATGAGGTGTCTTCCCGTTGAGCTCAATGATGATGTATTCATGTAATATATTGATCGAGTATAGTTCATGGAATCATGGATCTTTTTGCTGGGACGTAGCCATCCATTGATTGTCAAAAGATAAATGCTCAATGCATTGCTAAATATGTTAATAAAAGAACGCAAACGTATCGAAAAAGCGAATCAAAATTTAAGTAAACTTATGAACACAAATAGATTTTTCGGAATAGTAACAGTGAACTAAATAAAATGATATTTACATGAAAACTTACTATTAACTCATCAGTTTCATGAAATCAAGGATCATGGAGGACCATGATCGATAGTAAAGGCAACTTACTATTACGGTATAGTTACGAGATGGACAGAAACAAATAGGAAAATATTGATTTATTTTTTATATGCATACACATATGGATCTTGATTTTTGATCTGATTACAAAATTACAGATATCAACATTGAAATTCCCCCAAATAGCATATATCTATCTAGTAATAGTATTATACAAATTAAAAGAAAATGAAACTCAATCTGGCGGTCACATGTCAGCTAACTTTTTGAACAATGTTCATTAAATTAACAATCTCAAAGATTTTAGATTGAAATACAAATCTTCTCTCTGTGGTACATTTTCTTGAAAAATGGGAAAATCAAGAAAGTATCGAAAATGTACAAAATAAAATGAATCAAAGTTTGCCATGATCTTGAAACAATAATCGAGAGGGATCAGATCGTCATGATACGATTTCCCTCATCCAAAATTGATTTTATTTCCCTTCCCAAATATATCATATGATTTCACCACTCACCATTATTTGACTATTCTCAACCAAAAAATATAAAAAAACTTTATGACTTTGATTTTATTTCATTTGAATTTTAGCCAAATTTTGAATATATGACTTTTTTAGAAGAAAACAGAATAAACAAATAATAACCCACGCGCTATCAGACAGACAAAATCCCACAGATATGCAAAGATCTCTCAGAATCCTCTCCCATATCATATATTTTCTCTTTTCCCTCTCTTTCTTTCTTCCTTATAAATCCATTTTATCTCCTCTTTAATCACTCATCTCTCTTCAAAACCAAATCCTCAAAGCAGTTGATTCTTTCTCTCCCACAAGTCATCAAGATCCTACTCTTCTTGATATGGCTGAGGTTTTGCGTCCGGAGATGTTAGATATCTCTAACGACACTTCTTCTTTAGCATCACCGGAGCTTCTTCATGTTCTTGCCGTTGATGATAGCATGGTTGATCGGAAGTTCATCGAACGGTTGCTTAGAGTCTCTTCTTGTAAAGGTAAGGTGTTGTTTGTTGATTTTTCATCGTTTTTGTCGAATCTGTTTTGAGTTTAAGAATCTGACATTAGTTTTTGTTTTGTCTCAGTTACTGTTGTCGATAGTGCGACAAGAGCTTTACAATATCTTGGATTAGATGGAGAGAATAGTTCGGTTGGATTTGAGGTAATAAATCTGATCATAGTGTTAAAATATTTATGAGAGAATCCATTCAAATTTGGTGTTAAAGATTTTTGGTTTTGAAAATTTTTTTAGGATCTGAAGATTAATTTGATAATGACGGATTACTCTATGCCTGGGATGACTGGATATGAACTACTGAAGAAGATCAAAGTAAGTTTTGTTGATGATTCAGTTGATTTGACAAAATAAAAATGAAAGTTTTGATCTAATCTTGTTTATGGAATTTTTTATAGGAATCATCAGCTTTCAGAGAAATACCAGTGGTGATTATGTCTTCAGAGAACATCTTGCCTCGTATCGATAGGTATATATTTTACTATGATAATCTTAATTATGATCCTTAATTCTTGCTTAGGTCAAGATTATGTAGGACTAAAATTTACCAGATATAGTAAACTTGATGGATTTTATGCATTTATTACTTCAGGAGATGCTGACGATTAGATTTAGAGGGTTTTGTTAAGGAAACTTTTTTAAAGTAATCACACTAATTTAGGATTTGTGAAAAAGGATACCGTTAAAGGATATGTATTGACTAAATTAAATTGTTGTATAATCATAAGATTTTGTTATGATAAAAAGTTATTATATATATAATTACATGGGGTTAACTTTGGTGGTGGTTGTATATTGGATCAAGCTGAGATTTGGTGTTTATTTTTAGTGGGTCCTTAAATGATTTTTAATATGGATCTTAGGAATACTAATAATATAAAATTGTTTCTTGTGGCCAAAAGAATAATCCTTCTTAAGTTAAGCAAGATCTTCTTGAGATTTGATTCTATAGTAGCCGGTGACATGTTAGGCCCTCCAAAACTTTATATTATATGTTTTAATTGCATAATCTTAGGTAGGGTCATTTATAAATCCCAATCCTCGTGATAGACACCTCACATGCTTTTGCTTATTACTAAGGAACCAAACCCTCTTTACCAAATTATGTTATCATATATGAGCTGGCCATTTTCTACATCCAAAGTTATCAACTTTATATAATTGGATCACTAATATTTGATTATTTTTTTTGGTTCAGATGTCTTGAAGAAGGAGCTGAAGATTTCTTATTGAAGCCTGTGAAATTAGCTGATGTGAAGAGATTAAGAGATTCTTTAATGAAAGCTGAAGAAAGAGCTTTTAAGAATATGATGCACAAGAGAGAGCTCGAAGCTAATGATATCTACTCGCAGCTAAAACGTGCAAAGATCTGAGTTTATCATATTCCACGATATGATCTTTAGAAGCTCAAAGATTCACACACATGCATGTCCTGATTCTTCCGGCTTAAATTTTTTGAGACATTACAACGTTTTTGCTGATAGAACGAGTAAGGACTAAAGAGTGAAAAAGATGGGTTTTCTTAAAATAGAAATGTAAATTGTAGACTTGGATTCATTAGAGAGGAGGAGATTACATTTTTTTTCTTTACATGAGAGATATGTAAAATGGTGTTTTTATTTTGGAAGTTTATTAGTAAACGACTCTTCTTTTCGCCTTCACTTGCGTGGAAATAGCATTGTTCATATATGAAAAACTCCCATTGTTTTTATAGTTATCAAAAGAACTTAAATAATGATTTAGGAATGGATTAGTACCGTTCATTACACAAAGACAATTAGCTAAATTTTTTATCAACTTAAAATAAAGCTGTCAACATGAATAGAGTCCAGCGAGATAAGTTAGTTATTTAAAACGTTGGACCACTTTGTATGGCTTTTCTTAGAAATTTCCCCAAGTTGGGTTTTTTAATAAGACCAAGAAATTCCTAGTCTCCTAGACTTATCTAAAAGCAAAGACTTATAAAAATCCAGATGGTTATGAAATTCGGTTTTCGCAAACCAAACAAAATTTATTACAAATGATCGATACAAATATTGGTTCATAATTTTTCTCTACGAAAATTTTAAATGTAACTTATTCAGTTATATATTTTATTTTATATAAAACGAAACCGAATTGAAACGGAAAAACTAAATAAAATTATATAGTCGAAATAGAACCGAACCGCATGAAATTTGATTACAGTCCGGTTCATGTAACTCATAGATAGATCAAGCAAGTTAAAAGTCGAATGGGACGCGTCTTGCTGAACGCAAAAACGGATCAGGCAAGTAATTAAATCCGGTTTATCTTCAGAAATCGAACCGGTTTGATATCTGGAGGATTATCTGGTTTACTTCAGGATAAGATTTATAAGAAAAATAGAGTTAAAGTAGAGTTCTTTAACTCCAAGAGAACAAATTTCCTCATTCATAAAACAAATTGTTTTTTTTTTTTTTTTTTTTTTTTTTTTTTCATAAACAAATTGTTTTCCGACAAAAAAGTGAATATCACTGAGTTACTGCGAAATCCCAAACGATAGTGACGTCTCAAACCAAAAGATGGGTCTATATTAAAGAGACGAAGACTCCAAAGTCAAGCTACAAAATTTCCAAGCAAGAAATCATTCATAAGATTTACACAGAGATTAGTTCAAAAAAAAAAAAAAAAAAGATTTACACAGAGAAAACTTTCCGACCAAATGTGAATGTTTATGTCTTTATGAAAGTTTCTGCGCAACTCCAGTCATGTCGGATGTACTAACCAATGTAAAAACGACACGTGGACGGCTAAGATTTCTGGCCCTTCTTCAAGGGTCTCCAATAGCCAAAGAGTCAACTCAGAAAAAAAAACCATTTTTTGAATTGAAATGGTCTCAAGATGGGGTATTTTGGGTAATTAGTCCTGTCTACATCTTTCCATAAATTAACAGAGGAAGAAGACTAAGAAGCAAAGACGACTTAAAAGAAAAACTAGAAGAAAGTCCACAAAAGAAAAGAGATTAGATAGATCAATGGCGTTTGAAGCTCTTACCGGAATCAATGGTGATCTAATCACCGCATCATGGATGGCCTCGAAGAAAGCTTACCAAACCGACCGCTATCACAAGGAAGAAGCAGGGACAGTCGTAATCTTCGCTTTCCGACCATCTTTTGCGGCCGAAGATTTGTTTGCTCCGGCTAATATATCTTCCTTTGGAGAAATTAAGATGAAGCGTGTTCAGTTTCCTTGTATGAGGAAAATCGGTAAAGGTGATGAAGCTACTGTTAACGAAGCTTTCCTCAGGAATCTTGAAGTTATCATTGATCCAAGAACTTCATTTTTTGCTTCTGTAAGAAGATATTCTTCAACTTTTTCGCCTATTAATGGAAACATCGGAAAATTTTGGTTTTGTTTTTAGTCTCTTAAGCTTTACTTTCTCAGGTGGAAATGGCTATCAGCAGCAGAAAACAGATAGTGTTCACAGGACATTCCTCTGGAGGTGCAACTGCAATCTTAGCAACAGTTTGGTATTTGGAGAAATACTTCATACGCAATCCGAATGTTTACCCTGAGCCTCGTTGTGTGACATTTGGAGCTCCTTTGGTTGGTGACTCTATCTTCAGTCACGCACTTGGGAGAGAAAATTGGAGCCGGTTCTTTGTGAACTTTGTCACAAGATTCGATATTGTCCCCCGGATTATGCTTGCTCGAAAGGCATCAATAGAGCAAACTTTGCCTCATGTTCTTGGCCAATTGGATCCAACAAATCCTTCCTTCCAAGAGAGTGACCAGAGAATAACAGAGTTTTACACAACGGTGATGCGAGACACATCAACTGTTGCAAACCAAGCTTTCTGTGAATTGACTGGAAGCGCAGAGGCATTTTTAGAAACTCTTTCTAGTTTCCTTGAGCTAAGTCCTTATAGACCCGCCGGCACTTTCGTTTTTTCTACAGATAATAGATTGGTTGCAGTGAACAACTCGGACGCCATTCTTCAAATGCTTTTTTACACTTCTCAAGCTAGAGATGAACAAGAATGGTCTCTCATTCCATTTCGAAGTATCAGAGATCATCATAGCTATGAGGAACTGGTACAGTCAATGGGAATGAAGTTGTTTAATCATTTGGATCTGCATCAATTTCTTTTGGATGGACAAAACTCGATCGGGTCTTGGCTCAATGAACTTGGAGTGGTAAATTCTCTCTCTCTTTTCATATTGTGTAGCTCCATTTTCTTGCATGTTTCTGCAATCATTTAACCATCGGAGTGTTTCCTTTTTTGCAGAGCACAAGAGGCAGACAGTACGTTCTTGCTGCATTAGAGGAAGAGAAGAAACGAGTAGAAAATCAGAAGAAGATTGAAAACAAATGGCCTCAAATAGTAAAGGAACTATCATGGATAGAAAATGAATACAAGCCAAAGTGTCAAGCTCATAAAAACGGGTATTACGATTCCTTCAAAGTTTCAAATGAAGAGAATGACTTCAAAGCAAACGTTAAGAGAGCTCAGTTAGCCGGTATTTTTGACGAGGTGCTCGGTTTATCGAAGAAAGGTCAACTTCCAGATGAGTTCGAGGGGGGCAGAGATTGGATCGAGTTAGCAACTCGATACCGCAGATTAATTGAGCCTCTTGATATTGCAAACTACCATCGACATTTAAAGAACGAAGACACAGGGCCGTACATGAAAAGAGGAAGACCAAACCGCTACATATACGCTCAGAGAGGGTACGAACATATAATATTGAAGCCACAAGGAAGGATTGCAGAAGATGTCTTTTGGAACAAGGTAAATGGTCTTAACTTAGGGTTAAAGCAAGAAATTCAAGAGATTCTAAAGAACTCGGGATCCGAATGCGGATCATGCTTTTGGGCAGAGGTTGAAGAACTCAAGGGAAAGCCATACGAGGAAGTTGAGGTAAGAGTTAAGACATTAGAAGGGATGCTTGGAGGATGGATCACAGCCGGGGAGGTAGATGATAAGGAAATATTTCTGGAGGGTTCAACGTTTCGAAAGTGGTGGATTACGCTTCCCCTCAATCACAAATTGCATTCTCCGCTGCGAGAGCATATGATGGATGAGATAAGAGCTACCTGAACCTTAAGTGGTGGAGTATTTAAGCTATTGAAACACTTGCTTCTTAATTTGTACAATAAGAAATGTCTATCATTCTTGTTTCCACTTCACGATGATCTTAGAATAAGAAACATGTTGTATGATCATTGTAAAGTAATGTAATAGCTCTCTATTCTAAAGTCAAATTTGGTTTCCACTTTACAATGATCTTAGAATATATACATTACTATACTAAAGCCTAAAGCCATGTCAAATAGCATGAACCAGTAACAAACAACCTTCCTTAGCAATTAGCATTGAAAGAAGGAAATGCACAGTGAAAGAGGACCAGAATGTCATCAGAATGGTGCCTGAGGTTTCTCAAACTGTTTTAAACATTACTAACCTCTAAACCTCCAAACAAGTGGCTATGCAAACGCTCCAGGTTCTAGCTACTACATAACCAAAGAAGAAAACGATTAAAACACAACAAGTAATTTGAAACTTGTCTCATGATGGGGTATTTTGGGTAATTACTCCTGTCTACATCTTCCTATTAAACTAACAGAGTAGGAGGACTAAGAAGCAGGACGACTCAAAAGAAAAGAGAGAAGAAAGTCAACAAAAGAAAAGAGATTAGACAGATCAAATGGCGTTTGAAGCTCTTACCGGAGTCAACGGTGATCTAATCACCATATCATGGATGGCGTCGAAGGGAGCTAACCAAACGGAGCACTATCTCAAAGAAGAAGTAGGGGGAATCATTTTTTTCGCCTTCGCACCATCTTTCTCGGCGGAAGATTTGTTCGCTACGGCGAATACATCTCCCTTTGGAGAAATAAAGATGAAGCGTAATCAATTTCCTTGTATGAGAAGCATCGGCAACAATGTTGACGCTACTGTTAACGAAGCTTTCCTCAAGAATCTTGAAGTTATCATTGGTCCAAGAACCTCATTTTATGCTTCTGTAAGTAAAAAAAAGCTTCTTAAAAATGCGTTTTAATCGGAAAACATCAGAATAATTTGTGTCTGAAACTTACTTGCATCAGGTGCAAAGCGCGGTTGAAAGAGAACAACAGATTGTGTTCACAGGACATTCTTTAGGAGGCGCAACTGCAATTTTAGCAACAGTTTGGTATTTGGAGACATACTTCATACGCAATCCAAATGTCCCTGAGCCTCGTTGTGTGACATTTGGAGCTCCTCTTGTTGGTGACTATATCTTCAAACACGCGCTTGGGAGAGAGAATTGGAGCCGGTTTTTCGTAAACTTTGTTACAAGATTTGATATTGTCCCTCGGATTATGCTTGCTCGCAAGGCATCGATAGAGAAAATCCTGCCTCATGTTCTTGGCCAATTGGATCCTAGAAGAGCTTCGATCCAAGAGAGCGACCAGATAATAACAGAGTTTTACACAACGGTGATGCGAGACACATATACTGTTGCTTCCAAAGCTGTCTGTCAGTTGATTGGAAACGGAGAAGCGTTTTTAGAAACTCTTTCTAGTTTTCTTGAGCTAAGTCCTTATAGACCAGTAGGCACTTTTGTCTTCTCTACACAGAAAAGATTGGTTGTAGTGAACAACTCAGACGCCATTCTTCAAATGTTGTTATACACTTGTCAGTCCAACGACGAACAAGAATTGTCTCTCATTCCATTTCTAAGCATTAGAGATCACCATGGCTATGAGGAACTGGTACAATCAATTGGTATTAAGTTGCTTAATCATTTGGATCTGCATAATCCGCCTTTGGATGGAGAAAACTCAATAGGCTCCGCTCTCAACGACCTTGGAATGGTAAATCTTTCTCTTTTTTCAATTTGTGCAGCTCCATTAGCTCCATCCTTCTTCATGTTTCCTTTTTTGCAGAGCACAAGAGGCAGACAGTGCATTCATGCTGCATTAGAGGCTGAGAAGCAACGAGTAGAAAATCAGAAGAATATAGAAACCAAAAGAGATAAAATAGTAGAAAGACTAACTTGGATAGTGGAGAAATACAAGCCTAAGTGTCAAACTCATAAAAATGGGTATTACGATTCCTTCAAAGATTCAAAGGAAGAGAATGACTTCAAAGCAAACGTCACGAGAGTGGAGTTAGCAGGTATTTTCGACGAGGTGCTTGGTTTAGTGAAAAAAGGTCAGCTTCCAGATGGATTCGAGGGGAGCGGAGACTTGATCAATTTAGCAACTCAATACCGCAGATTAATTGAACCTCTTGATATTTCAAACTACTATCGGCATTTAAAGAACGAAGACACAGGGCCGTACATGTTACACGGAAGACCAAGCCGCTACATATACGCTCAGAGAGGGTACGAACATAGAATATTAAAGCCAAAAGGAATGATTGCAGAAGATGTGTTTTGGAACAAGGTAAATGATCTTAACTTAGGGTTAAAGCAAGAAATTCAAGAGAATCTAAAGATATCGGGATCCAAGTGCGGATCATGCTTTTGGGCTGAGGTCGAAGAACTCAAGGGAAAGCCATACGAGGAAGTTGAGGTAAGAGTTAAGACATTACAAGGGATGCTTGAAGGATGGATCGGAGACGGGGAAGTAGATGATAAGGAAATATTTCTGGAGGGTTCAACATTTCGAAAGTGGTGGAATACACTTCCCGACAATCACAAACTTCATTCTCCGCTGTATCTGCGAGGGCGTCTGATGGATGAAACAAGAGCTACATGAACCTTAAATGGTCGATTATTTAAGCTATTGAAACACTTGCTTCTTAATTTGTGCAATAAGAAATGTTTATCAATCTTGTTTCCACTTCACGATGATCTTAGAATAAGAAACATGTTGTATGATCATTGTGAAGTAATGTAATAGCTCTCTATTCTAAAGTCAAATTTGGTTTCCACTTTACAATGATCTTAGAATATAAAAATTACTCTAAAGCCTAAAGCCATCTCAAATAGTATGAACCAGTAACAAACAACCTTCCTTAGCGTTGACAAAAGGAAATACACAGTGAAAGAGGACCACAATGTCATCAGAATATAGCCTGAGGTTACTCAAATTGTTTAAAAATTACTAACCTCCAAACATCAAAACAATTGGCTGTGCAAACGCTCCAAATTCTACCTACTACATAACCAAAGAAGAAAACGATTAACAAACAATAAGTAATTTGAACTTGCCCTATGCCCCTCTGTATTGCTAGTTAGCTCGATATGATAGTTTGACTCAGGTATGTTTCCTAAACACAAGTAAATAAACAAGTAATCACATTACCAAGAAGTTCCTGTTAGATTTGCATTCCACCAGAATCCTGCATCAATATAATCAACTCAAGGATACATACCATATAGCTAAGGAGGAAGTAGATCAATCACAAGAACATCAGAGCATAGAAATAATCCTAAACTCTTTCGCTGTTTAGTTCAGCCGGATGTCAATTTTACATATAACCAAACTTGACTATCAATCTGCTGTATTCAGTCGCTCAACAAAGAATCAAGTAGAATGATATAACATCTATGGTCGACCTTAAAATAACAGAAGGTATAAAATGATACCTTTAGAATATTACAGATAAGCAAGGTTCTCGCAGGCTATGAGAAAGAGACTTATTGCAACTTTTTATGTATTTGAAATTCGTGTACCACCTTATGTACTCACACACCACTCTACATAACCACCACCACCACCACATGTTTCAGACGAAGAAGAGTCATTGACATAGAAGAACATAGAACATAGTTCTCAGTTGCCAAAAGACAAATCCCTATACCCATATCTAAAGAGTTTTAAAGACAGGTGAAAAACATAGAACATGCGAGGAAAACAAAGAAGAAGAGAGAAAACAAACAGACACAGGCCGCGCAAAGCCACATCCTTTCTTCATGACCTGCAAAACATGCTAGACGAACGAGCAAGCCGAATAGTCAGACCACCACCTTGAACACTAGCCTCAACCTTGATTGTGTTCCTTTCATATGGCTTTCTGCAACCAGGACAACGCCCATCTCCATCGCATATCGTCTTGTGGCAGAAAAGGCAAAGCCGGAATCCACAAGGACATGGCAAGAAATTTGAATCTGTCAAGTCAAGATCTTCGTAGCAAATAGGGCACGAAGATGGCACTGTCACAGAATTAAAATGCAAATTCATGACCGGAAAACTACGCTGCTTTTCCAAATTAGGCAGACCCTGAGGACGGAGCTTATCGTCTGGCCTCCACGCCTGGTTACTCTTCTGCTTCCTTGACATTGTTCTCGGACAATCCGCCTTTGCAACCACATCAGATCCACTGATTAAATCCCTCGGATAAGCCAATTGCTTGATATCCCCATGCTCTTCGCAGGACTCAGGAGGATTCTGTTTCTCATGCTTTTCATCATCAGCAGCTAAAGCATCAGCGATAGCCTCCCAATCATCCAAACACCCATCATCATCAGCATCTTCCTCCTCTGTTATATTACCAGAGCAAGAGCCACCACTTCCACTGCTACTGCTGCTGCTAAAATTAGGAATTGAATTCATGCCACTAAGAATGCTGTTAGGGCTATTAGAAAGTGACTCAATAAAGCTCTCATGACGATGTGTTCCATTGTTATCCTCTTCTCTACGCTGCCCATCTAAATTCTCCACCAGACGATCTCTCTGATCAGGTTTTTCACTCCCAATTCTTCGATTGGAATCCATTTCCTCTTTATCCCCTTTATTAATCATCGCAACTAATAACAAAAACCCAAATCAATATAAACAAATTCCAAGAACCAAATCATGTAAAGATAGATCTTTTATAATGATCATTACCTTGAGAAAGCCATTGCTCACGACGAAGACCTAGCTTGCTCTGTTTCAATTTGGCCGACCTGTTCGTCTGCAAACCCAAAAATACAAATCAAAGAGTGAAATCAAAAGAATTGAAATTTGAAGAGAGAAATGAGATTTGAGGAAGATTGAAAACAAACCCTTTTCTTTTTTCCGAAATCCCTCGCGCTTGGAGCTGAAGTAGCAGAAGCGTTGGTGATCGAATCAGAAATCATGGTGGTTGCAGATGATTCCGAAGCGCAACAAAATCAATGATAAAGAAAATTCGAAATCACAAAATGAAGATTTCTCAAAAACCCTAATTCAGATTTGTCGCGAGAGAGAAGAAGAAGAGAGAAACGTGCGATTTTTATTTTTTGCTTTGTTTGTTGTGTCTGTGAGAGAAAACGAGAGAGAGAGAGATAAAATAAGGGGATAACGGAAACTCCTCGTCTCCGCACAGAACTTTCCTCGTGACTAAAGTACCCTTGGTTTTGACTTTTGCACACGCTCGAATGTAGGGGTGTTTCTGTAATTTTGATATATCCACACGTGTGAGAAACTTCTGTTCATTTAAAAACGGTGGCGTACGGAGGACTACACGTGAGGAAAGTTCATATGATTCACAAATCAGATCAGAGCTTCTAGATCAATCAGATGGGTTTCTTCTGGTTACAAACTTACATTTTACTGAAAAAAATAAAAGATTTAGAAAAAATCGAAACCACAAAACAAAGTTTGTGTTTCTTTTTTTTTTTCTATGAGTCGAGCAAACAAGTTTTCCCTATATTTTGATGGCGTGAAGCATATAGTGTAACAAGAACATCAAAACAATATTTTTTTTTTTTGTTAAAGACATCAAAACAAAACAAGAAACTAAACACGTAAAAACGTAAATTAGCTTATTAAATTTGATATTAGGATCTTTTACAAATGAAAAAAAAAAAAATAGGAGCTAGGCAACTGCAGATGAGAGTTGAACTACATTTAGGTAAGTTTGTAACTAAGTCATGATTAATTAATACTCCATCCATTTCATAATATAAGAATGTATCAAATGTCAGGTGGTGTTCTGAAGAGGAAAGAACCGGAAGGAGGATGGGATGGATATAGGCAATCCTCATGGCAATAACAATAGCTTAGAATTTCAGTAGGCCACATGAGCTTGTAAGCCCTCGAAATCCACAAACTTTAGTGTTTCATGACCTCTCCTTTTTTTTTTCCTCCTCTATTACTAATGTTTCAATTACATTTTTACTCTGCTAGTTACTAAGAGTGATTGTGATGCCACAAGGCTTCATTGGCTGGCCTGCTCTGTTCAAGATGAGGAATGGGTGAGTCAATTTGCGACTTAACAGTGGTCTCAACCTTTTTAAGAACACATACCTGAACTCTTAGTTTCACCATCATGTAGATCTTCCAAAAACAGTCCCAAATTCACCGGAGTGGCCATTCTCTTTCATCAACAAGGTTCTCAGCGAGAGACCCGCATCACCTCCTCCCCACAAAGAGTTTTAAAAGGTGAAACACACTTTTTGGTCATTTTTCATGCATGTGTATCTCTATACACCGGCACAAAAGACTAGAGATAAAACGAATGTTGGTGGCATGGCTTTTGAGTGTGTTCAAAATTATGGTAAAAAAGTCTTTGGCATTGTGGCGGGATCCCGCATTGTGGCTTTACAAATATGTTCCGCGCTAGGTGATGGGGTTGTATTATAGACACAACAAGGTTAGTTACTTCTTTTTTTCTTTCTTTTTTCAGCTTGTAGATTTATTACATCTTGTCTTTTGCTGGTGCTGTTTGAAATTTACATGCTTCTTCCTTGCACGCTTTTGTCTTTTATTCTCGGATTCATGATAGGGCCAAATAAATTCAAATTTGGGAATAAGGAGGGTCCAACATTTTTCGAAAGAAATAAGTGTTAGTCACGTGAGCTACAAAAATTTGGTTCACCACCAAGCTCTTCTTCTCTATAGTCTCAACGAGTCTTTGGCTAAAACAGTTCTATAAGGGTCAAACCAAATCGAAATAAACAAACATCAGGTTTACATGTACAAACAAAATCGAAGAAGCTACTAGTTGAGGCTTCATCTCTGCCAAATCTATGTATATTCCGACTTATCACAACCACAAAACTGGGCAAATAGAAAAAAAGAAAGGAAGTGAACAATCATCAGATGGAGTTGAGTCATCATCAATGCTTCCCACACAGAATGTTTCTGCAAAATAGAGAAGCCCATCTACAATCGTTAATGGCTTTGAGACTTCACATAAACATAAAAAAACTGTATGAAGCTAAAGGTTGCATAACCAAATTCCAGTGATTGTAATTTTACATAATATCTTAGTTATATATAAAGAGACTCTAAAGGGAAGATTATTTCAACTTACGAGAGACATCCATTGCGCGGCTTTTGCTTCTTCTTCTTCTCCTTTTGTTTCACTGCTGGTTTAATTACTACTTTGATAGCAGCATCAAATACGGCTTTCACATTCTGCAAAAACCATAAACCAAAGAAAAGCATATATAGATAATATATAGTTTGCGAGTAAAGAGTAACCTAACACTAATGACTCCTATGTTTCCTAACACACATGTACAAGTGTACCTGTTGAGTTTTTGAGCTACATTCAATGTAATACGTCGCTCCGATATGCTTGCGGAGTTCCTCTCCCTGGCACACATGAATGATTATATCGGATAAAACCTAGAGGAAGAGAGAGTCTAGAAAATGTCACAACATTGCTTTTGGTTTCTAAAGGTTGAAAAATCACACCTGTGATGTAGTTACGGGGGACAGTCCAGGATGATCAGACAAATAATGTTTATCTTCACGAAGATCTATATAACAAAACATTGTAAGAAACATATATATGTGTGATTCTGAAGCACTTGACAAGGAAATATGTTGGTTTCACTCTTATTGCTATCTTACCCATTTTGGTACCAACAAGCACAATGGGGACTCCTGGTGCAAAGTGTTGGAGTTCAGGGATCCACTGACCAAAATAAACACTTGACAAGCATCAGAAATCACATTTCATTCTATGTTTTCCCAATAAGATAGAAGGAATCCAAATTTCACAAACCTTTTTAAACACATTCTCGTAGCTAGCTCGGCTGATCAATGAGAAAGCCAACACAAAAACATCTGCTCCTCTGTAACTTAAAGGCCTTAGTCTATTATAGTCTTCTTGCCCTGCAAACATATACAAAACTCTTGACAATCACCAATCTTCAACACTCACTATAAATTTCTCTATCTAAGAATCTCAAATCGAAAGCAAACTTTCTAGTTGTTAGAAATGGTGATGATGATTAGAACTACATAAACAATAGTGACTTGGTTATTCTAAGAAATTCAAGAGAGAGATGCAGAAATGTTACTTACCGGCAGTGTCCCAAAGACCTAAGTTCACAGTGATGCCTTCAACGACAACATTAGCACTAAAGTTGTCAAAAACTGTTGGTATGTAGTCCTGATACAATTCATCAATCAAATCTTTAACTTCACGAGAACAACAAATGCACAATAGATATAGCAATAAAGTAAGAAACACTGGCGAATCAAAAAAGCCACTAACTTTACAATGTAAGATTTTCAAAAGCTAAAAAAAGGGATCTTTTATATACAATCCCTAAAAAAGGAGCTAACTTTGATATACCATGATAGAATTCTCGGTGAACGAGCTGAAATTTGACAGACCCACAAGGATTTATAACTAAAAGTAACAAAATTGGAGATGCCCCGAAGAACAATCGGCGAAATTGTGATTTACTTGATCAAAATTTCTTCAACTTACAGTAGGGAATTTGTTGCTAGTGTAGCAGATGAGCATACAAGTTTTTCCAACGGCACCATCTCCAACAGTCACACATTTGATGAATTTTGAAGCACTCGAAGCCATTCTAACTCAAAAGAAAGCAAATAACTTCAACGCACAAAAACCAGAGAGAGTGAGAAAGAGAGAGAAGTAATTGAGAGATAAATGAAGACTATGAAGTGATTAACATGAGCAAGTGTAATAAACTTATGATTAAAAGACTCATATCTCTCTTTTTCTCTTTCTTTCAATATTTTCAAAGTTTCAATTTTGTCTCTCTCTTGTTTTTTGGTTTGAACTTTGAAGACTGAAGAGAGGGAAAGAATAGGGGGCTCACATGATCTATCCACATGGTGGCTTTTCTAAACCTTTTCTATCATTTTATGGCTTTTGTAAAATGTATTAAAAGATACTAAAAAGCAAAGCTAATCACATGTTTAAGAGCGTTATTTCTTTTTTCTCTTGGTCCTTTGTTTTATTTAGCAATTATTTGAAAAGATATTTGTTATATTTTGCCATCTTTTCTTTTAAAGATTCTGTCATTACCAATCATTTTCGTTTAGAAGATTCTGTCATCACCGATTAATAGTATAGATTATATAAATAAATACATGTTTAGGAATTTGTGGGTTCGATAAAAGTAGTTACAAAATACAGGGCTGACAACAAAAAAAGATTACAAAATATAATTGACCCAAAAGGCCCGTGTCTTTGGCCCTCATCAACTAAAATTTAGTCCAATTGGTTAGGAGATTGGAAGCATTAGTCCAAGAAACCCTAATCGTTTACCTTCGCCGGAGAGACTAAAGAATAGAGATCCTACCAAAACGCCAAGAAAAGAGAAATAGTAACATCTCTCTGGTTTAAATTTGTTTTTGACAACAAATTAATGAATGGATTTAAAATACGTAAGAGTCTTGGAGTGAACCACGGCGTGTTCACAGACCTGCGCCTCGTAGGTCTTGCTACCTCCGTCGTCTCCGTCACTGACATCCAGCAGTAGCTGGTAATTAATGCCGCAGACGACCTGCATGTTGCCGGAAACAACCGTCTGAAACTTGAGTGACGAATTGCTCTGTTTGTTGAACTCGGAGACGGCAAACTTGGCGATGACATCAATGCAAGGGTCCTTAATGTCTTTGATGGGACACCAACCACCATCTATACCTCCCGCCAGCTACTTCATCATCATCTCTATGACCCTCTTCTCATCTATTCCCGTATCCATGTCTTTTTTTGTGTGTTTGTTAGCTTTCTCATTTTCAACCTATTATTAATCGAGGTTTGTCACGCGTTGGCGCAAATCCAAAAAAGTCGGTCAATTACAACAAAACGAAAGAAAGGAAATTAATTAACTATATCATAAAAAGAAAAAACTAATTAAATCATAATTATCCTCTCTCAACTTACACGATAAATAAAACTAGAACAAAAACTATCTTCTAAATTTCAGTTTTTGAAAACAATTGAAATTTGTATAGTAGTTCCTTACGCATTAGAAACAATACAATTAAAGAAGTATCTACCAAAAAAGATTGAAAAAGAAAAAAACATCATTCACTCAACATATTTATTAATGCCCTATCAGCATGAAGTACACATATAAAATGTCTTCCATGAACTTCTGATACAAATTAATCTTGTAAGGCGGGCTAGAAGAAGCTATTTAGATGAACATTACGAGAGGGAATAAGAAAGGGATATATACAATAAATACAGCAAAAGATAACATTACATCAGCTTTGTTTTTCTCTTCTTAAGTATATAAATTAACTACTACTACAAGACGCGCCTTATAATTAAACCCCATAAACGACCAAATATAATAATTCTGTATCATCACGTAGCATCTCCAGGTGGAATCAGAGATAAGGCAAATGATAAGAGAAATGGGAGAACCATCAAATTGAGATAATAAGCTAGTACATAGTAATCTATCTGATGATTTGTTAATAGACAAGACAGGTTTGTTATTTGTTAATGATAGATAGCGGATTTTAATTAAAGGAATACTCTTCATGAAGATGACATGAAAATAAGCTTAAATCCGAAATTGGAATATCTTTCAATTAAAAAACAGGTGCGATAATTCCTAATCATCTTAAGTTCATGATATAGACTATGTTTCTTGGTTAACCTTAGGTTGTACATGAACTCTGTCCGTGTAATCTAATTATTGTTAACTTATATATTGTTGATTTAATTTATGGTCAAATTTTAAGTTTATCACACACATTTCAATGCAGTTATTTACTGAATTAGTTGATCCACTCTTTATATGTGAGACTTGTAACTTTGGGATCAACTAACAAGTTAGGTCATAACATTGTAACAGTTGCACATATAATGTGTGATGAACTTAATAATTAACCAACCGAAAGCAAGATATATATATATATATATATATATATATATATATATATATATATATATATATATATATATATATATATATATATATATATATCTTCTCTTGCCTATTTAGATATCCACCTCCACTTTCTTACGCTTTCAACTTCCATTAAAAGCAATCCAAGAAAAAAAATGAAGCAAGCATTGGTCGTGTACTTGTTAATATCAACGGTTAGGGAACTTGTTCGGGTACCAAACAAGCATCGCAATTCCGCAGCGCCCTCTTGGATCAGCAATCCTTCTCTCGATCCTAATATATCCGCCCTCTCCCCATTGGAGACCATATGAATTCTTCACTATCCAATATTTTATCCCGTTTGGGTCCGTCCCGTACCCGACCAAAGTCATCGCGTGGTTCAAATCCGTTCCATAGTTTTCCGTCATCAGTTATGGATACATTTTGCAGGTAGTGATGACGGAAAATTGTGGAACGGATTTTAACCACGTAATGGCTTTGGTTGGGTACGGGACGGACCCAACCGATATAAAGTATTGGATAGTGAAGAATTCATATGGTCTCCAATGGGGAGAGGGCGGATATATTAGGATCGAGAGAGGGATTGATGATCCAAGAGGGCGCTGCGGAATTGTGATGCTTGCTTGGTACCCGAACAAGTTCCCCAACCATTGAGCTCTTGATCGACAAGTTATTTAAAATCATATTAATAAACAAAATTAATGCCAAATAGGCAATGTTATAAATCTCATGAATAACCAAGTGAGTAGTTTTATCTTTTATGGCGTTGTATACCCCGTAAAATGATTTGACACTCTTTGTGTTATGTGTTCCGATGTCTAGCATACCGTTTTCAACCGTCCCAACTCCCAAGTGAAGTTACATGCTATTGCGGACGTGGGCGTCAGAAGCGAGCCCATTTTGTTTTTTTTTTTTCTCTAACACCCTCGAAATCCGACCCGTTTCACAGAACCGTTGACCCGACCCGACCCGTTTCAAAGAACCGGCTCGTCGTCACACGGTCTCTGGTGACGAAATGGCCACGCGTGACTGCGTTTTATACTGCGCTCTCTTTTGATTTGGTTTCTCTTCCTCTTTTGGTTTTGGCATTGGTGCTTCTGGAGAAGATGAGTGCGGTAGAACCAGACATGGAAGATCTGTTCCAGGAGAAGAAGCGTGTCAGGAATCCTCTCGTTCCTCTCGGTTTGTCTTCTCTTCTTCTTTTGATCTCATTTCAAGAAATTGATTTTGATTTTGGGCTTTCAAATGTTTATAAGGTTACTGATTTTTAGGTTCTCTTTATTGGATTGCTGATTTTAGTTTCTGGGTTTTTATCTACCTGATCCTTAAAACAGTTACTTGTTGCGTTTGATTCACCTTCAGAATTTGGGATCCCAAATGCGATAGGTTCTGAAATGATTAAAAAGTTATGTAATTGAGTTAAAATTGTGGGTTTTTGTTACAAATTTGTGTCGGAAGCAATCGTCGAGAACAAGAAATTCGTTTATGATATATCAGTTTCTCGAATTAGTCTTTATGTTCTCTTGATGAATCTAATCTTTAAAGGTTGTTCCTTTGGCAAATTGTATGAGAATTTTGTAACTTTGGACCTCACAGCTAGCAAATCCATTGCTTTATTTATCTATAAACATTGACAGAGACAACTTGTTTCAATGTGTCAATCAATGACAAAAATTCATGGCGTCCACTATAATGAGATACTACTACTATACTACTGATGCAGTCTTCGTATCTTTCTTCATAGGGATTTGATTTATTGAAGCTTATTACTTTGTTTCTGCTCTCTGAATATGATCCACTGCTGTCTTGGTTAGTACTGTTAAGACATTCGAAGTTGATAACTCCTTGTGAATAACTCTATTGCAGGTGCACTTATGACTGCGGGAGTGCTCACAGCTGGGCTGATTAGTTTCAGAAGAGGCAATTCTCAGTTGGGTCAGGTTTTGATGAGAGCTAGGGTGGTCGTCCAGGGTGCTACAGTCGCTTTAATGGTTGGAACCGCTTATTACTATGGTGATAATCCGTGGAAGAAATGAGCTCCAACTACTTGTTCTTTTTAAACATTTTCATATAATTGAGATGACACTCGGGAAATCTGCGGGCAAAGGTGCGTGTGCTCTCGCTCTGAGTGTAGAAATCTGTGGTCTTGCTAGGATTTATAACTTGTAAGGGCACATTACATGATTTGAATAATTTAAGAACTAAAAATGTCTTTTGTATCTTGATCAATTGATTATATTGATTCGAAGAATTTCTGAGTCTACCATCTTTACTCTTATCTGTCAAAATCTCATTCCTTCATCCGACAATCTATGAGTTATTTATTTGTTTACAGTTATGATTGAGTTTTGACTTCTTGAAAGATCCTTTGTGAAACATGGGACAATGAATCATTACAAAGTATTCACATAGACTCCATTTCCGAATATATAATGGTAAATGAGTGGAAGGGAAGAGATTATGTATTAGAAGGCAAGCTATATGATTTAAGAACATCTAAGTGGAAGACAATGGTGGGCCTAATAGAATTTTGTTTGCCATAAGTGTAGTTTTCCTAATCATAATCTTGTTTTTTCTCCAGCTTATTGCGGTTCTTGAGCTTCTAAATGTGAAATCCTAATCACATTTTATGGTCTTTTTAGCCAATAATGATTATGGTTTAGCTAATAATCATGTCACCAACACATAAAGATGGGACCAATGAGAAGCTTATGGAATGATACACTTTTAAAGCGTGTCTGAATGTGTGACTCTATATTTTACAGTGACTGACGACTGAGCTTAACTCAAAACTGCTTTTTTCTCTTCAAACACCAAAATGTGTAGGTTACTTTTGTCTGAAATCCATGAAACAGAAGCTCTTTCACCTAAATCTTCATTTGCAACAACTATTACTGTTCTGAACCAGAAAGATCCATCTTCAAGCTCTATAGTCTCGGTTTTATGCTTAGTTATCTCGGTTCTTGCTCTTATCATCGTCTTCCTCGGTGTCCTCTACTTAATCTTCAAATTTCTCCGCAAGTCCTCGACTTTATTTCCCATTCCCCATTTCAATCCCAACCCAGATCTCTCTTCTTCCTCCTCTCCTCAGCTCCAGCAACTCTTCTTCCTCCATGACTCTGGTCTAGACCAGACCTCCATCGATGCACTTCCCGTGTTCCTCTATGGTAACGTAACCATGAGTCTGAAAGAGTCTTTCGATTGCGCCGTATGTCTCAATGAGTTCTCTGACGCAGACAAGCTCAGGCTACTCCCAGTCTGTAGCCACGCATTCCATCTTCACTGTATCGACACATGGCTTCTCTCCAACTCTACTTGCCCTCTCTGCAGACGATCACTCTCAACCTCAAACGTCTGCTATAACCATGCTGAGGCTCTTGTCGTCCCCTTGTCCGGGCATCAGCAGGTCGACGAAGGCAAATCCTCCCTTGCTAAAAGAGTCTTTTCTGTTCGTCTTGGGAGATTCAAAAGCACGAACGAAAGTCAAAGTCAACGACATGATGTCAAAGATGAAATTGGTGTAGGAATGCCAAGAAGGTGTTACTCGATGGGCAGGCAACAGTATCTCGAATGCGATCAAGATTTTGTGGTGGCTCTGTCTTCGTCTCCTCGTGAGGGAAATACCGGTAATAAGTAACTGCTCCATTCACGAGGGTGATTCAGTAAAACAAGACTCTGGTGGTTTGGGTCGGCTCTAATGGATTGTAGTAGAAAAGAGAGTATGTCTATGTCGAAGATCTGGTTTTGGTCTGAGAAGAAGAAGAGAGTACTATAGTTCGGTTTATTAAACAAAAATAGGTGGTTTTTTTGTTGCATCTTAGTCTTCCTTGTTACTACAGACATGAAATCGTTAAGGAATAGTTTTTGTGATTAGGTAATGCGAGAAGAAATAATATACACGGATTAATTCCTATTTAGAGTTGTTTATTTAGTTATATTGTCCAATGATATGAAGACTTTGGTATCTCTATTTTGTACATTCGAACTGTGAGCATTGTAGTGAAGTGTTTGTGTCTCAGGGTTTGTAAAAATGGAACACAGATATTAAACTTAGAGGAGTAGGGAGGTCATTCCCATACAATCAAAGAACAATATGGGTTGAACAAACAACCAGAGAAGAGTAATGAAGACAACAAGAGGCGAGAGAGATATTATTGATGCTAGTACTACAAACAGAGGTGGTAAAAGTGGAGTCTAGTCTTGGAGTGGGGGGAGCCAGAAAGGGGGGCCGTATCTACGAGGCTTAGACCCTTTGGGGATGTTAAAAGTGCGGAAGGTACGGGTGGGGAGATGGTAAGCGGTGACTCCAGGGTCTATGAAGTAGACAGAGTTTGGGTAAGGCCAGGGAAGGAGCTAGCATTGAGACAGAATGGCTCAGCCTTTGAAATGAAAATGCAGAGATCCCCGATATCCTAGGTGTAGCAAGCCTTGTTCCCCTCCTCGAGGCTGAAGACCATGAGACGGTAAGGAGTCTGGTTGACGGAGACCACTTCATCTGAGTCGTTCAATGCTCCCTTGCTCTGTCCGTAGCCACAAACAAACAAATGAACAAACAACATATTATTTAAGATGCGAATTAGTAGCACAAGAGAATAAAATAAGAGACCATGTATATATACATCTTTATGATGAAAGATTGGCCCGTGGATGACTCCACTAGGTGTTCGCTGGTCCTGAAGCAGGAGTCCAAGAGCTCCCACTCGGACTGTGGCAAGTGCGGGATGTTGCAAAAGTGGAGCTTGTGAAACTTAGGGGTGTGGTCACGGTTGATGAGATCCCATGCGCTGGTATAATGGGCTCCAAGAGTGGGCATATAGAAGCAATGATCCCTCTTGGAAACATGAGGCGGGAGTCGTAAATGCTGGAGTTTGGGACCATGATGTTGGTCCACTCCGAGTCAGAAGCAGGCCTACAGAAGCTGAGCTGGGGTCCCCAGAATTTAACGGCCACTACACAGTCGTCCTGCTCGGGAGAAGAGGACATGGACACACTAGTGACGATGGTTGTCTGGCTAGCTGGCAGAGGCACAAGGGGAGGCAGTGATATGATTGTTGGGGGAGACCCATCCGAGGGGAATGGCTTGAACTCGTCAATGAGTGTCACAGTAGCGTTGGCGTCGTTCACAGAAGTAATCCACCTGTGTGACGAACCGATCATTCGCATGTCGTTCAACATCACCATAGGATATATCTTGTCTCTAATGGTCACCACCTGGAGTATCTCCAACGATCTTACCTCCCATTGGCAAATAAGGGGTCCGCGACAGTGACAACGATGAGAACAACCGAATGCTTCGCGAAGCAGAGACATTGGAAAGCTTGTTCGAGATATCCAAAGAAGCCTAATTCCGATCCCTCAATTTGTACACTCACATGCCCTTGCCCACCAAGTTTCCTTTAATGCCATATATATGCTTCCATATCGGTGTCATTTTGCCCACAAGGAAACGCAACTAACGGCTACTTACCATAATCTTTTGTACAACAATTAAACTTAACAAAGAAACCTCGTTACATTTTCTCAACAACATTATACAATATTCGGTCCTTAGAAAACAGAAATATTATAAAATCAAAATATTAGACCGTTGTGATATATTTTACATGACACGTTGAAAGAGGAGTAACTTTCAACGATAAATAATAAATCAAACCAAACTTGACGTAAACAAATAAACAACGCGAGAGACTTTTCAAACTCGCCCCAAGAGATATCATCATTTCACGGCGTCAACGCTGATAACGGTGGGAGATTTACCTGAAGCAACGGGGACAGAAGCGTAGCGCATCGAGAAGCTTCTGGCTCCACCGAATCCAGCTTCGTCGTCGTCGTCTTTGTCTTCATCTTCGAAACTCAAAGTGTAACTCACAGGATCGTATCGGAATTTGTCGCTATCGTCCCAGTCTTGGCCGCGGCGTGGATCGCGGTTGAATCGCCGGATGAAAGTCTTCCACCGTGGCCCAGCCACAATCTCCGACCATTCTCGGATCTTCAGAAACGCTCGCACCCACCACCGTGACTCGTGGTGGTGGTTGCTTTGAATTCGCTGCCACCAGGAGGATTTAACGGTACTGTTGGAACAGCAAGACGATTCACCACCAAGAAGCGGATTCGCTTGTCCAACTTCCATTACAAAAGCTTGAAACAGAGTTAAGAGGGTTTTGAATTTTGATGTAATAGAAGCCAATACGAAACTGTTTTTTAGCTGTTATCAAACCATTGGCTGCATTTTTATATTTTAAACAATCATAGACAAAGTCATATATAAGTCACATAATATTAAAACATCTTGATAATGAATTTAGTTTTAAACATCTTGATCATGAATTTTAATACGAAACTATCCACTTTCAAATTTTTATATACCTAGACCACATCTTTTATATTAATTTCTAAAATTATGTTTAACACATATTACAACTTTTTGACCATCTATTAAGCAACGTAATTAGTCAAGAAATTGAATTACGATCATCATCTTCTGTTTTCGTTTAATTCTCTCTGTTTTTTGCCTCTATTGTTTCTTTGTATGGGTCTTTTAATCTTTATTGGTTCTGATAAATTTAGACGACAAATACAAAATCAACTAAACTAATGTTTTATATTTCTCAATAATTAACTCTTGTATCAACGAAATTTTTTTTTCATAGAGACACAGTCTTTCTCTCTCTCCTATCCTTAATTGTCTCCAACATCGTCTCATTCTTCCACTCCCACAAATCTCTCCCTTCCATAACTTCAAACACACGCAAACCCAAATGAGCAACCTCCACCTCTACACCTCCGCACGCTTCCGCAATTTCCCGACGACATTCTCCCTCCGTCACCACCACAACGACCCCAATAACCAACGCCGTCGATCTATCTTCTCCGAGCTCCGTGACAAAACCCTCGACCCTGGCGGTGACCTAATCACGAGATGGAACCACATTTTCCTCATCACATGCCTCCTCGCTCTCTTCCTCGATCCTCTCTACTTCTATCTCCCCATTGTCCAAGCCGGAACCGCATGTATGTCCATCGACGTCCGTTTTGGAATTTTCGTCACATTCTTCCGAAACCTAGCCGATCTCTCCTTCCTCATCCACATTCTCCTCAAATTCAAAACCGCTTTTGTCTCCAAATCCTCTAGAGTCTTTGGTCGCGGAGAGCTTGTCATGGACCGCCGTGAAATCGCTATCCGTTACCTCAAATCTGAGTTTGTCATCGACCTAGCCGCCACCCTTCCTCTTCCCCAGGTTCAATTCAATTTATTTTTATTTTTCTAGGGCTCCCATATGGAACATTTCGAAACCATTCTGCAATTTAACCGGTTACAAATCAAAGCCAAGAATTATTGATATTATGTTCTGTTCTTTAAATTGAAATCTCTCTATTTTTCTCAGATAATGATTTGGTTTGTTATACCAAATGCTGGAGAATTCAGATACGCAGCTCACCAGAACCACACACTTTCCTTGATCGTTCTTATACAATATGTGCCTCGCTTCCTCGTCATGCTTCCTCTCAATCGACGAATCATTAAAGCCACCGGAGTCGCAGCCAAAACAGCCTGGTCCGGTGCAGCCTACAATCTCGTCCTCTACTTACTTGTGAGCCACGTAAGTAAACTATTACTCTTTCTATACATGACTTAAAAATGTCTCTGTTTCACAACTTGGTTTCCCTTTTAGGTTCTAGGATCGGTTTGGTACGTTTTATCGATCCAGAGACAACACGAATGCTGGAGAAGAGAGTGTATTAAAGAGATGAATGCAACGCATTCACCCTCTTGTAGTCTCTTGTTTCTAGACTGTGGATCGTTGCAGGATCCAGGTAGACAAGCTTGGATGCGGATCACTCGGGTTCTGTCAAACTGTGATGCACGCAATGACGATGACCAACATTTTCAGTTTGGTATGTTCGGTGATGCGTTCACTAATGATGTCACTTCCTCTCCTTTCTTTGATAAATACTTCTACTGTCTTTGGTGGGGTCTCCGCAACCTCAGGTTGGTTGATATTCATGAGTCTTGAATCAAATTAAACCGCTGTTTTAGCGACTTGTTAACTGATTTCTTTTTATTGATTTGGTTTTGTGTAGTTCCTATGGACAGAGTCTTGCAGCGAGTACACTGAGTAGTGAGACTATATTCAGCTGTTTCATTTGTGTCGCGGGTCTCGTTTTCTTCTCTCATCTGATTGGAAATGTTCAGGTAAAGTTCATTAAAATTTCGGTCCCTCCATATTTTTTAATGGAGTCTAAGTGATTTCTCTGATTTTTGAAGAACTATCTGCAATCGACGACGGCTAGGTTAGACGAATGGAGAGTCAGAAGAAGAGACACAGAGGAATGGATGCGACATAGGCAATTGCCCGAAGAGTTACAAGAGCGTGTAAGGCGATTCGTCCAATACAAATGGCTAACGACTCGTGGAGTCGACGAAGAAGCCATTCTACGGGCTCTACCGTTGGATCTTCGTCGTCAGATCCAACGACATCTCTGTCTTGCCCTTGTTCGCCGTGTAAGCCACACCAGAATAACACCACATTTTGATTACTTTCAACTCAAGCAACAAACCCTAATTTTAGGTTCATTCGATTTTTCAGGTGCCGTTCTTTGCGCAGATGGATGACCAGCTCTTGGATGCGATATGTGAGCGTCTAGTTCCGTCATTGAACACAAAAGACACCTATGTTATACGCGAAGGCGATCCTGTAAACGAGATGCTTTTCATCATTAGAGGTCAGATGGAGAGTTCAACTACAGATGGTGGACGGTCAGGGTTCTTTAACTCCATCACGCTTAGACCAGGAGATTTCTGCGGTGAAGAGCTTTTAACCTGGGCTTTAGTGCCAAACATTAATCATAATCTCCCATTGTCTACGAGAACCGTGAGGACTCTCTCTGAAGTAGAAGCTTTCGCTCTCCGAGCAGAGGACTTGAAGTTCGTAGCTAACCAATTCAGACGTCTTCACAGCAAAAAACTCCAACATGCTTTCAGGTAATACTCGTATGGTCTCAAAAGCAATAAAGGTTTCTTGCTTCACACGCTATATGGTTTCTTGATCTTTATGTTTTGACTCTGATCAGATACTATTCGCATCAATGGAGAGCTTGGGGAACTTGTTTTATACAAGCTGCATGGAGACGATACATGAAGAGGAAGTTAGCAATGGAATTAGCTAGGCAAGAGGAAGAAGACGATTACTATTATGACGATGATGGAGACTATCAATATGAAGAGAACATGCCTGAAAGTAGTAACAACGGAGACGAGAACAGCAACAATAATCAGAATTTGAGTGCGACGATATTAGCATCTAAGTTCGCAGCTAATACTAAGAGAGGTGTTTTAGGGAACCAAAGAGGGTCTACAAGAATTGATCCTGATGATCCAACTTTGAAAATGCCTAAAATGTTTAAACCAGAGGATCCAGGATTCTTCTGATTTTGTTGTTCTTGTGACAAATGCATTAGGATTTTCAGACACTGACTTGATTTGCTGTAAGCAAAATTATTATTCAGGTATATATATATAGAAACATTATTACAGACTAAGCAATTGTGTCGGTCGATAATATGTCGATTTCTATCCAACGCATTATTGGCTCCTACAGCTTTTATTGGTATTGACTTCTCACGTGATAGTACTGGCCTAGTAGCCGTAGGTTCAACTAAAGTGGGCTTTGAAATTATAACTGTATAAGACTAATTAAGTACTGTCTTAACACATTTTAGGTGAATTTTAAAATAGTTATAGAGTGAATTTGGGAAGGGATCATATTTTGGTCAAAAATAATGAGAACGACATGTATAAGGCAAAATAAAAGGATATATAATCAATGACTCATTCCATTATGATTGGACGAAAATGATTTTTGATTACATACTTCACCTTATATTTTTCTTCTTCTATATGATTTTGTGCAAACCAAAAATGTGTAATCCCTCTCAATTTTTTGCTTGATTTTTTTTTTAATATATAAATTGATTAAAAACCACAGATTTGTTTTCATATATGCCATAATTTAATTTTTAAAAGAAAAATATGTAATATATATATATATATATATATCTAAACATAGAATGAAATCTGAAAAGAATATTTTAAAAAGGACGTAGAATAAAATCACTTTTTTTCTCAACTTTAATCATTTTTACAAACTTTAATCATTTCCAAACTTTAATCATTTTCTTGATTAGTAACCTTTTGAGCAGTAGAATTTTGCCACTGTAGTCAATAGTACCAATTAATTAAATCTTCTTATTAATAGCAGATGATTTTTTTCTTTATTTGAGGAAAGCTTTCATGGGACAACAACATCACAATCCACAAAGTAACCTATATTTACAAGAAAAGATGAAAAACATACCAAATAGATGACACAACTACCGCTTAGAAAACGACTTCAACCATAACCTACAACTTTTGCATTTATATATATATCTTCTTTATTTTCATTATAATTTTCCATATTTCCACATAAAAATGATATCCGCAATTAATTAATTATTATTTGTAGTTGGATCTAAAATGGAAGAAAGAATATTGAATCAATATGGATACACATACAAAAAAATCAGAGATCACGGCAAGACAGCTTTTTGTCTTATCTTTAATTTTTTTATTTGTCAACGTTGTTTGTTGTCTTACTATTTGTTCTCGAATCTCATTTGTCTAATAAGGAAAAAGAGAAACATTTCTTTATTTTCTTATGTACAATAAAAATCGCTTCTTTTGTCTTTGATATTAGAAAACGGACAAACCAGTCTAGTCAAATAAAGCCATTCAAAGTACGGCAACACAAACCAAGAGAGTGCAAGTTAAGCGACATGTGTTAGATATATCCGGAGATCTCAACCGTTGGATTCTTTCCTTCTCCTTCAAATCAAATAATAATATACCCATCACACAGAGAGAGAAGAAGAGGAGGAGATTCCGAAGAAAAAAGATAAGAACTTTGACGTTTTGAAGCTTGAAGCTTGTTACATCCATGGCGGCTCGTAGAGTGTCTTCTCTATTATCTCGATCTTTGTCAGCTTCCTCTCCCTTACTGTTTCGTTCTCAAGGTATCTTACTCAAACAAACAAATCACTGTTCGATCTCTCTGTTCAATCAGTGAATCTTCCAAAGTATCTCCATGTTTGAACTTTTTTAAAACTTATGCTGACTTCTACAAATTAATGTTATTTCCAGTGAAATAGACTGAAAATTAGATTCTTTGATTTGTGGGTCTATGTTGAATCTAGGTTATGATGTGTAAAGATGATAATTTTCAGGGAGAAGTTGTTACAATGGAGGGATCGTAAGGAGATTTGGAACCTCTTCTGCTGCTGAGGAAATCATTAACCCATCTGTTCAAGTTTCTCACACACAGCTCCTCATTAATGGGAACTTCGTTGACTCTGCTTCTGGTGATTAAAGTTTTCATTTTTATTTGTCCCCCATGTAGAGGAATTGGTAGAGAAAAGCAAAGTTTGAGTCTTGAGATTTGAGTTCCATGAGCATTAATAGTTGATATTTGGATTTGGGATTTTAGGTAAGACGTTTCCGACTCTTGATCCGCGGACAGGCGAAGTCATTGCGCATGTAGCTGAAGGCGATGCTGAAGATATCAATCGGGCGGTGAAAGCTGCAAGGAAGGCCTTTGATGAAGGACCTTGGCCTAAAATGAGTGCTTATGTATGTATATACATACTCTTCTTGAGTCTTAAATTTATGAACTTTAATGTGATATGGATGGTCTCATTATGTTTTATGATTTGGGTTTCAGGAAAGGTCAAGAGTAATGCTGAGGTTTGCAGATTTGGTTGAGAAACACAGCGAAGAGCTTGCGTCTCTAGAGACATGGGACAATGGCAAGCCTTACCAACAATCCAAGGCCGTAGAGATTCCAATGTTTGCAAGATTGTTCCGTTACTATGCTGGTATCATAAAACGAACTTAAATCTTGAGAATTCTGGTGAAATTTTCTTGCTTTTGGTATTGATTTCTGTGAATGAACATTCTTGGTTTTGCTTTGATGTGTAGGATGGGCGGATAAGATTCATGGACTAACAGTTCCAGCTGATGGAAACTATCATGTTCAAACATTGCATGAACCGATAGGTGTTGCTGGACAGATCATTCCATGGAATTTTCCGCTTTTGATGTTTGCTTGGAAAGTTGGTCCTGCTCTTGCTTGTGGTAACACCATTGTCCTCAAAACTGCTGAGCAAACACCTCTCACGGCTTTCTATGCCGGCAAGCTTTTGCTTGAAGTAAGATACATGCGATAGATTATTTTATCGTCTTCTCTAGGAGGAGAAAAACTTTTATGAGTAACAATGTCTCTTGTGAAATTTATGATAGGCGGGTCTTCCTCCTGGTGTTCTGAATATAGTTTCTGGATTCGGTGCAACAGCGGGTACTGCCCTCGCGAGTCACATGGATGTAGACAAGGTAGAGATATTTGTTTACTTGCTCTTAACTTCTTTAAGTAACTAAATCATCTTACATTGTTCTCTTTGCTTCAGCTTGCTTTTACAGGATCGACTGATACAGGCAAAGTTATACTTGGATTGGCTGCAAACAGCAATCTTAAGCCGGTAACTCTGGAACTTGGAGGGAAATCACCATTCATCGTATTCGAAGATGCTGATATTGATAAAGCTGTAGAGCTTGCACACTTTGCCCTCTTCTTCAACCAGGTATTGTCAATAGTAGCATATATACCTTGAGCTAAGCTGACTCATTTTCTTAGCTGGTTCTTGAGATAATGTTGAGTAATGTTTTTGTAGGGGCAATGTTGCTGTGCGGGGTCTCGGACATTTGTTCATGAGAAAGTGTATGATGAGTTTGTTGAGAAATCAAAGGCACGGGCATTGAAACGTGTGGTTGGTGATCCTTTCAGGAAAGGCATTGAACAGGGTCCTCAGGTAACACATACGCATTCTTTGTATTATAAAGCGTTTAGCTTTTCTACTTTGTTGATTGGTTTTGTGATTTCCGTTTCTTAAAAAACTTTGTATAGATTGATTCGAAGCAGTTTGAGAAAGTGATGAAGTACATAAGGTCAGGTATCGAAAGCAATGCTACTCTTGAATGTGGTGGTGATCAGATTGGAGACAAAGGTTACTTCATCCAACCTACTGTCTTCTCTAATGTTAAGGTAAAAAGAAAACTCTTCTAAGACGTCTTTAATGTTCTTCTATTATTGATTCTCCATGGCATTAATCTCGAACGCTTGGTCAAATACAGGATGACATGCTTATCGCTCAAGACGAGATTTTCGGTCCAGTCCAATCAATCTTGAAATTCAGGTAAAGAGCGCTTACCAATAAATGTGGAATTAGACTTACCACGTTACTCATGATGGGGGATGTAATTAGTAGATTAGTAGGTAAACCGAACTGAGAAAATTGATCCAATTTGGTTAAAATGGCTTTAGTTTTTAGATATTCTACACTTCTTTTTGAAGATTAATGATATATTCAATTAAAAGCTGAAACCATAGTAGATTTGGTTTAACCCTGGCTACTAGCTTTCTCTATTCGAAAAACCGAAACCGAAAATGTGATGATGCTTGTTGATGTTGGGTTCAGTGATGTGGATGAGGTGATAAAGAGGGCGAACGAGACGAGGTACGGGCTAGCCGCAGGGGTTTTCACAAAGAGTCTGGACACCGCAAACAGGGTTTCGAGGGCTTTGAAAGCTGGCACCATATGGGTTAACTGCTTCGACGTCTTTGACGCAGCCATTCCTTTCGGTGGTTACAAGATGAGCGGCAATGGGAGAGAGAAAGGCATATACAGTCTCAATAATTACTTGCAGATCAAGGCAGTCGTCACTGCTCTTAATAAGCCTGCCTGGATCTGATCCCTGGAGTTGGTTTCATCATCATAAATGCTCAAACAAAAGAAAGAGACTTTATAAAGTTACAATAGTAATAATTAAGGTCATGGTTTGTAACTTGAGTAACGGATTGTGATACTTTTATTTAATAAATGTGTATTCTAGTTCTCATTGTTCTTTTTCATATCACATAGCTGTTATTACACTGAGACTTGTGTTAATTTTGGTTTCGCACGATCGAAACTGAAAAAACACACGAAACTGAAAAATGCAACGAAATTTAGAAAACATATATTCTATCAAAGTAAGAGTGGTATGTATATTTTAAAAATTTTAAACTGAAAAATTAATTAAAACTTTTGAAATATCAATAAATTATATTTAAATTTAGTTGTTAATTATCTAAACTTGGTATAAAACAGCCATTAGATTCAATGTGCTAATACTAAAAAAAAATTCCAAGTATTAACAAAATTATCTATAAACAGTATCTTTCTAGAGTTAAAATATCAACACAAAATATTATTCCAAGTATGATAAAAATTACTTTTTCTTAAAAAGGTTCATTTGTCATATTTGGCATAGAATCTCAGATAAATATATTTTTCCTTTTGCAAATATTTATGCTAATTTTGAATATTTATTTATTATATTTCTTAATAAATTTCGATAAAGTTTTGGCACATTTATTTACATGAACCTAAAACTACAATTAGTAGTAGTATATAACAACAATTAAAATGACTGAAAAATGTTGAAAGCATCAAAATGACCAAATCGTGATTTTAACTTGTTCCTCAGCCAGAAGTTTTCCGTTTCTTTTCTTCATCGCAATTTTGCAGCTAGCTACTTTAGCCTCCAAATCCCTCCTTTTTCTCTCCTTTCTCACTCACAATCAGCTCACGATTTCGATAATCGATTCAACCATTTTGATCTCCAATCTTTCTTAGGGTTTCTCCTTCTTCTCTCTCTCTCTCGGATTTTAGCTCTTCTCGATTATTACTCACCTCTCTCATGGCGATGAGAGGTGTTGATTTCAAGTGGTGAGCTCTCTCTCTTCAATCTTCTTTCACTTGGGTCGATCTAAAGGAGACGGATTTCGAATTTGGATTATCGATTCCCATTTTTCGAGTTTTCTGATTTTGTAAATTGTGCAGGTACGATGGGTTCTTCTTGTCGATGCTTGCGACTAGTGTGTATCCTTATCTATCTCTATGCTACTTGGATTCTGTCAAATTTGTTTTTTTTTTTCGGTTATAACTTTTTTGTTCTTGCTTGGATCGAGCTGATAATTCTCAGTCTCGGAGATGATTCTTCCACTTTTCGATATTTGATGATCGAGATACAGTTAGGTATTACTGGTTAATCAGATGAAAAAGTTGATTTCTTTTGTTCTCTTGAAGATCCGATTTTATTAGTTTTGGTTCTTGTGGGATAGGTGAACTTAGTCGGAATCTTGTACTGGATTTTGTTTTATTAGGGTTTAAGGTGATCTAGATAACCTCTCCATTTCGTTTCCTTAATGGGTTTTTAGAATCATTGTTGCTGTCAACTGGAACAGATATCGAGCGTGTGAATACCCGTTGCATATATGGATTGTGGTAGGTGCCTCACTTCAATATTTTTGTTGCTCTTGCTTATTATCAGCTTCAGTTTCTTTTGTGTTCGTTTTCTCGGAATCTTTAAACTTTTGTTGTGTTGCTCACAGTTTGTTTGTCTCTATGACTTCAGGTCGATTACACCACCGTGTTTATATTCCGCGTCTTCATGTTTGTTGACAATGGTCTTGCTGCTGGACTTGGCTTGTAAGTTCCATCTAAATCTCCCTAGTCCTAGATTTACAGTGAATTTGTAGGTTTTTACTTTTTGGAATCTTCTCCCGTTTCCCAGAATTGTTATCTGAAGGATAAAGTTTTGCGTAATAATTCTTTGCTATCCTTATTCTTTAGATAGGCATGTAATTCATTGAGAAGGATTAGATTATATGCTAATTGAGAAGCATAGAATTTCTTTGTAGCTCCAGTCGAATAGGCTCTTCGAGTTGCAAGCTTGATCTTAGAAGTAGCTAGTTGCAACGTTTCTCTATCTCTCTAGGTAGCAATGTTATATGAATATCTGGTTATTTATGTCACATTGATTTCTGGTGTGAACATCTGTTAGGGATTTTGGAAGTCAACAGCGGAATGCCATGTTTTGTGGGAGAGTGGTTGTCCTCTCTGTCCTATCTCTGCTACTGTATCCATTTCTGTGGGCTTGGACTGTAATTGGTACACAATGGTTTACAAGGGCGAAAACTTGTGTAAGTGGTTTTTACGATCATGGCATATGATTATTCTTGTTGGAAATCTGTTGCTGAGTTAGTATGTATTCTCTTGCGATAGTTACCTGAAGAAGGCCAGAAATGGGGTTTTCTCATTTGGTTGATGTTCAGCTACTGTGGCCTCCTCTGCATTGCTTTCATCTGTGTCGGAAAGGTAGATTTATATCAAGCTATTTTTTTATGGTTTAAAGAGGGCACCCCACTTAACGGAGTTTACTTGATAGTGGTTGACACGAAGACAGGTACACTTATTACGTGCTCAGCAGGGAATTCCGATTTCAGAGTTCGGGGTAAGTTCCAGGATCCGATTATTCATCTTCAAGTCCTTTCCACAAGGAGATAATTTTCGGAGTTTGTCATTATGATTTTTGTTTCTCTGACACCTCTGAGTAAATTTTCAATGTCTGTTTCTTGTGCCCAGATTTTAGTTGACATGATTAGGGTACCTGACTGGGCATTCGAAGCCGCTGGCCAAGAGATGAGAGGCATAAGTCAAGATGCTGCTACATATCATCCTGGACTTTACTTGACTCCAGCCCAGGCAAGTCTGGTCATTTATTCTCATCACGCTAAGCATTGAGTAACTTTTCTTAAATAAATATGCCTCGAAGCTACTCTACCCATGGTTTCAATCCCTCTCATCCAGGGAAGCAAATACTCAACAAATGTGTTTTCAGTATATGATGGAAATATTCTGTAGAGAGGTAGAAATCTTCTTTGTTAATGATGTCGAAGAAGATATCATTGGCAGGATGTGATTATGTCCAAATTTATATTTATCATATCTCTGTCTCATGATTCCAAAACATTTAATGTTTGATGCTTAATGCTTTGATAAACAGACAGAAGCTGTCGAGGCACTCATTCAAGAACTTCCAAAGTTCAGGTTAAAAGCTGTGCCAGATGACTGTGGTGAATGCTTAATCTGCTTAGAGGAGTTCCATATTGGCCATGAGGTACTAAACATCACTAGCTTTGTTTCGATGTTGTGCTTGCGTGCTTTTCTCGTCTCAATGCTTTCGTTAGATGAGCGGAATTTGTCTGAATTTAACAGGTTAGAGGTTTACCTTGCGCCCATAATTTCCATGTGGAGTGCATAGACCAGTGGCTGCGTTTAAACGTGAAATGTCCCCGTTGCCGGTGCTCGGTTTTCCCAGACCTCGATCTCAGTGCATTATCCAACCTCCAGAGCTCAGGAATAGAACAACCTTCACAAGTAAACACAGGAACAACAGAAGCACGGTACATAAGAAGCCAACCTCAGAGCGAGAGCTACTTCTTGAGAGTTCAATCCTTAATTCACCCAGTCCACACAGACACTGCTCTGGAGACTGCAGAGAACGGTGGAGTTCCTCCTGTCTTGACCAATCTATCTCCATCTCGGAGATGAGAGAAAGAAATGAGCCTATGGAAATTTTACTCAATACTAACTCTCGACTGATTTGCCTGCCTACCCACCCTCTCTCATAAAAAGTTGAACATTCTTAAAATGTAAATAAACTGGGGTTAAAAGAAGAGAGAAACCAATCCTGGGTTTACATTTGTTAAGAATGGAGAATTGTTGATCATGTCCAAACTCTTCAATATTAAGGAAATTTTTACTTTAGTTCTGGTTTCCAAGTAAAAAAAAAATACCAATTTTTCTATCTTATATACCCAAATTATATTAATAAAATTCACTGATGTCATCAACATATGTATATTTTACCTTCGAATTTATTTTGGAATTAGTTTATAATTTTTATTTGTTACTCTAAATATCACTTTTGGCTTAATCTTTTTTTTTATAACTAAGAGGTTCTGGGCCTAGATTCGGACATCTTCTCAGATTAGAAATCTTATCATTTTATATAATTTTTTCCCAAATGTCATTCGAACCGATGACCGCTAAATTTTGCCTAAAAATCTTTACCAGTTGAGCTATTGACACTTGGTTCATAATCCTTTTATTAAACGATCGAACAACTTTTTTATGCACCAAAACTTTCGTGACGATGGAGATCTCAAGGGTTTGTTGGTTTTGTTTTCCGCTTTATACAACTTTTCTTTTTCTGCATAGTTAGCTTTATTTATCGAAGGACTTTGGAGCTATTTGTTTTAAATATTAGAGTTTTCATAGTAACTGAAACAAACTTTTATTTATTTAGGTAACTAAGTGACACAATCGTTATCAAAAAGCAGTCAAGATTTTAGTATATATCTATTGATCAATATATCTTTCACACTTTACACAATTATATTGCTCGTTAAATAGCACGGTAGAACATCATGAGTCATGACTAAACTATATGCTATTATATTATGAATGTAATTTTTAAAAGAAACTAGAAACATTAAACGTTTATATGAATAAATAACATGCTAGTTTTTTCTAAGACTCTATTACATAAATAAATATCATTTCATATAACAAAACTATATTTTTTGTGCTCAAAACCTATGCAAAAAAAAATATATTGAAAGGAAATTCAAATACTCTAAATAAAACCTACCGTGAGTTTCTAATTTAAACATCAGGAGATTGTTCACTGTTACATAAACAAGATTTTCCATTGGAAACATAACTTTTATTATTACTATTTCTTATAACTAAGAAATAATATACATTCTACCATGTGCACAATATATATATATGCATGATAATACATTGGTACACGCGTTATATTCTTTCAGTAATTTAATTTAGCCAAACTTAAAGACCAAAAAAAGGAAAAGAAAAAATAGATAAATAGATTACAGGTTTCATAGAAACGTTTATATATTTGTATATATATTCATTTATATACGGCTACGTACGAAATACGTCGACCATCTAAAGTAAACGTCTAAACATGAATCAAAAATCTTCACAGGATCTCCTCCACTCAATATGTCTTTTGTATACATATATATAAACACGTATCTCTTTTCCATTAGTCAAAATTTGAAGTTTTCCTTCAAGTAACACACGATCTCTTGCTGCAAAATAAATACAAACATCTAATCAAGCAAATGGTTTTAAAAGCAGAAAAAGGTAAGCAAAAACTTTGAAAGCAGAAGGTAACTTACGAGGAAGCAGAGAAGGATACAAGCGGCTGCACCGGGGAATAATGTGTACCAAAAGTTCAGTTTATGCAACTTTGCTCCGTCTATGAACAGTAGTGGTAAACTCGCCGCTGTTGTGTTTTTCCAAAAACATATATATGCAAACATCAATCAACTATTTTCCTCCCTTACAAACGAGTATATATTTCAAAAAACAATTCCTAGGATATAGTAGGATGATTAAATATGCTCAATATTTTAGTAATGAAATTTTTAAATTTCCATACAAAAAAAGGAGAGTAGAATTGAATTACCAGGCGGATGGTTGGCACGAGTGATGACCATGAAGGCGATGGAAGCGGCGAGAGCCGTACTCCGGGCAAGCCAGCCTGGCCCAAAGACGGAGAATGCCAACACTCCAATGGCTGCACAACCTATTTGAGCCGTGAACATATTGTATTTCTGAAATAAATACACATGCACCCATCACCATGTTGTTAGCATTTTAAGGCTTCATTTCTCGCAATTAACATTTCAATCGCAAGTTAGAAAAAGCGTTTAGGAAATTACCCGAGCAGCAGGAGAAGAAGGAGTGGTGAAGAGAATGGCAGAGACGGCACCAAGTGGTGCAACCGACATTGAGATCCCTTTAGGGTTTAGTATTTGATCTATTCTTCCCAGTATCGCCATCGCCGCAAAGGCTCCTTTTCTCATACCCAAAATTGAAAAATTAATATTTGGTTTGACTAATTCTGTTAGAGATTGAAGTTTAATAAAACAAGTGATTCGATTATTTTGCATGATGTTCGAAAATTTTGATAACATGACTAAGTTAATTGACATATTTCTAACCAAATATAAATTGATCATAATTTATTTATATAACATAGATCGACGACGACTATTTTCGAAAATGTATATAATCTTATGAAGTTTATAAAGAATTTCCTTACACTCGACATGTAAAGATTATGCGAATTAATTAATAAATAAATATTAGTAATCATGTTTCTTACTAAATTCAAGAATTGGTCAACCTCGAACAGTTAGATTCATATCCTAGGCCCCTAAGATAAGTAGCTATTTGGTCGTTAGAAGAGACACAATCTCTCTCTCTTCCCTAGTCTTCGGACAAAGAAAATTGCCGTCTACTGACTTTTATAATATGTTTTCTCATTTATATGTTATTATTTTTATATCTCTTCTCCTTAATGTTTTATTTTTTTCGAATCTCATATGGGATTCGTAGTTTGCTTGATATGAAACGAGTTTCATAAACTTAGAATCCAAATCAAGAAAATTAAATTAATATCAACGTATAAGACTATATATATGTTAACAAAAAATGAGCATATCATCATTTCAGTGCACAGATTAGTGTAGGATTCATTTTTTAACTACTAATTACCTGCTGCAGGCCAGATGACGTCACTCAGCGACGGAACCACCGTGGTCTTTTCGGGCTTCCAAGATTCCCAAGAAACCGCCGGAAAATCATCAGAGGAAGCCACCGGCATAGACACGCCGGCGCTTTTGCTTACTGGCCGACGATTGCTCGACGACTTAAGGCTTCTCATATGCCTCACAGATTCATCATTAGAAGAGACTCCTAAGAAATGATGCCTTTTGAAACCAACGGTTACCATTGAAGGCGGAATAATAAGATTCCGGCGATGAAGCTGTAAGTGGCCGGAAGGTAGAGGCTTCACCGGAAGCGAAGCCATGGTTGTTGGGAGGGTTTTGATGTAAATATCTCAACAAAGACAGAAATATGTTCCCTTCTTTTCTTTTCTAATTAGGGATGACAAAGAGAGAAAGAGAGAAGTGGACAATGATATAATCATATAACAAAACACTGAGATTTAATTTGTGTTAATACATATATTAATTTGTGTTAATACATATATTATATGGTGTGACTATGTCTGAGTTCACACCAGTTAAAATGAATGATATACAAGTCATATAAATCATAAAATTAAAGGTTTCTTGACACTATTAAGGGAATGCTACCGTTTATGGAATGGAACTAGAATAATTTTTCTTTAGTAATTTAATTATATAGTTTTTGATATTGTTGACCATAAAAATAAGAATAGTGCAAGCAGTTTACACTTTATTTAACAATCTTATATTGGTTAAATAAAACATATACAGAACTTATTTACTTTACAGTACTGTTCTAACTATCAAAATTAATTATCGATTTTCATTGAATTAATAGTAAGTTGAAATTTAAGTTTTTGCTTGAAAACCAATTTCAAAAGAAATCAGAATACTTGGTTTTACACATACATAACCTTTATCTAGTTATGTTTGTTGTTCGACATACAAGTTACGCTATTTTGTCAACAATTTTCACAACTCTCTTCAAAAACCACTAAAATGCCGACTTTAATTCTTTTTTCCGCCAAACCATTATTATTTAACTGATTAAGAACAAGGACCTACATGTATTATAGTAGTAATTAATAGAGGAATGACTTTATATATAAAATGATAGATGCAAGTGGATATGCCAAAAAAAAAAGCAGTGGCTTTATAAGAGGGGGATGGGGTTCAAAGGTGAGTCTGTTTGATCAGTCGAAAGGTCATTGAATAACAAGAGTGGCTTCATATAATACTTAGTTTATTTCTACTCATTGTTATTTTAATTACGTATACTAGAGATTTGTATTTGTATTTCTGTTATGTATATTGAAGTTGTCGCCTTCACATGCATACACATGTTCCATGTTTCTAATCGTGAACACCAATCATAAATTATAACAATTGAACATATATATATTAATTAGGTAATATAAATACGTTTTAAAATAACCCAAAATTTGTGTCCTCTCCCAAAGAGGAACGAATCTTCTATTAGTGGTTAAAAAGGTCAATCAACTGATTGATTCTTACTCATTATAACTTCTTATAAAGTAATTCACTTTCGTAGAGACCAAAAGAAGAACAAAATTTATGATAAGATTAGTAATTTAGTAAGTACTTATTTGGAGAAAGCAGACAAGCCCAAGTCTTTGGGTTTGTACTCTGTACCTTTAAACCTATACGGCTATATCAATCACATAGAAAAACATATAAAGGGAAACAAAACTAAGTTCTTAAGATACTGATTTTTAAGCCCAAAGATTCTGCTACAAAGCCCAGTTATATTTTTAAGCCCAAAGATTCTTAAGATACTGATTTTTTTTCTGTGATTTTGAAGAAGGATACTTTATTCTATTTTTTTTTTTTTTTTGTCATCCGAAATTAATTAAAACTCAAAAGAGCTATTCATGAGGAATGTTGTTTACATACGTGATATGAAGCGGTTACATACGTGATACTTTATTCTACTTTATATTCTACTTTCTAGCTTTTTTAGTAAAAATATATTTATTCTCATTTTCTTTTGACTGGTGAGAATACAGATGAATTCAGAAGAAAAAAAAATCTAAAAACGCCTACCTACCAGTCACTCGACTCACTCCCAACATGTACGTGAGACTTGGTACTAACAATTAACAGCCAGTTAATTTTCTTTTATTTGAATAATCGATTTTATTTTAAATCTATTCATTAGACCCGTTTCGTTTCTTTTCAAGGTTGATCTAAATATCTATCGTTACGGTTGGGCAATATACTTTAAAAAAAATTGGGAGGTGTTACGTTTAGTTGCTGTAGGCGTTGAACGAAAAAAAGTAATTACACATTTTATCTATTTAATTTTGGGCCTTTGAAAGTGCTTACATGTGAAAGTTTTATCACATATTTTAAAAATATTCCTGTCATGATCTCCACAAGCTCTTAACAGAAATACCATTATAAATAGTTGATCTGTATTGCCACTTTTGACAATATATAATAATATAATTAATCTAATGGAAATTGTACTGTTTCAAATTCTAAGTTCCTGAGTATAGAGAATATGTAGACAAGCCTACATCGAGCAAGTTGACATTGAGAAATTGTGGTGATTCATTGTGGGATGTCCCCAATATGTTGAAATCTAATAATATACATATCGCATTTGGGAAATTGCCATTGGATACATATATATATATTAAAACTTCTATGATCTAATGTTGTTTAGACCCTAGTACAGTATTTAACTATTCATTATTTTAAACGGCTAACGATATTATTTGGGTCAATACTCAGTAATTATCACTTTGATGAAAATGGCGGCACCATAATTTTGTCTTCCAGTATATTGGGCCAAACCCAAAACTACAATCAAAGTAATCTTCCCATTAATATATATAACAAAGCGTCAAAGCTGCAACCAGAATTAAAATACATAAAAATGTGTATATATATATATATATATACATACAAAACTTTTCGTGTTAAAAACTGAAAATTAAACACGTAAATAACAAAAGAAAAGTCAAACGTTGACTTGAGGAGTGCTCGAACCGTCCACTAATTAATCTAGTCGGGTGTGAACAATAAAATATGGCTCAACCACCTCGTCCGCCCAAAAATTATACCATTTGCAGCACTAAAACATATAAACTGTAGCACATATCTAGTGGTTGAGACTTACCGATCAGATCCTTTATATGTCCACTTATTTACTTAGGTCTTCGTCGACATATATTCGAAGAAGCTTAAGTTACATGCGTCGACGTCGAAACTTCCGATAAATTTTTAGCAAAAAAAAAAAAAAAAAAAAAAAAAAACTTCCGATAAATAATATTTGCTTTGATAACACATTTTGAACATGTTTCACGTGAAGCAATAGAGATTTAAGTATTGTCTTTAATATAGTATACAATTTAAACTTGTAGTGCATGCCTGCGTATTGATTTTACAACACATCTGTAATGCGTAAATAGTGATGATTTCTTTTTTTTTTTGATAAAGAATAGTGATGATTTCTTTCCACATTTATAATGCGTACCTTTCGAAGAAACTTAAAATAAAATAGTGATAAAAGCTAAAAAAGCTTTTTGCAAAAATATTGATTAAAATTGTATGGTAAAATGTGCTTGTTGAATGATTTCGACGACATAATTATTCCAATAATACTTTGGCACTATTCGCGAAAATTAAAATGTTGATTATAACTTGATGGTAAAAATGTGGGTGTTGTATGATTGAAACGACATTGTCGATAACAGTTTGTTACTATTCGCAATAATAAAAAAAAAATCGTAAAACAGAATTGGACAAACAATCACTGAATATATTATTGAAAAACAATTTTTGGACAAATTCACCAACATGGGAGATTGATATAAATCTATACCTATATAAAATATATTTACAAAATATTTTTATACTAACTTTAAATTTTATTGGTGATAGTACTATTTTATTTATTTTTTATTTTTCGTTTGAGTTTCTCCTCAGCCTGTTCCATTTTTTTTTTCATTTATCACCTTTCTATCCTACTTCATTCTATTCGTCTGCACCACTTTTTTTACTGCAAATATTCACATTATATATTGATTTGTCGTCTGAAAGTATTATGCTGTTTTCAAGATAAAAGGAGAATTTTGTGTTCTTGTGATTTAATAAGGGCTGCGGCCCTTGTTATGCTTAATAATTTTTTCGGCCCTCAAAACAATAAGATTGTCTTTAGCCTAGTGGTTTTGTTTGGTATCCTTTGACCCTGTGTTCGCGTGTTCGAGTCTCTGGTTTGCGTTATGTATTCCTTTTTTTGGTTTTTTGATCTTTAAAGAGTAGTTGGTTGATCTTTCGTTGTTTTAAAACAATATTTTGTAAGACATTTTTTGCTTAAGTTTCTTTACAATTATGCATTTTTTAGAGCGGCCCTTTTTTTTTCCTCGCATGTGGCCCTCAAAATCGTTGCTACGGCTCTGGTCATAGGAATGTAAATCTCCATATATTGCTTGATCTCATTTATAAGTTGAGTTAGTTGATTGACGTTATGTTCAAATAAAAACGTGAGAATTATAAGAACGTATAATTGTTATACGCGGAGAGTGCATGTAGCACTTGCCGGCCCAATAATTAAAAAGGCAACTTGTTTTTTGTTTGCTACACGACCTCGTAGGGTGTTTAGCTATATATATTAATTTATACATACAAAAGCGATATTGATGAAATCGAATGGCTCATATTCATAATGTGAACATGTATAGTCAATTATATATGTAAACAATATATAAGTCCAAGTGTTGGACCAAAAATGTAGTGTCGTAGTCCAATTCAACAATGAAAACTAAACCGCCAAAAACACACAATCATCCAATATAACGAATAGACACGTGGTTAACACTTTAGCTTAAGAGATTGGACATAAAACATACAGTTCCATTCCATTAAGATTTTCTACAGAAATTGAAATCCAAGTTATATCTGTGTTGAAAATGGTAATATAATAAAATTCTCTTCAATCCACTGATTTCTTCTGGCTTGCCGGTCCAACTCATAAAATATAAAAATAGGCATGTTAAAAAGTGGCCTACGCTTTTATATGATTGACAAGGATTGGCATATCGCATATATATAGTTTAGTTTTGGTTCGGTTCAATTTTGGTTAGTGCATCCACTATCTATCGTCCAGTCGTCCACTACATATCCACACACTATCCAGTAGCCAATGATTGACCGCGTGAATTAGACTAAAAGGTTCAAACCCGTGACGTGGATAGTTAGCATGAGAAGGTTGACTTTTGTAGTGTTTGTTGCTTTCTACAATTTGATCAAGTCACTAATTTCGAAATAAACCGCGTCAAACCCCAAAAAGTAGGAAGTATATGGACATACATCATCATCATCATAATCATCACCTCTTCTTCTCTTATCATATATGTTATTTTCTTGATTGCTTGTATTGACTAGTTAAGTTTCTTCGCATATGAAAACCCTATTGAACTGAATTCTTTCTCGATTTAGTTAATTTCTTTTTCATGCATTTTAAACCGAAACCTACATTCATTAGCAAACGTAATTATAAGACGAGGCCAAAAACTTTAACCAAAAATCGCACTTGTTAAAGTCAATGGGATTTTTGTATGCGAAACCATGATATCGAACTACTCCAAATTATATTTTACCAGTTCATATTTGAGTAATTTAACCGAACCGAAACATACTATTTACTACTAGTACTCCATATACCTACCAACTCTACCTTAACGATAAAACGATTGTTTTCACTTTTCATGCATATGAAACGGATTTAGACATTTAGTTGGTAGGTATATGGAGTACTATTTATTGCAATAAGCCAATAATTAACTCTTTCATAATTTTCACAATAAAACACGTGTGTATATACACCATACATTGTGTTTGTGTTTGTGTGATTGTGGCGGATCCAGAAAATTTATTTACTGGGGGCATAGCTTATACAAGATTTTTGTTATTTGTATGCTTAAGTTTTCATTATACTCCAACAATATGAAAAATTAAAACATAATTGTTTGTTGTTAAGAAAATTGTAGATATTATTTTTTCTTTTTAAAAATATTAATTATTTTGTTATGGTAAAAAGTAGTCGTTTGTTAAATTTATTACATAAATTATGGCAGTAAGGAAATTTGGATTTAATAAATGATGATTGTAGTTAACTACACTAAAATTTTGGAAGTATATTTAATTTTTCATAAACTAAGAAGATGTATAAATAGTAAATGGGGGCAATCGAATATGGGTAATGGGGGCATAAGGAAAGAATTATCCAAATTGTCCATCATAATTGTAATTTTCCTTAAGTAAAAACAAATTATGTCAAATTAAGTGGGGGCAGCTGCCACCTCCCCAATGTAAGTAGATCCGCCCCTGAGCACACGTATTTTTTGCTGTCTCAGTGTTGTTCACATTTTTGATTTCATGCCAAGAAAAAATAATTTTATTTAACCTATTAAAAAAATCTACAAAATAGAACTTTTTGCAATGTTTCCCATCGTACACATTTTTTTCTCTTACAAAGACATTTCTTGTTCAGGCCAATTTGTTGGAATTCAAAATGGAATTGGGTGCTTTTATTTATTTATTATATATGTAGGCTGAGACTCCACTTATAAGGAGAAAAAAACTGCTATTTTTACAGAATCTATATGTAGTTGAATTTAAACCAGAAATGAACTAAGCAAAAATAAAAACACATAATCACTACTCCTAGAATTTACGAAGTACTATAAGAAATACGACCGATAAATCCAGAATCTGTCTTAATGTTTAAGAAAATCGGTTTCTTGGATTGAAGTCCATATTAATTTTCTTACATGCATGTGCAGCCAGGTGTTTTTTTGTCTGTAATGCTTCTGAAATATTCCTTGAATTATTATTTCTTTCTAATTAGTTTAAAGTAATATTTATTTGTGTGCATTAATAAAAAAGAGCAATTGTTTAGTGTGAACAGTGCACTACAAAATAATTTGGAGTTGGGAATCTTTCAAGTCAAAACCTAATTGAAAAGGAAGAAAACACTGTTATATCTATGACTTTATTTTGGGTCGGCTTAATAACGTAGTTTAGGATCGACTTTATAATTTATACGATTCATATAGCACAATCTACACGTATCAAAAAACTACAAATATTAAAATACGAATTATTCAATCTAAATGTTCTGCTAATCTGGAATATAATATTGTTTAACTTGAACTCTCTTAAGAAGATATGAGCATCAATTTAGTGAAACAAATTATTGTTGTATATAGATAAGTCTTGGGTCCCCAGTCTTTGTCAACAACAATGACTTGTTATCGACCATGCCTAGCGCAAGTATAATAGATTATTGAAAATTATGAGCGAATAAAATCATTGAGTGAAAATACTATTTGAATAATTAGAGGAATCTTTCGAGAATTCGGAAGAGGACAACATGTTTAGCCTGGACGTACTTTCTTCAATCTTTCACCTGTCAGATCATATATATTACCAAAAAAATGAGAGTTAATTAAGCTCAAACAAACAAGAGCAACTCAAATAAAAACTTCCGGACGAGAAGCAGTAACTAATTAGAAAGAAAAAAAAACACAACAACAATAAACCTTTATTTGTGATGGTAATATAGAAAATGAAGCAAAACGTACGTAGTCAAATGTTTTTACCACATGAATGCACCAAAACTTCTTAGATCTTGGTTCTTAGAGTGGCGAACGAACTGTGAGAGATCGGTGGAGGAAAAAGGGATGAAAAAGAAACTGAGAGATATTGGTTCTTATAGTCAAATGTTGTTCCAATTTTTAGGGTTTTCATTTGATGATTTTTTTTATTGAAACAGAAACTGAACGGTGTTTCTAACTGTGGAATTAGCATCGTGTTAAGATGGCAAATATGTATAAACTCTTGTGTAAATAAATATCCAATGAGATAGCTAGTTAGATATTTTTTGGCAAATGCTTAGGTGTGTGTTTTTTGGCTAATTCCCCTACATATGCATGTGCATTTAGGTTTTTGATTAAAACTAGCAAATTCTGTGGACTACAATAATCATCATATATGCCAAACTACGCAATCACATCAGTAATAACCTCAATAAATGTGAAGTAAATTAAAGTGGACCCTTTGCCTCTTGTCTTCACATATGTAATCATCCATTTATGAACGGAATCTTATGAAAGTATAAACCAATAAGTAATTCATTATTTATTTAATTTATAGTCTTTCTTTTCTATCCCATTGGTAATACTAATTTTGGAAACCAAAGATCCAAAGCTACCTCTATCGATTTACCCCCATATACACACAGAGTATTCGAATGTCCCAGTTGGGTACCAAATTGGTCGGTCAATTGGGTCTTAGTCAGTAGCCTAATGTCCCTAACATTAAATTTTAAAAGAATATGCATTCATATTGTAATAAACATAGATGTCCTCCAAACGGGCATGATCTACCTTTAAGATTAGTTCAAAAGCATAAAGTCGACTGATAGCACAAAATTCTGCCTTGCCAAATGTGTACTACGGTAGTTCGATGTTTTTGGGATCACCAAAAGTTATGTTTGAGAAGACATTCATATATATATATATATTTTTTTTTTGATAAAAGATGACATTCATATATTTTGATGTACGGGAGTAGGGTAAACCTACATCACAACACACTTTATAGATATTTATATAATACAAGAGATATTTGTTCTTAATTAGGATTAGCTGGGAAAAAAAGAGGCTCTAGATCTTTTTATACAAAATTACCTACCGACTTCTAATTATTATCTGCACATGCATGTGGACATATATAATTCAAAGAAAATTACATGCATAAGTTACATATTATTAATTATTTTTGTTTAATTCCTGACATTTAAAATGTTAAATTTCTTTATCAATAAAAAAAGGGAAATTTTCTTGGAAAAAAAATCTACAAAAAACCAAAAGAATCTAAATTAGAAAATATGTTGAATCTTTATTTGTTTAGGTTTTATGGGTAACAAATTTAAATAGTAGGTTTTCGATTTTATAATTTTCTTGTGATTCAAAATTTAGAGAATTTATTTTAGTTTATAAAAATCTAAATTAGATTCCTAATTTTGATATTATTTTTTTGTCAAAGTAAAGTCAGAGATAACAAAAAGCCTCAGTAAATTCCTAATTTTGATATGTTATTTTCAAACTTAAAAACAATTCTAGCAAAAGAATCTTGAATTTTGGGAAAGAAAGAAAATTGAGTCTTTGAGTCTTTGAATTTTTTAATTATCTTATTGAAACTATGTAGTATAAATTATTTCAATGACATATATAGTTTAGAATACTTCAAAAGAACATGATAATTACATCATCTAAGATTTCAAAAATAACATTTAGAAATGTTTTTTCCGTTTTACAAAGAGTATCGTTTTAAAGTTTTATTTTTATATCACAATTTTTTTTTTTATGATTATAAATACGTCAAAATGACATTTTGTGAACGAGAGTGACATAGAGATTAGGGAGTACTAGATTATAAGAATAGAAAAAAATGAAAACTAAAATAAAATAAGATAGATCTGAAAAATTTAATAAAATCAAGAGAAATTGTTAATAATGCCCTGTTTCACACACCCTTTTTTAACATTGCCCCTTTTTGCTTGCCATTTTTAAAAATACCCCTTAATTAATTCAAATATGACCAAAGTACCCTTGCTTTCATAACCTAAGATCTGCACGGTTCTATCAACCATTCTCTCTCTTTCTCTCACTTCGAACGGCGACGAACCAAATTTGATAGAAATTTCTCTCTTTCTCTTTTTCCGATCTCGATTCCGATATCAAATCGGCGTCTCCTTTCGATTTCGCTTTCTATCGGTGGTAAAATCTCGTTGTTCGTTTTCGATTTGATCTGTTCGATTTCGATCTGTTCGATTTCGATCGGCGTTAACATCTTTTTGTTCGATTTTGATTTCTCAGCGTCTCCGTCTCTGTCTGTGTTTTATTTCGATCTGTCCCACATCGATTCCAGGTTAGATTCCTCACTATGTTTTAGAAGCTTTTTTGAAAGGTTTGTCTTTTTGAAGTTAGATTCTGTGGTTTGATTCTGTGGTTAGATTCTGTGTTTCTGTGAAAGTTTTGTCTTTTTGAAGCTTTTTTGATCTCATTATTGACTGATAACGCTTGATTTGACTGCTTGATTTTGAACTGTAGATTTTACAACATTTTTAAAGGTTCGTTCTTAACTTGTAAATGCTTCTTAATGCTTGATTTAGGGTATATCCTCTCTGATTTATTCCATTTCTTGATTTTATAACCGTTAACTGTGGATTTTACAACATTTTTTAAAGGTTCGTTCTTAATGCTGAATTATTCATTTGCTGTAATTTACAACCGTTTTAAAAAGGTCTTAAATGCTGAATTATTCCTTTGCTGTATTTTTACAACCGTTTTAAATGTTTTACATTCTTGATATGGTTTTTATGCTTGGTTTTTACGCAGATGTCTAACAATGACTCATTGGATGTGCTTAACCTACCGCCCCGTATATATAATCCCGGGTTTGAACCAAACATTGGAGCTGTTGTTATTCAACAGAAGTATCTGGCAACAAGACTTTTCAGCGTAATAAAGGTTAGTTTAAAACAGTTTTTCAAAATAAATGCGAAAACATTTTTTTTATGTTGAATCGTTTCTTATTGTTTTTTTATTAACTTATTTTGCAGCATGAATGGGATATCTACATCAAGAAAAAGCAAGTGTGAAAGAATGTAGTTAACATAAGTTCCTTTCTTATTGTAGTTATCTTTTTAAACCAGTATGTTATTTTGTAAAACAGTGATAACGAATGTGTTTATGGAACAGTTTATTAGATGAAGAATATTGTTAACTATTGCAATTTATATCCAGCTTGTTTCAAATTGTTATAAAGGGTTTTACAAGGGTTTTTATAGGTTAATACGTTTTTACAAGATTTTTATAAGGGTTTTACAAGAGGTTTTAAAGTGTTTTAAAGGGTTTTACAAGGGTTTTTGTAGGTTAAAAGGTTTTTACAAGAGTTTTTATAGGTTAATACAAGTGTTTTATAAGGGTTTTACAAGGCTTTAAAAGATTTATGATGTTATTTCTATAAGGAGGTTTTAAGGTTTTTACAATGGTTTTTAAAGTTTTTTAAAGGGTTTTATAAGGGTTTTACAAGAGTTTTTATAGGTTAATACGTTTTTACAAGGGTTTTATGATGGTTTTAAAAGAGGTTAAAAAGTGTTTTTAAAGTGTTTTACAAGGCTTTTTGTAGGTTAAAAGGTTTTTACAAGAGTTTTATAAGGTTTTACAAGGTTTTTTAAAGTGTTTTAAAGGGTTTTACAAGGGTTTTAAAAAGATTTTATATAGATCTTACAAGTGTAACAACTTTTTGAAAACCTAGTAACACCTTTCTCCAAGAATAAACGTAAAAAAGGTTTTATAACAAGTTATGAAAGTTTTTCAATAATATTTTTTAAAAAAGTCACAAAATACTTAATATGTTATGTAATAAAATAAAATAAAACTGTTTTACAAGGGTTTTACAAGAGGTTTTAAAGTGTTTTAAAGGGTTTTACAAGGGTTTTTGTAGGTTAAAAGGTTTTTACAAGAGTTTTTATAGGTTAATACAAGTGTTTTATAAGGGTTTTACAAGGCTTTAAAAGATTTATGATGTTATTTCTATAAGGAGGTTTTAAGGTTTTTACAATGGTTTTTAAAGTTTTTTAAAGGGTTTTATAAGGGTTTTACAAGGGTTTTTATAGGTTAATACGTTTTTACAAGGGTTTTATGATGGTTTTAAAAGAGGTTAAAAAGTGTTTTTAAAGTGTTTTACAAGGCTTTTTGTAGGTTAAAAGGTTTTTACAAGAGTTTTATAAGGTTTTACAAGGTTTTTTAAAGTGTTTTAAAGGGTTTTAAAAAGATTTTATATAGATCTTACAAGTGTAACAACTTTTTGAAAACCTAGTAACACCTTTCTCCAAGAATAAACGTAAAAAAGGTTTTATAACAAGTTATGAAAGTTTTTCAATAATATTTTTTAAAAAAGTCACAAAATACTTAATATGTTATGTAATAAAATAAAATAAAACTATATTGGAGCCACACAACTACTTTTGTTGTGTCCATTTTGACCACACCGACGACATTTGTAATTTGTTGCAGATTTTCCATACTCCCATCCACTAGGTATTCTCTTTTTCTTAGGCCTGCCACTAGGAACACGAGAAGATGGTGGTCGACAAACAAAAGCAGCAACATCGGCTGGAATCTCCCATTGTGTCCTATCACCAACGGGATATATACTCTCTGAATATGCTAGCGTCCACCTGTCAAACAAAGATGTAATTTTAAAAAATTGTAAGAGTTTTTAAAGGTTTGCAAGACAATCAGAAGGTTTTTTTAGGTCTTACAAGGTTTTTAGAGGTTGAACAAGTTTTTACAAGACATGATAAGGGTTTCACAATGTTATTATAATATTTTACAAGGTTTTTTAATGGTTTTGATAAGAAATTGATTTACAAGGTTTTTTAATGGTTATAAAAATTTTAAAAATACAGTTTTATAACTTGTTTTATATAGTAACATACCTGTAAAGTTAGAATATGACATACCTTTTGTTGGAGTATAAGGTATCAACATAATCATATTCGTTAAGATTAATATGTTTTGCAGCCGCTATTGCATGAGCACACGGGATTTTCGTGATATTGAACACACAGCACGTGCAGTCTCTTGTTTCCAAATTCACAACATGAACCAACGTACCTCCTTTCACTTCAAACACGTGTTGATTCACTATATTAATACCGACATCAATTCCAAAATCTTCTATAACAACAGCACACAAATCAGTGAAACACATATCCTCATTGATAAAAGTAAGAGACCCTCCTCTTTCAACATCAAATTTAAAATCCCAACAATTGTTATTTTTCAATTTCCAAACACCAGATATGCAATTCAACTCAATCATTACGACCTGATAAAAAAGACAATGTATTATAATGTTAAACATATGTATCTTTATGATAGTTCACAAGGTATTTATAAAGTTCATCATGGTTTTACAATATTTTTTAAAGGTTTACAATCTTCACAAAAAACATGGTAAATCAAAATTATTTCACTAATAGTGTACAATAGTTACTGAATAACATAAATACAGTGAGAAGATGAAGAAGAAATTTTTACAATGGTTTTAGAAAGTTTTTAAAGGTAACACGAATTATAATTTTCAAGCAAGACAAATTCGAGAAAATAGATAAACACAGAATCGAAGCTCTTAATTAATCAATTCAGATTTGAAGACGAATTCGATGAACTTTTGGATCTAAACGGTTCAGATTTCAGAAGCGATTCGAACCTAATTGATGCAGATTGGGATGAGTCACAGATTTTTGATTACAGACTCGATTGATCCTCGTCGATTGAACTCGATTGAACTCGACGGATCTAAGATGAAGATATCGACGGATCTAAGATGAAGATACTCGACGGATCTAAGATCTCATCACCTTTTCTTCGTCGGCTGTGAAGGTGACGAGAGCCGCCGAGATTTTTGTTTCGTCGTTCCCCAATTTTGTCGTGGTCAATTTGGTTCCTCAATTGGTCAATTTGGTTCCTCATTAAGGGTAAAATGGTCAATTTCAGGGAAGCTATTAGGGAGGGGGCATTTTTGAAAAGGGGCATGAGAAAAGGGGCATTTTTGTGAGTCCCCCTAAAATCAATCAAAATATTTGACTACATAAATCTAAAATCATAACTTGGTGTAATGTAAACATATATCTCATTTTTAAAAAAGAATAATAAAAAATTGACTTTAGAAACAGTATATGTATTGACTAGTAAGTCAATATAAAGGGAGAGCGAGTGTAAAATTGGGCCTACGTAAATCCAGCACTAACTCAGCCCACACAACTCTCTCTCACAGACATATTTACGAAATTAAAAAGAAACGTTTGGAAATTAATTAAAGTAATAATTAAATGAGTCACTCACAGACAGATGTCTCTATCTTTCACAGCCAAATTCACACCATTCTTTATTTCATTTTTCCCCCTTTACCCAGATTCCGACAAAATCCACTCGTTTGATTCACCACTATATATAATTGAGCGGAGAAGCTTGACATGAAGAGCAGAGTCATTCTTAACCATAGAGACAGAAGAGATAAGAACAATAACAATAATTACACACAGATTGATACTATGGAGAGAAAGCCTCTTGAGGTTGAGCCATCAACGACGACCACCACCTACTCCGCCGTCGATGGCGGTGGTTCTGATGGTGTGACTTCGAAGGTCGAGGAGGAGCAAAGAAAAATCGTTTATAGAGGATGGAAAGTCATGCCTTTTATCATTGGTAACGCTTTTTTATTTCTCCTCCAATTCAGACAGCTTTTGTTTTTTCGGGTGCTTTGTCGGATTTTAGGAAAATTGAACATTTTGTCCGTGATTGTTTTTAAATTTCGTTTCTTTTCTCTTGTCTTTGACTTGACTATGTCAAAAATCTCGAATTTGAAATTCTTTCTTTGAGATTTAAAAACGAAATTGGTTCAAAAACTGAGATTTGGTTGAAACCCAGATCAACCCTTATTCATGGAGATTTCTTGAAGAGTCATTTCCTCAAGATAATCTAACAGATTTATTTTTAAAAAAAATTTCAAAGAGACTTTTAAAATCTTTACCCAAAAAAAAAGAAAGACTTTTAAATCATGCAGTTAAGTTTCTGAAAAAAGAAGAGAAGATTTTTGTGAATTTCTGGATAAGACAAAATTAGTTTCTGGGAGTTACAAAACAGTTATAAAGTTTTCATGTGAACCAAAGTCAGAACATTGAAAGTCCAATCTTTGGTTTGTGTGTTTTGGGTTTCAGAGTTGTACATTAAATGAAAAAACTTTGTAACTGTATTCTTATCATTTATGTGCTATTGTATAGGTAATGAGACATTTGAGAAGCTTGGGATCATAGGGACATTATCAAACCTTCTTGTGTACCTAACTTCTGTATTCAACCTTAAGAGCTACACAGCTGCAACTATCATCAATGCCTTTAGTGGTACAATCAACTTCGGGACTTTTATTGCTGCTTTTCTTTGCGACACTTACTTTGGACGCTACAAGACTCTCAGTGTCGCTGTCATCGCTTGTTTTCTGGTACTACTTATATTGTTTAATCTTTGATGACTAAAAACAACCCCGTTTCGTTTTTGCTAAACCATTTTCATCTCTGTAGGGATCGGTTGTGATACTACTGACTGCTGCAGTTCCGTCATTGCACCCCATTGCTTGCGGAAACAAAAGCTTGTGCGAAGGGCCGAGTGCGGGACAGATACTGTTTCTGCTGATGGGTTTAGGGTTTCTTGTGGTAGGTGCGGGTGGTATCAGACCGTGTAATTTAGCGTTTGGTGCTGATCAGTTCAACCCCAAAACCGAATCTGGAAAGAAAGGGATCAACAGTTTCTTCAACTGGTATTTCTTCACTTTTACGTTCGCGCAGATCATCTCGCTCACGGCAGTTGTGTATATCCAGTCAAATGTGAGTTGGACGATCGGTTTGATCATTCCAGTGTCTCTTATGTTCTTGGCGTGTGTGATCTTCTTTGCTGGCGATAAATTGTATGTAAAAGTGAAAGCCTCGGGTAGTCCATTGGCTGGTATTGCTCGTGTTATAGCAGCCGCAATCAAGAAACGAGGATTGAAGCCGGTTAAGCAGCCTTGGGTCAATCTTTACAACCACATTCCGCCTAACTATCCTAATACTACTCTAAAATACACTGACCAGTTCAGGTAAATCGAAATCTCTTGTTCTTTGTTCTCTTGCTTTATGTTTCTGGCTTTTGTTTTGCTGAAAAATGTCGGGTTGCTATGTTGCCAGATTTCTAGACAAAGCAGCAATTATGACCCCCGAGGAGAAGTTGAACTCTGATGGAGCGGCTTCCGATCCATGGAAACTATGCACGTTGCAGCAAGTGGAAGAAGTGAAATGCATTGTTAGAGTGATTCCAATCTGGTTTGCTTCCACGATTTACTACCTTGCAATAACGATACAAATGACTTATCCGGTCTTCCAAGCGATCCAGAGCGACCGACGATTAGGTTCTGGTGGCTTCAGGATTCCCGCGGCCACCTATGTAGTGTTCTTGATGACTGGCATGACAGTTTTCATCATATTCTATGACCGTGTACTTGTCCCGTCGCTCAGAAGAGTGACCGGGATAGAAACCGGTATATCACTCTTACAAAGAATCGGAGCAGGCTTTACATTTGCGATACTGAGTTTATTAGTTTCCGGGTTTATAGAGGAAAGGAGAAGAACCTTTGCACTGACCAAACCGACACTCGGGATGGCGCCTCGGACAGGAGAAATCTCCTCAATGTCAGCGTTATGGCTGATTCCGCAGCTCACACTTGCAGGCATAGCAGAAGCTTTTGCTGCCATTGGACAAATGGAGTTTTACTACAAGCAGTTTCCTGAAAACATGAAGAGCTTCGCAGGTTCTATCTTTTATGTCGGTGCAGGGGTTTCGAGCTACCTCGCTAGCTTCTTGATCTCAACTGTTCATCGATCAACTGCGCATTCACCTTCAGGGAATTGGTTAGCTGAGGATCTGAACGAAGCGAAATTGGATTACTTCTACTTCATGCTCACAGGACTCATGGTTGTTAACATGGCTTACTTCTTGTTGATGGCGAAATGGTATAGATACAAAGGCGGTAATGATGAAATCATCACTGAGATTGAGACCAACGAAGAAGAGACCAAGCAACAGCAGCTACAAGACAAGAACTCTGTCTAATCTGGAAACTTATATATTTTTGGTCTTCTACTTCAATCTCCTATTTCTTGTTGTAGTTTTTCTTTACCCGAAATCAATCTTGTTGTACTTTATAGATTAATTGAAGAAGAAACACTTCATCTTTATAGACATGTATTGTAAAATAAAATTTTTGTTGCTAATTTCAAACTGTTTCGTCTTTCACCACAAAAGGACAGAACAAACCGCTAAAAGAAGGCTACAAGGATTCGATATTTACGTGCAATATGTATTAACTACAGACACCTCATTACCCAACTGAGATCAGCTTGCACTCAGTCTCTCAGACAGTGTAAGCTTGTTGAATGGTTTCTATGTCGAGTCCTTTGAGTCTCACCACTGATTCAACATGGCCCTTGAGCGTGTGAAGTTCCCGCAACCTATATATAACAGAGAGCAATAGACAGAGAGAAGACGATGAAAGAATGTTCTTTTGTTGTGTTCAAAAAGATGGAGAAGATTTGGCTTTGAGTTACTAACCTAGCAATTTCAGCTCTCCTCTTGGCTTCTTCAGCCATTTGGTTAAGTTCACTGACATGGGTTCGATCTGTGAACATCTTAGTATCTGGTGCCTGTAGACCATGGAGCGTTCTCTGTGCGTGCGCCCATTGCAGCTCTCTTTGTTCTTTCCCAAAATCCTTTTGCCTTGTGAACGCAACCTATGGAAATGCAAGAAAACCGATTAGAAACTTTAATGCATAAAGTGGCACAAAAGCTACTTGTGTTCCTGATACATACCCTTTGTTCGATAACAAGATCCCAGGCTCTGCCACTAAGAGTGTAGCGGATTAAGAATTTGATGAAATCAAGTGGGATATAGAATATGATGTTATAAAGCCAAATGACCCCAGCCCATCCCCAACCAATTCCTTCTATCGCAGCAAAGCTCCAATTTGCATAGACTGCAATTAAAGTAGCCACCTGTTTTGGAAACAAAACAAAAATACACAAAATTAGACCCAAAGCTCATAACTTTTGAGGTTCTGCATTGTGTCCTGATCTGTGTTAACAAAGTTCCGGACTTACCAACTGAGCGAGGATAAAGGCAATCACAAGCCACATCCCGGGACGTTCCACAAAAGACCAGCTTCGCGATCGGGTCACAAAGATAAGCGCCTGACTGATAATACTGACTTGCAGGTATATGGCTGAGGCAAGCTTCCGGAAATCATCATGTGCTGTTTTCTCAAGTGTCGCAACTCCAAAAGTTCTCTGAAATTTCAAGTAAGAAAAGCCTGATTGCTAAGATATCCGAAAGAAGACATACTCGTTCAGCTGAGATTAGCTGTTAGCGAAAGAATTAACAAACCAACGAGATAAACACAAGTGGCGGAGAGGAGAGATAATGTACCGGGAAGAAATCGGTTTTGTATGAAACCCAGAAAAATATAACGGTCATCATGGCCATGTAACTCCCAAAGACAACACCGGTAGCAAAAATCTCAGAAAGCTTCCAGCTATCTGGAAGAGGAGAAGGTTTTACCCTGTCCTTTGATATTGTCATGATTGTCCCTAAAAGTCAATCCCACAAGAGTTCATTGATATATCAGAGATTCAGAGTCCAGAGGAACTAATACAAAACTCCCAAAAAGTCTATATATGATTGTGAAAAAGAGGAAATATGAAACGAACCATCATTAAGAATGGCAATGATAAGAACCATGAAAGGTGGGAAGTCAAACTGCCATATGAGAGCTAGAAGCATAAAGCCCAACTGAATTGACAAAAGAGTACAAAGCAGTCAGAATATTAGTGGTAACAGTAAAAGAGAAATGAGTAGGAAAAACCAACAAACTGAATCGAAACATACAACAATACGGATTGTGATGGAGACTGCATAGATCTGTCCAGTAAAACATGAAAACCAACACAAGTTACTTAAAGAAAATTGACATGATGCCTCAATGATTTGAGATCTCAAAGAAATGTGGCACTCACAGTATAATTTTTCATTCTCTGGAAGATAGCACGACTGGTCAAAACAGCACTGATGATAACGCTAAGACCAGGTTCAGTAAGAACAATATCCGATGCACTACGAGCTGCATCAGTGGCATCAGCAACTGCAATGCCGATGTCAGCCTTTTTAAGAGCAGGCGCATCATTTACACCATCGCCTGTCATTCCACATATATGTTTCCTGGCTTGTAATCGCTTCACTATCTCATATTTATGCTCTGCAAAAACCATTGTGCATAAGTGATAAAATTCTGTTTATGTATGCTGGAACTAGTTTCAGAAGCACACAAATTTACCAGGGAAGACACCCGCAAATCCATCAGCTTTCTCTATGAGCTCATCGACAGGTAAAGCAACTATGGACTCATCCTTATTCTGTCCAAGTAAAGCGGATGACGGGTACATGTTGGTTCCCATCCCCAAGCGGCGCCCAGTCTCTTTTCCTATAGCCAGTTGATCCCCTATAGAGAAGCAAGGATAAATTTTATTTTGGCAAGAAATGAATAAGGATCAGATAGAAATATCAATATGAAATGGAAATTCACCAAATGATACAAAAAAATATTCACCTGTGATCATTTTAACACTCACGCCAAGATTTAAAGCCCTTCTTATCGTCTCAGCACTGTCATGCCTAGGCGGATCAAAAAGAGGCATGAGACCCACAAATTGCCAAGGACCTCCAGCACTATCTTTCCTCCCTTCAGGAACATCCTGCAAAAGTACAAAACCTTTTCAACCTTGAACTTTATATCAAATTTATGTGGCTCAATATTTTAAGAATCTTGGAAAGTTGATCTCCAATTGACCTGGTAAGCCACAGCAAGAGATCGCAGACCCCTTTCAGCGAACTTATCAATAACAGCATGAACTCTCCGCTCAATCTCTGATCTATTGTGAGCAAGATTTCAGATCTGAAACATTTTTCACAGAAGGTAACTGTTCAGACTATGCTCTAACTAAAAATGGAAAATTAGTAAAGTACAGGCATAACTGGCTATAAAGAGCTTACTTGCTCAGGAGCACCTTTGCTCACTCTATGTGTGTTACCCTCATTGTCAATATATGTCAGAGCCGTTCTCTTATCAGTAGGATTGAAAGGAAGGAAGTGAACCTCCTGGATACCAGCTCGTGCCTACAGAAAACGGTTGACCATAAGCGCCAGAGAAATAAACAGAAAACAAAGGAAGCTAATAAATCTTAGAATGCAGTTCAGTGAAACCAAATACTTCTTTAGGATCTGCCAGCATTCCGACTATAGCAGCATCTATAGCATCTTGGTTCTCTAGTCTGGAGGCTCGAGCAGCCATCAGGACAACAGTATCTGCATCCACTCCTTTCATGAAAACTTCGATCAGATTTTTGTCAACAGTAAGTTTATTCAATGTCAGAGTGCCCGTCTTGTCACTGCAAAGAACGTCCATGCCAGCCATTTCCTCGATCGCCGTCATTCTCTTAGTGATAGCTCCCTGCTGAGATAGTCTGTGGGAGCCAATTGCCATGGTCACGGAGAGAACTGTAGGCATGGCAATTGGAATTCCACCAATGAGAAGCACAAGAAGGTTATCAATCCCAGGGCGGTATGCTCGGCGTTGAATTGGGTACATCACGACAATCTCAATGAGCATCCCCACAGCAATAGAGCAAATGCAAAAGTTCCCAATTGCAGTTAAAACCTGTGCACATGATTGAATAAAATTCAAAAATAATATTAGGTTGTTCCAACTGAACAAAGTCCATGATTGCTGAAGCTGAGTTCAAAAACGAGAATATGTGGGTGTGTTAGACGAAAATCGCTAATTAAGAGATTGAAATAACACATGCCTGTTGGAAATGACCAACTTGGTTTGTCGTATCAACAAGGTGAGCAGCCTTCCCAAAAAAGGTATGGACACCAGTTGCGATAACAACTGCTTCGATCTCTCCTTGTTTGCATGTGGAACCGGAGTAGACACCATCTCCAGAACCTTTAGTTACTGGTAGAGATTCACCAGTAAGAGCAGACTATACAGCAAAAGGTTTTCATAAAAGCTTCAGTATATTAACTATAATCTGGTAAGTAACAAAAGCTTAAAAGAATCAGACACTATTCTCTAGACATCCGAAGTGACTAAAGATTGACACTAACGATGATCAGTTTCAAACCTGATCGATCTTAAGGGGATCACCCTCGAGAAGGCGTGCATCAGCTGGGACGATATCCCCAAGCTTGATGCTGATTATATCACCAGGAACGAGAATTGCAGCATCCTGCTCACCCCACCTTCCATCTCGAAGAACCTTCACATCGGTAATGTAGAAAAAAGATAAATATATACATTTAACAAAATAAAAATCAAATGGTTAACCAAATGAGTTATGAGTATCCAGCAAAGCAAAACACATAAAAGACACAGTTGTTAGAAACCATGAAAGTAAGCAAGAATAGTGAACCTTTGCTTTTGGGGCAAGACGGGCCATGAGAGCAGCTGCAGCGTTTCCCGCATTGTTCTCCTCGATGAAACTGATGGTGGAGTTAATCACAAGAAGAGTGATAATACCAACGAAGTCTTGCCAATCAGGAGGTTTTCCCTGGTACACACATATATAAGAACAACAACCAAATAAAGATATCAAAACAAGCACAAAGTAAGAGTAAGCTTTAAAGAAGGGTTTAATTAAGATAAGGGCTCACTCCTCCATTAGCAAGCGCAATAGCCAGGATAGCAGCAGCTTCCATCACCCAGGAAAGAGGGTTCCACATAAAGCCTAAAAACTTAAGGAATTTGCTTTCCTTCACAACAGAAAAAAGAGGATGTCTACTTCAGCACATACATAAAACACATTCAGGAGCAAAAACCCTCAGAATCCAAAAATTTCCCAATGAGAGCATAAAACCAGGAACAAACAAGAAACATAAAGAATCTCGAAGAATATACAAATAGAAAACTCAGAATATCAAACTTTGAAACCTTTTTCTCTTCGAGCTTGTTATGGCCAAAGAGAGCAAGTCTGTCATCAGCAGCTTGTGTAGTGAGACCTTCCTTGCTACTTCTCAGACTCTCAAAAACTTCTTCAATTGGCACATTTTCCTGGAAATTATACACAATCTCACACCATTTTCTCTCAAAAAATTCACGAATCTATTAAAGAATGATGAGTACCAGATCCACCGCTTCTTTCAAAACAGCCTCGAGGACCTCGCGATTGTCCTCCATAGTCGTCTTCGCACTGCACAGAAATAACAAACCAGCAAAAATTATTTAAGAATTCGCCATGAAAGCATAGTGATAGAACTCAAGCAACAACAACAAGAAGCGAAACAACAAGGAAATCTCAAATTACACAAAAAAATTGATCAGAAACCAGATTTTGGAAACGGCAAAGGAAGAACAATCGGAAAGCTTAACGGATAAAACTCCGGCGAAAAGGAAAATAAAGAAACTCCGACGAAAGTACCGAGAAATAGAGAAGAAATCGGTGGTCTTCGTTTCGTAACAAACTTTGTTGGGAGGACGACGACGAAATCAAAGCGTAGAAGATGAGAAAACCCGCTCAAGGTTTAGTGACTAGTAGTGGCAGTCAACAAGACTCAATTTCTTTCTTTTTAAATTTCACTTTTTCAACCTTTGACGGATTTTTTCAAGCGTCAAGCGAACTACAATAAAAGCCGTATTTAATAGGGAAATAGTATAAAGTATTGAGAGAGACCAATTAAAGAGGTTACTATATATAAATGGTGTACAGAGAGACCAATTAAAGAGGTTACTATATATAAATGGTGTACTAAGAGCACCTCCAATGGGAGGTTCTCTTCTAAATTTAGTTGAGTTCTCATCTGATTTTGGGAAAAAAATAATTCAAAACTGAATTAAAATGAGAGAATCGATTCTCTTGAGAGAAGTTTGAGAATTTGAGAGAACCCGACACGTGTCAGTGTTTTATTGGAGGGAGAGTTATAACAAAAGAAAAAAAAAAAACACTCATTTTTTACTCTTGTCTCGCGACCAAAAAAAAAACACACAAGTTGCGTTCATCTGGCGATTGCGAAAACTGACGAACACCTCAAAATCATCGCGACTTCGTGAGATTCCGATGATTCGACGCCGGAATCGTGGTTTGTTTCTTTTACCTGCCGCCGGAATCATCAGCTGGATTCACGGTAAAGACCATCGGCGAATGGAGTGAAAACAAATCGAAGATTGGAGATGGAGAAGAAGGATTCGTTGAAGGATGGTCCAATTTCTTCTTCCAGGTATGAATCTAGCCCGTTTCGATGATTGTTGATGAATTTGTCATAGATTGTTTGATTTAGGGTTAATAGTTTCGGGGAAAAAATTATAGTTTGGTTTTGTCTTGTCAATCGAATTGGATGCTCTGTTCTTCCCTTTTAGGCATTATTGAGCAAAAATCTCGAAATATATTGTTTGATTTTGGTAAATAGTTTGGGATTTTGTTAGATTTTATTGAGCAAATATAAAGTATTATCGGAATTAGCTAGATTTCTGTATTCATACTTGGAATTTGATATCTTTATCTTGTTTTGAATCATTAAAATCAGTATATTAGTGTTTATTGAATAAATTTGTGAGTTGAATGTTATTGTATTTGCTAATTGTGTTTTCTCTCTCTCTCTCTCTCTCTTTTTGTTGAGTGTCAAGTGTCAACTATTGGAGAAGGTAAGTGGAGATGGCAAGGATCCTCTGGTCGTTTAAGGAGACTGCAAAAGAAGAAGGCTTCTGTGACATAATTGAAGGTATGGTTCCATCTTTTGTTATTGCATTGATTGTATCTTTTGTTTGATAAATGCATTGATTGTTTTGTATGACTTGTTTCTGTCAGAGCATGAATAAATGTCTCGGTTTGTGACTTGTTTCTGTTATTGCATTTGAATGTTTCAGTTTGTGTCTGGTCTTGTTGTTTTTGCTTGTGTTGTTAATTTTTCTTTTGTCTTGATAGGTCACAAGTCTTTCTGTTCAAGTACTGAAGGCAGTTTACGACCATAGTTCTTACAAGTCAGAAGTCATGGACCTGTTGCATATGCTTTTACTTTCGTCTGGATATGTCACAAGTGAAAAGAAGACAAAGAAGCAATGACTGCAAGACACCACAAGTGTTTCTTTTACATATGATTTTGCTTTGCTATATATAACGAGTTAACGACATTCTAGTTCTTATTATTACAACACACAAACACACAATTCCATTGTGCTTCTTCTTCCTCTACGTCTTACCAAAATTCCATTGTTCTTCTTTTTTTTCTTGTTACAAGGAACACCAAAATTTACAACACAAACACAATTCCATTGTTCTTCTTATTCGTTTTTTCTACGTTTTACGATCACCTAAATACCATTGCTATTCTTCTTCTTGTTTTTCCTTTTTTTCCAGTAATTTCCCACAAAACCTAGTTCTCTAATAATTCTTTTTTTTTCTGGGAGACATCAAAATTATCACACCAAATGGCCGGTTCTTCCCGTAATACGTTTGGCAATACAATGGATGAATATTTTAGAGAATATCTCAATCAAACCTTCGAGAATCAATTCGTTGATTATGGTGATCGGCAAGAAGGCACCACGAAAAAGAAGAAACGAGCATATATTGAAAGACAACGTGAAGAAGGACACACCCGCTTATGGAACGATTATTTTAGTGATACAATTTTTATGTTATACAATTTTTTGATATTTTTTTTTTTTAAAAACCCCACTAGAGAACCTACCATTGGACACAAAAAAATCAAAAAAAAAATTTATAGGTTCTCATCTAACACTTTTTCAAAATTTATAATAAAAAATTTGAGAGAGCTCATGGAGAGAACTCCCCCATTGGAGATGCTCTAAAACATGTTACAAATATGTCTTTGACCAAATAAAATAAAATATGCATCATGCTATTTTTTTTTGTAATTTTAATTATGATGATGATATTGTCAAAAAAAATTTAGAAAACATAATTAAGAAAATGGAAAGAGAAAAAACTATAATAGGCTCTATGACCAAATTAGATAAAGAATGAAAAATACAAAAGTGTAAGAAAATCAGAACATTTTCATAAGCCAAAAACAGATACAATTTTTTTGGTTAAATAAATAATTATTACTTTTTTTGTTTAACGTAACGGTGGAAAGTGGAAACATCCTCCCCTCTTCCCTAGTCTCCACGCATCTGTTTCACATTTTCCCCCTTTTTCTCCGGCGACGGCCAATCATCGTCAACCGCCGGCGAAAACTTCAGATTCGTGAAGCTGATTGATTCATTGTGCGATTAAGATGGGTGTAGATTACTACAATATACTCAAGGTAAACCACAACGCGACGGAGGATGATCTCAAGAAAGCTTATAAGCGTCTCGCCATGATTTGGCATCCCGATAAGAATCCATCGACACGTCGAGACGAAGCAGAAGCCAAATTCAAACGGATCTCCGAAGCTTACGACGTTCTTTCCGATCCTCAGAAACGTCAGATCTACGATCTTTACGGAGAGGAAGGTCTCAAATCTGGCAAAATCCCTAATTCTTCTTCATCGGAGGCTTCTTCATCTTCTTCTTCTTCCTCGAGATATTCGCATTTTCATCAGCATAGGCCGCAGCATCCGCCTAACGCTGCGTCGTTTCGTTTTAACCCTAGAAATGCGGAGGATATCTATGCTGAGATCTTTGGATCTGAAAATGGAGGAGGAGGTAATGGTGGTGGGAGAGGAAACAGAACGTTTAGGAATGGTCATTTCAACACCGGTGGTGCTAATGGTTATAGCGGTGAGTTGAGGAAAGTTCCAGCTGTGGAGAATCCATTACCTGTGAGTTTAGAGGATCTTTATAAAGGTGTGACGAAGAAGATGCGTTTATCTAGAAATGTCTACGATGCTTCTGGGTATGTTTTCTTCTTTGAGAGTTAGAAGAATCTTTCCTTTAGCCATTGCAATTGTATACGACTAAATGGGTAAATTTGGTGATTGGTTTGGCTAAGAGAAGCTCTTCTCTGGAAATTATTGTTCTACGTGATCAAATTGAAGTTGTTGGAAAGAAAAAAGGCTACTTTATTCGTTGGAATTCAGGAATGAAGCTTATGACAAAAATGGCATGTTTAGCTTTTTCAATCTAGGTGATGATTTGTATTTGATGAGACATTTCCTTGAATTGTTTGGGATACTCGTTTATTGGGAGATTTGGGTTCTTGGTGGGCAATGTCTGCATAGATAGATGAATTTATGTTTGTTTACTATTGGTTGAAACGTGTTGAAGATTTTTAATTTGCAGGGTTATTAATACTGTTATGATTTGTGTTGCTGTTTGATCTTGTAGAAGAAGGACGGTCAAAGAGGAGATATTGCCTATAGATATAAAACCTGGTTGGAAGAAAGGTACGAAGCTGACATTCCCTAAGAAAGGCAATGAAGAGCCTGGAATCATACCAGCAGATATTATTTTCGTGGTTGAAGAGAAGCCACATCCTGTTTACACGAGAGATGGAAACGACCTTTTGGTTAATCAGGAGATAACTTTACTTGAAGCCTTAACTGGTAAGACCGTCAACCTGATCACGCTTGATGGAAGGACTCTCATGATCCCATTAACTGAGATCATCAAACCTGATCATGAGATTGTTGTTCCAAACGAAGGAATGCCAATCTCTAAAGAACCCGGAAAAAAAGGCAACCTGAAATTGAAGCTTAGTGTGAAATACCCGTCGAGGCTCACAGGGGAACAGAAATCCGAGCTGAAGAGAGTTCTTGGTGGGGTCTCATGAAGAACTCAATGATGAATGTAGATAGCAAAAGTAGAGGAGATGATAGATTGTGAATGGTAGGAGGGATTCTTCTAAGGAGGCTTGGATTTGAGAGCCGAAGAACAAACACAAGCTTTGCTTCTGTCTTTTTACTTCTCTTGTTTGAAATTAGACTTTTTCCCCTTTGTTTAATTATTTCATTGATTTGATTTGATTTCGTTGCCTTCTAATGTGTAGACAGTGTACTCGTATGCTCTGTTACATACAGTATTTATCTTATTTGATAAAATTCCTATATCCCCCACTATTATTGCTTATCTAGGTAGTAGGTATGGTAAGCTTAGAATAGACAGCTGAGTAATCAGAGTTGTGGATTTCCTACTTCTTGCTTTTCGCATGAAGATCAAAATTTATTCATAGGAATTGTGAAAAGAGTAGTAAAACTCTCAATGTACAGTTTTTGTGACAAATATATTGGCTTCACTCATTCTTTATCCTCTTCTTAACGACATTTATAGATGCAATAAAAAGATGCATAGGATCCCAAAAAGAGGAAATAACCTATTGGTGAAAATGTTTTAAGCAGTGGTGGAGACTGGGAAGAGCTTTTCCACCATGTTGTTGGAGAGGATTCTATTTGGGTCCAGCTCCCTGCGCGCTTTGTTGTATTTATCCACTGGGAAACGTTTTCTGATTCTTGCTTGTAAGGCTTCAAGTTCCTCTTTATCTTTTGGTATCTGATTATATAAAGATCAAACAGAAAACATTAGAAATTGTCTAAATAGTAACCTCAACATATTCTCATTTCCTCTGCTTACTTTTCACAATGAGGACAATTATAGTTCAAGCAGAAAAAATGTATTAAGATACAGAGACTTTTTGTCCGTTTAGTTACAGTTATGGATCTAACTAAAATACTAAATTCTATAAAGGTGAGTGAATCAGAAGGACATAGTTAAGTGGAAATGATGGTATCTGTGTGTTAAGATACAAGAATCCGATATTTAGATTGGAAAATCTACAATTACCTCAATTTTAGCCCAATGTTCATACGCAGAATATTGATCCCACAATTGTTTCTGTGTCAAATGTCTATAGTGGAAAAATTCATCTGTGATGTCCTTCCTCTGGCGAGGGTCTGCTGTCGGGAGGTACATGATTATACCAACCTGAGGCAAAATGTCATGTAGCATATTGTAAGTGTATATGGCTAGCAATTAAAAGAGAAAAAACCCGGCAAACAGGTGTTGGAACAAGATTGGCCAGCAGCAAAAATCTACCAAGTGAAACAACAATCCAGCCCCTAAGAGTACAGTATGTAGCATCATTTCTACCGGATTCATCTTTGTCTATGAACATTTTAACATCAATATTTCAAATGTTTCCTCCACCACAAAGGCAGAGAGGCACAAAACAAGCTTCCTAAAGACTGACACCAATATCTTTTTATACTTTCATGAAAGTCAAAGACAAGTAAATGGAAGAATAAAGGACATCAAACAAGAGTTACCCATGAGAAAATGTCATCCTCTGCAGTGCTGAAGGCAGGACTAATGGGGCTCTTACTTCGAGCCGTCCATCGCTGCTCTATTGGAGAAGGTGCTGGTATTGCTTCCTTTTCTATTAGTTTTTTCAGCTCTTCTATGTATTCAAGGTCTTTCATGCTAGGGTTGGAGAGGGTTCCAGCAGGAAAACAAGATTCTGATACCCATTGTTGACCACCACAGTCAAAGCCCAGAATTTCATCACTCCACCCTACTCTATATCCTTCTGATTTTTTCCAAAACTCCGCCTCAGCTTGATTTACTTTTGCAACATGAACGTCATTGAGAGGATCGAGGGCAAGTAGCTTATCTCTCAACTCTGTAAACGAAAGCTCCTTTATATCTGGCTCATTGCTGTCATGAGACTTCTTACCAGAGTCCTGGACCCTATACATCATGGTTATTTTGTATTTCATTCAGTCCTCCACATTAGAGAAAGCAAGTTAGACATAAGACTTAAAGCCTAACGATACCTATACTTCACAATGCTCTCTCTGTAGAGATCACGGACATGCTGTACAGCCTCCTCTGTAGTGTACTTTGGTTTGTCCTTAGGTGGCCCACTCCATTTTGATACAGGGTTGCATGTTACAACCACGACTGTGTCGGTATAAGGAATATATAGGTACTTAACATGCTTGTTTGCAGAGAGCAATTTTCTGAACAGCCAGAAACAAAGACAAAAGTTAGGAAACGTTCCATTCTGAGGCAATTGCTTCATAGTAGAGGGAGTGCTTTCCCAAATGCTAAAAATGCACTATGCCAAATGAATGGTGCAGTAACTAGAAAGTGAACAAAACTTAAAGCTCATGCATCAACCTGATACTTCTCTGATAATATGACCAGAAGCAAATTTGTATACTGAGCATGAATTCTCTAAGCTGGAGGCATAATATCGAGACTAAGATAGTGAAAGTTAGCAACACTTAACTTGTGATTTTTCTTGATTTCTTGCAAGTTTGAGACGTATGTGTGCTCCACAAGTTCATGTCTTTCAACACATTGGAGGGTGACCTCAGCAACAACTCCAAGTCCACCAAGGCCACATCGAGCTAGATGAAAGAGCTCCGGATCTTTTTCTCTTGATAGTTCAATTGTTCCCTTTGCAGGAGTAACCAGCTTCATACTGATCACCTGCTCATCAATAGGAGGCAATCTAGCACCTGTTCCATGTGCCCCAACCTGAACATAAACAAAAATTTAGAGTCTAAACCTCAAAGCACAAGATAAAGACGAACAACTAAACTTGTTTCAGATTCTCCATTAGTTCCACAACCCTAGACTTCACATAATGAAGAGAAGAGCATGCAAACCTGAATAATACCACCAATTTGCTGCTCTCTTATGGAGGCAAAGTTCTGAAGAGTCAGACCATAGTCTTTAATGGCGTCAACCAATTGCTGGACCCTAATCCCAGCCTGCACCGTAACTCTCTTCTTCTCTTTATCTACCTCTAGAACTTTGTCCATGAGCGCTAGATTCACCATCCCGGAGCGAGACAAACCAATCCCATTAGGCGAGAGACCCGATCCAACGGGTCGGATCCTTAACTTCTTCTCATGAGATTCCTTAACGAGAGCTTCGAGGTCAGCTAGATTCTCCGGTTGATTAAAATTCCTAGTCTGTACCTCATGAGTACCACTCCAATTAGAGACAGTGTGAAGATCTTCAGGTAAAGGAGCGTAACGGAAGATTTGAGCCTTCTTGTGCTTAGCATTTTCAGGGAATGGAAATGAGAAATATGTAGCGACTCCAGAGAAGACAGCGAGTGCTGCGTATCCGGCGTATTTACGGAATTCGGCTTCTGAGGCGGTGGACGGAATCGGAGGTGGAGGACGTGGCGGTGGCGGCGGTGGTGGAGTCAATGTTTGACCGGCGGTGCAGAGAGTACGGTGAGGCGAAAATAGAGACCGGATGGTGGATGAAGAAGGATATAGGGTTCCGAGAGAATGGCCGACGGAGCGGCGGAGACGAAGTGACCGGAGCATTTTTTGTTTTACTTCAGGCGATCTGAACCTGAGGGAAATGTTCCTGTACAGGATCGGGTTTAGTGATTTAAGAAAGTTTCCATTATTTGCCCCGTTATTATTTCTGTTTTCATAATTTAGCCACGTAGTTTGTTAGTGAACAAATTATCCCCATAGGTAGTGATTTGGACCAAAACCATTTGGTATTAGATTGTCCAGATTCCTAAACCAAACAAAACCAGAAATTTTACTGTAGTTTTGGGCCTTTTGGCTTTTCGTCCCACATGGGAATCGGTCGAACCGTTATGCTCGAGTAAATTAAGACGGTTGATTTTGTATTGATTTAGTTTTTTGAATAACAATAACAACAACTCGTGGATAACAAAATGCTTTAACCGTGAGAAATATAGTTTCAATAGCTTGAAATAAATGACTACACTTTCAAAAAATGAACATTATATATATAACTTACACATTTATATGAAAAGTAAATTTATCTCAATTTGAAAACACAAATGCATTTGGATAGCAATATTTTGGATAACTAAGGAATGATTTCATTATATATTTTTGTTCTACATGAAAATTGGTCTAACCCGTTATGTTTGAGTGACTAAACAAAGTAGTAAAACCACCTATCTATTGAGTTCATCAAAGTTACAGTTTTCTTTTTTCTTAAAACAAAATTTGGTAAACAAATTGTTGATTTTGAGTTGTTTTCATTTTTTTGGAAGTTATTTATCAGTTAATAATCTAATCGCAACTCGTGGCTAACATATAGTTTAAACGCCTCAACTATAGAATATAATTTCAATACTTAACAATAAATTATTTCTTTTTAATAAATTAATATTAATATTCGATTAGCCGACCAAACATTAAATGCACTTATACGAAAAAAATCTACATCAATTTGGTAACATAAGTACATTTAAATCGCTCTATTTTGATTAGATACTACACTATTCAAATGCGGTTAGCAAAAAGTGCAGACGGTACCGCTGCACCGCCATTTTAAATCCATTGTAGCGAACCGGTGTGTAACCGCAATGTAAATCTCACTTGGTACTAAAATTCCCTTTTTCTCCTATTTTAATTAATGATTATTTTCCCCTGGCTTCGAACTCCACACAGAGAGCAAAACGACGACTCTTGTTCTACTCTCTCTATCTTTTTCCCCACACCAGCTTTCTCCGCCGATCCTCCGCCATACTACGATGCCGTAATCTCCTAGACGCCACCGTATGTTGACTGAAATTTAATTTCCGGTTTGACTATCTTTTCGCATTTGCTGGGGCGTATATAACACACACACACACACACAAAAGCGTATACATGCCGATTAAATTAGGGGTTTTAAGCTGAATCGTGGATGGGTCAGAAGAAGAAAACCTCCGCTCGTTCCAAACAATCGCCGTCTTCTGCGGCGGTGACGACGGTGGCAGTGACAGAGGTGGAGCCGTCTGAGATTCCCGCTTGTAGCTTCAACGAGGGGGGTTTTTCTGGACCAGACGCTAATGTTGAGCCGTTGGATTCAGCTGTCGTCAAGCTAGAATGCGAGAAGGCACTGAAGTCGTTTGGACGGGGGAGCTATAACAAGGCGATTCGTCTCATCAAGGATTCGTGCTCTCGCCATCAAGACTCTGCCCTAATCCACCGTGTTCAGGGAACTATCTGCGTTAAGGTTGCTGCTGTGTATGAGGATCTAGCTACGAAACAGAAGTATCTGCGAAATGCAATTGAATCTGCTAGAAAAGCTGTGGAGTTGTCTCCAAATTCAATTGAGTTTGGGCATTTTTATGCCAACTTGCTTTATGAGGCTGCCAACGATGGGAAGAGAGAGTACGAGGAGGTCGTGCAAGAGTGCCATCGTGCTCTCTCCATCGAATATCCGATTGATCCTGCTAGAGAGAGTCTTCAGGATGAGACTCAGCTGAAGATATTGACACCTGAGGCTCGTATTGCACATTTCCAGGATGAGCTCAGGTCACTGATACAGAAGTCTAACATTTATTCATTGTCCACTTGGATGCAGAACTTGGGAAATGGTGAAGAGAAATTTAGGTTGATCCCTCTTAGGAGAATGGCCGAGGATCCTATTGAGAGTAACTTGATTCAGAACAGGAGGCCGAATGAGATTAAAAAAGCTACCAAGACTCTTGAAGAGAGGAGGAAGGAGGTTGAAGTGAGGGTAGCTGCACATAGGTTGTTGCAGCAGAAGTCTGAGTCTTCCCCATCGGAGAATGTAGAAGCTGTTAACAACAAGGGATCAGATCCAACATTAGGCGCGGGGCCAAGAAGTGGGGAGAGAAGAAAGCATGGAAATGCAAGGAAAAACGGCTCCACAGCGGATAGAAGGGATCGGGTTAGGTCATACTGGGATTCTTTGAGCAAAGAAATGAAGAAAGAATTCCTAAGAGTTAGGTTCAGTGATCTTAAGAGTCACTTTAGTGCTTCAAAGGATGGGCAAGCATATGAGATTCTTAGCGAGGCACTGTCATTTTGTGAGGCCAATAAGACTTGGAGGTTCTGGGCTTGCTGCCGGTGTAGTGAAAACTTCATAGAGCCTGAGGCTCATATGCATCATATTGTGCAGGAGCACATGGGTAACGTGTTACCTAAGATGCAAATGGTTTTGCCTCAAATTGTCGACACTGAAAGGATTGATATGCTTTTTAATTCCCCATGGAAACCATTGGATCTCTCTGCTGTGGTGAATTTGCTTCGCAGTCAGCAGAAAATCCAAAATTCTGAGTTTAATGAATTTCACTCTGGAGATAATATGGATGACGATGACGATTGCTTCAAGGATGCATGGAATGATACTACACCAGAGAAAGAAAACCTTGGAGATGCTTGCAACGGTTGGAATGAGAATGAATCTGAAGAAGGTAAGCTGTCGATCGCGTTTCCTCCTCCTGATGGATGGCCTATATCTGATGATCCTGAACGTGCAAAGCTCCTTGAAAAAATCCGTGCAGCCTTTGAGCTGCTTATTAGACACAAATATTTAGCTGCCAGCCATCATGATAAGGTGATTCAATTTACGGTGGATGAACTCCAGAATCTACCCTCGGTTTCGCAATTCTTAAACCGTGGCTTGAACAAGTCACCCTTATGCATCTGCTTTTTGGGAGCTTCCCATCTCAAGAAAATTCTCAAATTCCTGCAGGACTTGTCTCAGGCCTGTGGATTGAGTCGATATTCCGAACAAAGTAACCCCAACGATGAAATTAATTTTGGTGACCTGGGTCGTGAAGTTACAGAGGAGATTCTTCTTGATGGTGAAGATTCATGTCTTCTTTTGGATGAAAAATTGCTTGGAACTGAGTGCATCCAAGAGAAATATATGGGCTCAGCACTTAATAATGCTTATGGAAATGATGTGTCTGCTGGTGCGGATGGATTTCTTTCATGGATCTTCGCAGGACCCTCTAGCGGGGAACAAGTTGTGTCATGGATGTGCACAAAGGAAGAGAAAACAAATCAAGGACTGGAGATCATGCAGCATCTTGAGAAGGAGTTCTATCACTTACAGAACCTCTGCGAGAGAAAATGCGAGCACTTAAGCTACGAGGGAGCTCTGCAGACTGTTGAGGACCTTTGTCTTGAAGAAGGCCGGAAGAGGGAGACTTCAGCAGAGTTTACCCATGAAAGCTATGAATCTGTGTTGAGGAAACGAAGAGATGACCTAAATGGGAATGACCATGAGTTGGTGTTTATCAGTAGTAGGTTTGAGTTAGATGCTATAACAAATGTTTTGAAAGATGCTGAAACCCTTAACCACAATCAATTTGGATATGAAGAATCATATGGCTGCACGAGTTCTCAGCTTCGTGATCTGGAATCTGGTGAAGCTGATGAATGGGGGATGAAGGATTCCTTACATGAGGCTGACAGTTTCATAGAGATTGCGATCCAGAAACAAAAAGAGCAGTTGTCTGCAGAGGTATCCTTTTTGACCTTTTCGCAACACGACTGCGATAATCACTAGCTGCCTTTCTGCTTTAAAAATAATCTGTATATGTGATATCACAGCTTAGCAAAATCGACGCTCAAATGATGCGGAATGTCACTGGGATGCAGCAATTAGAGCTAAAGCTTGGACCAGTTTCCTTCAACGATTATCAGATAGTATTGTTACCTTTGGTGAAGTCCTACATGCGGGTAAGTATCTAAAGACCTTGTTACTTTTTCTTCCATTGGTTGCAGTGTTCTTTCTGGTTCTAATTGGCATTTCCATCTTAATCTCCCCTTTCCTTCTCTCTCTCTCTCTCTCTCTCTCTCTCTCTCTCTCCAGGCACATTTGGAGGCGTTAGCAGAGAAAGATGCCACTGAGAAGTCTGATGCTGCAAGAGAAGCGTTACTTGTTGAGCTCGCTCTTGATTCTAAGAAGGAGGCTCGAGGAAGAAATGATAATTCAAAAAACACGCTGGAAAAGTCCAAGGACAAGAAAAAGATTAAAGACACTAGGAAACTGAAGGATTTGAAGGTTTGAACCATCTGTTGTCTACTTTTAGGTATTTCTTGTCTATATTTGTAACTAGCTTTACTTTTTTGTTATAGGCAACTATTGGAAACGACCATCGCTTCAATGCTGATTCTGTTGAACACAGGTGAAGATCTGCTTTGTTCATAATTTTTACTTAAGCGGGTGTAACCTGGATAATCTTTGTTTCTGAGAATGTTGGTGGTGTATAATCTGTCGTTTATTTACCTGCTAATTTCTTGTTCCAGCCCCCTTCCGGTTGCATCTGTCGGTGATTATTCAGAGGCTGATGTTGTTTCTGAAGCTGTTGAAGCTATAAAAGAACAAGAAGAGGAATATAAACGCCAAAGAGAGCTAGAGGAGGAGGAGAGAAAACTTGAAAAAACTCTAGAGTATCAGAGAAGAATTGAGGATGAAGCTAAGGAGAAGCACATGGCAGAACAACAAAAGAAATACAGCTCTTCAGTTCCCATGAATGTTGCAAAAGCAGTGTATAATGCATGCACAGATAATGTAGTTGATTATTTAGATTTACAAGGACATGGAAAATCCATAAATCAGGTAACAATGGAGTGACAAGGTGGGTGGAGTTATGTTTATTTTAATCATCACTTGAAATTAATTTCTGGGTTTCTTTGCTTTATCAGGAGAAAAGGAATGGACGACTTGACGACCTGGAAGGAGCCAGAGTGAATACAAATGGAGTTTTCCCGTCAACAAATTATTCTGTGATATCTGATAGTGCAAAGGTGCAGGATGTAAAATCCCAAAAAGGTTAGCACTGGTCTTCGAATATGAAAATATGTGTCTGCTGACCTTTCTGAGGCACTTATTTATTTATTTATTTATTTTTTGTGTTGCAGTAGTGCCTAATGGCACAGCTATGCAAGCTGGTATGTTCCAATCTGATCCACCAACTGGGAGGAGAGGTAGACGCCAAAAAGCTTCAAACAAGTTAGTTGATGGAAAATATCCGGTCACACCTCCTGAGACCGAAAATACTAAATCTCAGTGGTCAGGCACCGACGCCGAGAGACATTCTGAAACTCTACGTAACAATGGTGGTAAGCGATTTTGTTTTATTTTTATTTTTGTCCTAGATCATTCTCTTTGTCTCATGTTTTCAAAGCACTCATAGTTGTGATCTATTGATGATCTGACATGGATCTAGATTTTTCTTCTTGAGCTTATTGTTTTTCTGAACTTGAATATTAGATGTGACCAGTTAAGGCACAAATGAAACTTCTTTCATCCGTTAGAACTAATGAAGCCGTTAGATTTCTTAAAACGGATACTTCTGTAACCAGTGTATTTTGTTTTATGCTTTTATGTCAATGAGGAATTACAGTATCTATATTGATTTCCAGCAACAATTTTTCTAACATCATTCATCTTGCATTCTAGATGTGGGAACAAAGACATTAAGACAATTACAAGCTGAAGACGATGAAGAAGAAAGGTTTCAAGCTGACCTTAAAAGGGCAGTGCGTCAAAGCCTTGGTAGTTTTTCAACATCCTTGTTTATATATCTGATATCATGTCTGACAGTCAACATTTTGCGATATTTTGCTAAGTACCCATTTTGTCACTATTGTCTGACTGACTGTCATTTGTATGAAGAATGGTGTATTGTGTATACCATTTTTCTTCATCTCAGTGCATTTTTTTAATCTGATTATTTAAGGTGTCTGAAATTATTTTTTCTCATGCTTTACTTATGCCGACAGCTGCTACGTTTTCATTTAGAATTTTGAGCATATTTGGTCTGTAATCATTTTGGGGTGACAAAAGCCCTTGATATGAAGCATTTGACACCAGAACATTTTTTTTTAACCCAGACGTGTACCAAGGAGGTAGAAGTATGGCTTCATGTTTGAGGACACCTCTGGAAGTAAACAATGATGGGGGTTTATCTGATGACACAATTGAGTCTAGGAGCTCAACCGGAGTTGCCATATTTGGCACAGGTCTTCAGAATGAAGTTGGCGAATACAATTGCTTTTTGAATGTTATCATACAAGTAACCTTCATTTTTCATAAACTGTTTGATTTCTTGGGAATTCAGTATCTATCAGCTTAAAAGATTTATCATTGCTGAAAGCTATTTTTTTTTTTTTTGATCTTAGTCTCTATGGAATCTGGAGCTGTTTCGAGCTGAGTTCTTACAGAGTTCAACACGAGAGCACCATCACGTGGGAGATCCTTGTGTTGTCTGCTCTTTGTATGAAATTTTTACTGCTTTGAGCGCTGCTTCGAGTGAAACACAAAATGAACCTGTGGCACCTTCATCTCTCAGGATTGCTTTGAGTAAATTGTATCCAGATAGTAGTTTCTTCCAAGAGGTAAAAGAATTTGATGACTGGTTTTAAATGTTCATCCTAATACAGAGTAAACCTTCATTTCATTTATGAGCCTAAACTTGGGCGTCATATGGTGGACAGGCTCAGATGAACGATGCTTCAGAAGTACTGGCGGTGATCTTTGACTGCCTTCATCGCTCATTTGCTCAAAGTTCAAGCGTGTCTGATGTGGATTCCTCAGACAGCAACTGTACTGGTTCATGGGACTGTGCCAACCGCACATGTATTGCCCATTCTCTGTTTGGAATGGATATTTTTGAGCAACTGAATTGCTACAGCTGTGGGCTAGAATCCAGGCATATGAAGTACACTTCCTTTTTCCATAACATCAACGCTAGTGCCCTACGCACCATGAAGGTAAAAAGAAATGCTAATTAGATAATATTCATTAGACTTGAATTTTCACATATTTTTTGGTAACTCCCTGCTTTATGCCTTATAGGTTACATGCACTGAGAATTCATTTGACGAACTTCTAAATCTTGTCGAGATGAACCATCAACTAGCCTGTGATTCCGAAACGGGTGGATGTGGGAAACTCAACCATATCCACCATATTCTCACTACTCCACCGCATGTATTTACTACAGGTAAAACTTGTTTTTAGAATTTTGATGAATGGAAACTTATTTCAGATTGATGATGTTTGTGTCTTGTCACTAATTATTTTGGGACTGGCAGTTTTAGGGTGGCAAAACACATGTGAGACTGTAGAAGACATAGCAGCTACTCTTGCAGCCTTGAATACCGAGATAGACATCAGCATCATGTACCGTGGTCTGGACCCTAAGAGCACATATAGCTTAGTTTCCGTGGTACATATTTCTTCTTCTTCTTCCTTATGACATTACCAGAAGAGTCGTTAAAACATCAGCTATGTACTTTGTGTTTTCCATGTTTGCTTTCACCCTAAAAACCTCAAGGTAACATATTGTTCTTTTGCTATTTCTGCAACTCCAGGTTTGTTATTATGGACAGCATTATCATTGTTTTGCACATAGTCGTGAGCACGATCAGTGGATCATGTACGATGACAAAACCGTCAAGGTAAGACTATCAATACAATGGGTTTTGCAGGCAGATACACTCATCGACATCATTACCCAGTTTTTGTAATATCTTTCAGGTGATTGGTAGCTGGAGTGATGTTCTTTCTATGTGTGAAAGAGGACACTTGCAACCACAGGTTCTTCTCTACGAGAAGCGTTAAAACAAAAAAGAATCAAAAAGAAAAACAGACCAAGTAGAGTTCCGTTGCTACAGATTAGGAGATCTCGTAAGTACATACTACAAAGGAAGTAAGTACGTTTTTTTGACAAGCAGAAGTAAACTCGAGAGGAAAGAATGTGATTTACACTCATCTCAGTGGTTCTAACTTCTAAGAGGATGTGGAAGAAGATTTTGTCTTTGAAATTAAGCAAAAGTGTTTTCAGTGGAAGAGGTCTTAGAAGCTATCATGTAGTTTTCTTGGTTAAATCCTTGTCACATTAAGGATTATATGTTCATATAAATCTATTTCGTCGGTTGTCTCTATAAATCATATCATCATTATACATATATCTTATCTTGACAACTAATTAAATTGTTAGAAGTTATGAGAGAAACTGCAGAAATACTAATCCAATGAAATGTTTATACAGTATATCATCTTTTAACACTTACTAATTTACTATATTTATTTTTAATACATTAATTTAAGTTTTAAATCTGTGTAAACTCCAATCCAACTGTGTTTAACACTTAAGCTTAAACCGTAAAACGAAGATGTGATCGGAAGATGGGTTGAAAACTAAGCTTGAGGAAATGGAACATCTCATAAGAAATATTATGATTATTTAAAGTGTCCTGGATGAAATTTGGAGATTCAGGAGTGTTTGCCTGAGAATGACGAATATGGTGGATGTAAGTGAATTCACGGGTAAGCGATTCGATTGTTAGAAAGCAAAAAAACCAATGTCTTTTGTTGGTCGAGAATCGGCTTCATATGTTGCATTCGCGGGGTCAATCCGCAAAGAGGCAGGCACTCACTATGGCCATTGGTGGATCCGTGAATAATGTATGACGACCTCATGGTCACATACATTAGGCAAGTTGTGCTATATCATGTAGCAATAATATGGTCATGATAGTATTTAGAAGAAACTACATGAGGATGGGATCATTTTAGACATGAGTATAGTATGGGCCGCTCTCCTAAGAGCTATACTCGTTGCATCTCCCATTTTCATAATTTCATTGTGTGAAATGAAATTATTTGTAGAAGCTACATGACCCTGGTTTTTTAAAAACAGAGCGGTTCAGTTCGCAAACCGGATTAGTCCGCTTCGTCTTGTTAACCATGTATATACGGATGGTTAAACTAAAATAATTACTAATCAAAGTAAACCGGTTTGTTAGCGCTAATGTAAATCCCTTTCTCGGTTTAATGATTTTCTTCTGCTCCATAGCGAGAGAGAGAGAGAGCACAACGACTCTTGTGTTACTCTCTCTATATCTCTCCCCTCACCAACAATCTCCGCCGTAATACGTTGCCGGAATCTCTCAGGCGACGCCGTCTGTTGACTGTATTATAATTTCCGATTTGACCTTCTGTGCGCGTTTGGTGGGGCGTAAATATATACGTACGCGTATACATATCTCTGAGTATTCTTCATGCGGATAAAATTAAGGGTTTTGAGCTGAATCGTTGATGGGTCAGAAGAAGAAAGCCCCCGCGCCGTTGGATTCGGCTGTGATCAAGCTCGAATGCGAGAAGGCACTCAAGTCTTTCGGGCGGGGGAGCTACAACAAGGCGATTCGTCTGATAAAGGATTCATGCTCTCGTCATCAAGACTCTGCCCTAATCCACCGTGTTCAAGGAACTATCTGCGTCAAGGTTGCTGCTGTCTACGAGGATCTAGCTACTAAACAGAAGTATCTCCGTAATGCAATTGAATCTGCTAGAAAAGCTGTGGAATTGTCTCCGGATTCGATTGAGTTTGGGCATTTTTATGCCAACTTGCTTTATGAGGCTGCTAATGATGGGAAGAGAGAGTATGACGAAGTTGTGCAAGAGTGTCAACGTGCTCTCTCCATCGAAAATCCGATTGATCCTGCTAAAGAGAGTTTGCAGGATGAGACTCAGTTGAAGATATTGACACCTGAGGCTCGTATTGTTCATGTGCAGGATGAGCTCAGGTCACTGATACAGAAATCTAACATTGGTTCATTGTCTTCTTGGATGAATAACCTGGGAAAAGGTGAAGAGAAGTTTCGGTTGATACCGATTAGGAGAATGGCTGAGGATCCTATTGAGAGTAACTTGATTCAGACCAGGAGGCCGAATGAGATTAAAAAGGCTAACAAGACTATTGAAGAGATAAGAAAGGAGGTTGAAGTTAGGGTAGCTGCTGCTAGGTTGTTGCAGCAGAAGTCAGAATCTTCCCCGTCGGAGAATGTAGGAGCTGTTGACAACAAGGGATCAGATCCAACATTAGGTTCAGGGAAGAGAAGCGGAGAGAGGAGAAAGCATGGAAATGCAAGGAAAAACGGCTCCACAGCTGATAGAAGGGATCGGGTTAGGTCATACTGGGATTCTATGAGCAAAGAAATGAAGAAACAATTGCTTAGAGTTAAGGTTAGTGATCTTAAGAGTCACTTTAGTGCTTCAAAGGATGGGAATGCAAATGAGATTATAAGTGAAGCTCTGTCCTTTTGTGAGGCCAATAAGACTTGGAGGTTCTGGGTTTGCTGCCAGTGTAGTGAAAAGTTCATAAAGTCTGAGGCTCATATGCATCATATTGTGCAGGAGCACATGGGTAATGTCTTACCTAAGATGCAAATGGTTCTGCCTCAAAGTGTCGACACTGAGAGGATTGATATGCTTCTTACTTCCCCATGGAAACCATTGGATCTCTCTGCTGCGATGAAATTGCTTCGCGGTCAGCAGAAAATCCAAAATACTGAGTTTGATGAATTTCACTCTGGAGATAATATGGATGACAGTGACGATTGCTTCACGGATGCACGGAATGATACTTCACCAGAGAAAGAAAGCCTTAGAGACACTTGCAACGGTTGTAATGAGAATGAACAAGAAGAGGTTAAGCTGTCGATCGCATTTCCTCCTCCTGATGGATGGCCTATATCTGATGATCCTGAACGTGCAAAGCTCCTTGAAAAAATCCGTGCAGCCTTTGAGCTGCTTATTAGACACAAATATTTAGCTGCCAGCCATCATGATAAGGTGATACAATTTACGCTGGATGAACTTCAGAATCTAGCTTCGGTTTCACAATTCTTAAGTCGTAGCTTGAACCAGTCACCCATATGCATCTGCTTTTTGGGAGCTTCCCAGCTCAGGAAAATTCTCATATTCCTGCAAGACTTGACTCAGGCCTGTGGATTGAATCGATATTCTGAACAAAGTAACACCAATGATGAAATTAATTTTGGCGACCTGGGTCGTGAAGTTACAGAGGAGATTCTTCTTGATGGTGAAGATTCATATCTTCTTTTGGATGAAAAAGTACTTGGCACTGAGTGCATCCAAGAGAAATATATGGGCTCAGCATTTGATAATGTAGCTAAAGTAAGTTCTGGAGATATTGCTAACGGCAATAATGTGTCTTCTGGTGCGGATGGATTTCTTTCATGGATCTTTGCAGGACCCTCTAGCGGGGAACAAGTTGTGTCATGGATGTGCACAAAGGAAGAGAAAACAAATCAAGGACTGGAGATCATGCAGCATCTTGAGAAGGAGTTCTATCACTTACAGAACCTCTGCGAGAGAAAATGCGAGCACTTAAGCTACGAGGGAGCACTGCAGACTGTTGAGGACCTTTGTCTTGAAGAAGGCCGGAAGAGGGAGACTTCAGCAGAGTTTACCCATGAAAGCTATGAATCTGTGCTGAGGAAACGAAGACAAGAGCTAAATGAGAATGACCTTGAGTTGGAGTTTATCAGTAGTAGGTTTGAGTTAGATGCTATAACAAATGTTTTGAAAGATGCTGAAACCCTCAACCACAATCAATTTGGATATGGAGAATCATATGGCTGCACGAGTTCTCAGCTACATGATCTGGAATCTGGTGAAGCTGATGAATGGGGGATGAAAGATTCCTTACATGAGGCTGACAGTTTCATAGAGGTTGCGATCCAAAAACAAAAAGAGCAGCTGTCTGGAGAGGTATCCTTTTCGATCTTTACGCAACACGACTGTGATAATCACTAGCTGCCTTTCTGCTTTAAAAATAATCTGTATATGTGATATCACAGCTTAGCAGAATCGACGCTCAAATGATGCGGAATGTCACTGGGATGCAGCAATTAGAGCTAAAGCTTGGACCAGTTTCCTTCAACGATTATCAGATAGTATTGTTACCTTTGGTGAAGTCCTACATGCGGGTAAGTATCTAAAGACCTTGTTACTTTTTCTTCCATTGGTTGCAGTGTTCTTTCAGGTTCTAATTGGCATTTCCATCTTAATCTCCCCCTTTTCCCCCCTCTCTCTCTCTCCAGGCACATTTGGAGGCGTTAGCAGAGAAAGATGCCACTGAGAAGTCTGATGCTGCAAGAGAAGCGTTACTTGTTGAGCTCGCTCTTGATTCTAAGAAGGAGGCTCGAGGAAGAAATGATAATTCAAAAAACACGCTGGAAAAGTCCAAGGACAAGAAAAAGATTAAAGACTCTAGGAAACTGAAGGATTTGAAGGTTCGAACTTATCTCTTGTCTACTTTTTAGGTATTTCTTGTCTATATCTGTAACTAGCTTTAATGTTTTGTTATAGGCTACTATTGGAAACGACCATCGCTTCAATGTTGACTCAATTGAACACAGGTGAAGATCTGCTTTGAACATAATTTACTTTAAGATGGTGTAACCTGGAAAATCTTTGTTTCTGTATATGTTGGTGGTGAATGATGTGCGGTTGATGTACTTAATGATTTCTTTTTCCAGCCTCCCTTCGGTTGCATCTTTTGGTGATCATTCAGAGGCTGACGTTGTTTCTGAAGCCGTTGAAGCGTTAAAAGATGAGGAAGAGAAATACAGACGCCGTATCGAGTTAGAGGAAGAGGAGAGGAAGCTTGAAAAAACTCTAGAGTATCAAAGAAGAATTGAGAATGAAGCTAAGGAGAAGCACATCGCCGAACAAAAAAAGAAATACAGCTGTTTACATCCGATGAATGTGACAGAGGCAGTGTATGATGATTGCATAGAAAAATTCTTTGATGATGTAGATTTACAAGAACAAGAAAAATCCATAAATCAGGTAACAATAGAGTGACAAGGTTGTGGAGGTGAGGTATTTTTTTTAATTATCTCTTGAAATTAATTTCTGGGTTTCTTTGCTTTACCAGGAGAAAAGGAATGGACAACTTGATGACTTGGAAGGAGCCAAAGTGAATATAAATTGTGTTTTCCCGTCAACAAATTATTGTGTGATATCTGATACTGCAAAGGTGCAGGATGTAAAATCCCAAGAAGGTTAGCACTGGTCTTCTAGTATGAATATATGTGTCTACTGACCTTTGTGAGGCACTTATATTTGATTGTTTTGTTTTGCAGTAGTGCCTAACGGTATAGCTATTCAATCTGGTGTTTTCCAATCTGATCAACGCCCTGGGAGGAGGGGTAGACGCCAAAAAGCTTCAAACAAGTTGGTTGATGGAAAATATCAGGTCATACCTTCTGAGAGCGAGGATAGTAAATCTCAGAGGTCAGGCACCGACAGTGAGAGACAATCTGAAATTCTACGTAGCAATGGTGGTAAGACTTTATTTTTCCAATTATTGTCCTAGATTCTTCTCTTTGTCTCATTTTTTTTAAAGCATTGATAGTTTGAATTGTAGATGATCTGATATGGATCTAGATTTGTTTTCCTCAGGTTACTGATTTTTCAAACTTATATGAGATGTGCTTGGGGAGACCATTAAGGCACTAATGAAACTGCTTTTATCTGTTGGAACTAATGAAATAGTTTAGATCTCTACAATAAGTGTATCTTGATTTTTGCATTTCTGTCAACGAGGAATGTCAGTATTTTCATTAATTTCAACAATTTCGTTTCTACTATCATTTATTATGCATTCAATATTGTATCCTGGTGATGTAGATGCGGGAATAAAGACATTAAGACAATTACAAGCTGAAGACGATGAAGAAGAAAGATTTCAAGCTGACCTTAAAAGGGCAGTGCTTCAAAGCCTTGGTAGGTTTTCAGCCATCCTTGTTTATATATCATGTCTGACAGTCATTTATATGAAGACTGGTTTACTGTATACATATACCACTTCTCTCCATCTCAGGACACATTCTTTTATCTATTTTTTTCTCATGCTTTGCTTATGCCAACAGCTGCTACCTTTTCTTTTAAAATTTTCTGTGATAATATTGGGGTGACAAAGGCCCTTGATATGAAGCATCTGACACCAGCGCATTTTGTTTGAACCCAGATGTGTACCGAGGAGGTAGAAATATGACATCATGTTTGAGGACATCTCTGGAAGACAACAATGATTGGGTTTTATCTGATGTCCCAAAGGAATCTCAGAGTTCGCCCAGAGTTGCCATATTTGGCACAGGTCTTCAGAATGAAGTTGGCGAATACAATTGCTTTTTAAATGTTATCATACAGGTAACCTCCACTTCTCATAAACTGTTTGATTTCTTGGGTATCAATGTCTATAATTTCCACCTTAAAAGTTTTCGGGTTTTTTTTTTTGGTTTTGTTATTATCTTAGTCTCTATGGAATCTGGGGCTGTTTCGAGCTGAGTTCTTGCGGAGTTCAACACTAGAGCACCATCACGTTGGAGATCCTTGTGTTGTCTGCTCATTGTATGAGATTTTTACTGCTTTAATTGCTGCTACGAGTGAAACACGAAAAGAACCTGTGGCTCCTTCATCTCTCAGGATTGCTTTGAGTAACTTGTATCCAGATAGCAGTTTCTTCCAAGAGGTAAAGAATTGATCTCTGGTTTTTCAGATTAAGCTTTTTGTTTTCATAAAGGAGCCTAAACTTGGGCGCGTCATATGGTGGACAGGCTCAGATGAATGATGCTTCAGAAGTATTGGCCGTAATCTTCGACTGCCTTCATCGCTCATTTGCTCAAAGTTCAAGCGTGTCTGACACAGAATCTGCTGAGAGCAACAGTACGGGTTCATGGGACTGTGCCAATCGCTCATGTATTGCCCATTCTCTGTTTGGAATGGATATTTTTGAGCAATTGAATTGCTACAGCTGTGGGCTGGAGTCCAGGCATTTGAAGTACACTTCCTTTTTCCATAACATCAATGCTAGTGCCCTACGCACCATGAAGGTATCATATGAGTGTTCAATAGACTTGCTTTTTCACATATATTATTAGATTATTCACTGTGGTTTTGTCCCATTTTACGCCTAATAGGTTACATGCGCTGAAAATTCATTTGATGAACTTCTAAATCTTGTCGAGATGAACCATCAACTAGCTTGTGATCCCGAAGCTGGTGGTTGTGGGAAACCCAACCATATCCACCACATTCTCACCACTCCACCACATGTTTTTACTATAGGTAAAACCTTTTTTAGGATTCTGATGACTGCAAACCTTTTCTGATAACTGATATTTTGGGGCTGGCAGTATTAGGGTGGCAAAACACATGTGAGACTGTAGAAGACATAGCAGCTACCCTTGCAGCCTTGAATACCGAGATAGATATCAGCATCATGTACCATGGTCTGGACCCTAAGAGCACATATAGCTTAGTTTCCGTGGTACACATTTCTTCTTCTTCCCTATGACATTACCAGAAGAATGTTGTCTAACTTGAAACTGCCTCTGTACTTTGTGTTTTCATTGTTTGCTTTCACCCTAAAATCTCGCGGCCTTTCACAAATTCTGTATGTTTTTTTTTGCTATTTCTGCAACTCCAGGTTTGTTATTATGGACAGCATTATCATTGTTTTGCACATAGTCATGAGCACGATCGGTGGATCATGTACGATGACCAAACAGTCAAGGTAAGACTATCCTTACACCGCACTTTGCAGGCAGATACACTTGTCGACACTATCACCCATTTGACCTAATATCTTCAGGTTATCGGTAGCTGGAGTGATGTACTTTCTATGTGTGAGAGAGGACATTTGCAACCACAGGTTCTTCTCTACGAAAAGAAACTTTAAATCAGAAAACAAAAGAAAAAACAGAGCAAGTAGAGTTACGTTGCAACAGTTTTGGAGATCTCCCAAGTACAAACTGCAAAGAAAGTAAGTACTATTTTTTGATAATCGAAAACTCAGAGAGGAAGGAATGTGATTTTTACTCATCTCAGTAGTTCAAAGAGGATGGGGAAGAAGATTTTGTCTTTAAGCTTAAGCAATAGTGTTTTCATTGGAAGAGGTTTTAGAAGATGTCATATAGTTTAAGTAATCTTGGCCAAATCATTGTCACATTAAGCATTATATGTTCATATAATTATCTATACAAACTTCGAGAAAATAAAATGAAAAAATCATTATAGCCTTTTTTTCTTCGGTCGTTTTGTATAAAGATCATATCATTTTTGATAAATATATTCAGCCATGTGTTTCACTACAATTAATTAGCTACACGTATGGTTTTGTTCTTGTTAAATTAAGAATAGATTTTCATTACCTTTGACAAAGCAAATAAAAATAAATAGATTTTCATCATAAGAAACACAAATAATTTTAAAAAATAGTAATCGAACAAAATAAAATAAAATCTATACAATAAAAAAGAAGATTAATCTTAATAAAATCAATTCAATATAACTTTAGACTTTTAGTAGTTCAATTAAGATAAAGACTGAACATAAAAATTATTTTGTTACTTGGTCCCACATTAAAAAAATTTTATCCAATCCAAAACTCAAAAAAATAAAACGATTAAGATATTAACTTTTATATTACGTAAAAACAAAACAACTATTATTAGTAAAACAAAAACAAACTCAATATCATATAAAGAATCTCCCCTGAAGATTCTCTAACAACGGTTTTTTTTTATAATCTTAATATCTATATTTTACTGAGTCTTCTTTCCACTGAGCGAAATCCGCAATATATACCAGACTACTTCTCCTTCTTCCCTTCCTCATTTACCAAAAACCATTAACACAGACACACAAACACTAACACACACATCTCTCTTTCAAAATCCTCATTTTCTTTTCTCAATTCTCGAGAGTCTCTTGTTCTTCTGTTCCCATCGAATGAGCAATACAAAAAACATCCACAAAGGGTTACTAGAGAGGTTTTTAGATCTTCTCTTGATCGCTCTTATAATTTTCATGACTCTAAAAGGCGGCACGAGTGGAGCTTGTGCCGCGTGCAAGTACCAACGTAGACGATGCGCCGCGGATTGCCCCCTCGCGCCTTACTTCCCAGCCGAACAACCGAAACTCTTCCAAAACGTTCACAGGCTATTCGGCGTAAGAAGCATCGTCAAGATCCTCGAAAAACTCGACGAAACTCAGAAACCAGAAGCCATGAAATCAATCATCTTCCAGTCTTATGTCCGTGACCGTTCTCCTGTATACGGTTGCCTCGGCGTGACTCAACAGCTTCAATACATGATCTGGCTTGCTGAAGAAGAACTCAAAGCTGTCAATTCTCAACTACAACTCTATCGCTCTCAACCACAAAACGGTCAAAATCAATATCAAAATCAAAATCAAAACCAAAACCATAATCATAGTCAGATGATTCATGAGCTCGGCGGTGATAATAAGCAGCAAGAAGATGTTACATCGCAGCAGCTTGATTTGGGAATGGGACTTAACGTTAACAATAATCAGAGCAATATTGTTACACCATTCTTTAGTCCATTATTACCAGTATCTGAAACACAGCAGCCTCAAATGTCTTACACTTATAGCTGCAGTGAGGTTAACAACAATGGCTATAGTCCTCCTGCTTACAATACAGATTCGGGCAAGGAGATTCTGACCAATAACAATAATGTTTGGGGTGGTCAGAAACGATTTCTGTATAACGTCAACAATGGAGGATTTAGCAACCAAAACGAGAGCTGTCACGAGATGAAGAGTAATAACGGTGTAATGGCAATACAATCACAGCTCGTAAATCTGCAAATGGCATCAAATCATCAGCAAGTGGAAGAAGATGAAGATGGTCATGAATACGATGAAATCCATCAGTTTCTTGAAATAATTGACGACAGGCAATCATTTGCGGATTCTAAAGAAGCGTACGCGTCAAGGTATGCGTGTTTTTGTTCTGCATCTTTTCTTTGTATAACTATGAAATAAGTTTTTTTGAAAATGGTCATTGAATTGGAGTATATTGGTGGTTGCAGCTCTGGTGGATCGTTGAAAGAACAGATTGATGAAATTGGAGAGAATGAATTGAGAAGTGCAGCTACTTGCTTTAGTCTAACCAGTATGAATTGAATTGATTTCTCAATTCATGATCCTATTTATAAAAAGACTTGAGCAATTCATGCTCTTCGAAGTTTTGTTTATTCATCTTTTGTTGAGACTTTTTAATTTCAGCGTTTCTCTGTTTTTTTTTTTTTAATAATAAATATCTCTCTCGAATTTCCTTCTAGGGTAGTGAACTTGAATATTAGTGCAACATAACTCTACTTGCTCAGTGTTTTCTTGGTCTTTTAACGGTTAATCAAGGGACGTCACTTCTCTGCACAAGAGACAATCGATGAAGCTAAAAACTGGCATGGCTGAGTGAAGAAGAGAGTCACGAGACTAATGTTAATGTTGCATTACCTCCCGAGAACACTCACATTACTCAGGTAATTAGACTTCCACTTCTTTATGAAACTCTAAAATGTAATGTTGATCTTGTGTTGAACCTGGAAGAAATCAAGAAACTGTGTGTGGATCTTGAGAGACAGATTAGGAGAAGTTGGTTGGGTTGGAGTGATAAGCTAGGAGGCACGTGAATAAGCAAAGACAAGCATAGAAGGCATGTGAAACAGAGTTAAAACAGAGCAAGAAGAAACAGATTGTGTAACCGCTTGAGAGTCTAGTGAGTTGTATATAAATAGAGATAGAAGAGTATTGAAGAAGTTATGCATGTATTGATGTGTGTGTAACAAACGTATGTTTTTTTAGAGGAGAGATAGGAGATCACTTGAACAAATCTCCATTGTTAGGATGCTTGAGTTTGTATCTTGGATTGAGAAGTGATAAGAGAGAAGAGTTCATAGCTTCAAACCTATCATTGAGCCCGGATTATATATACCTAAAGTATCATCGTCCCTAGAAGCTGAAGCCATTCATAGGACTGCACTAAGTGTGAGAAATCTCGGCTATACAAGCATTTAATCCTTGAATCTGATTCCAAAGAGATGGTTAGAGGAGCCCTACGAATAGCTTTAACTTGTGTAACACAAATGTGGCCAGTTGTTTGTCCAAGAACTTGTAATCAGGCAACACAATATTCTAGCGTGCATGTAGTTGGTAATGGCGTGTGTTAAAAAAAAAACAATATTATTCACTAGATATACTCACTAGATATGTTTTTTTTGTTGATAAAAACTCACTACTTAAAAGAAAAACGTAAAAAAAAATTTACAAGTATTGCGGACACTTAGATTTTTTTTCTTTACAGTAGATTTAGTGATATAATAAAAAAATCAAATATCTTTGATAATGATGTAACAACGATAAAAAGTAAACAATTTTAAAATTCTCAAAATTTGAATAAATAGTTATATTTTTTATATTGCAATAACAATTATTATTTAAACATTTGTTTAATTTTTTAATAGTGTATTTTTGGTTTTCTACCTTTTCAAAATTTTAAAATTGTTGTTTTATAAAATTTCAATATTTGTAATATCTCAGTATATTTTAACTAATGATTTTTGGAAATATCTTCAAATTATCTGTTATTTACACATTTTTGTTTCCTTCAATTTTGTATTTAAAATTAATTTTTGTTAAAAAAATAAAAGTCTAAAACTTATATCTTTTATATGATATTTCTTGAAATTAGAATAGAAAATCAAAACAAATTATGAAATTCATATAAAATTTTAAAAACACTGACACTATTCAAGATATTTGACTTCTTTAACATGCGTTAAATTTTAGTTATTTGAATAACACGTCTAATTAATTAAGTGATGTAGTTTGTCGTTAACTTGAAAGGTGAAGCCATGCACTAATCACTTCATTAATATCCTAATAAGAAAAACGTAAAGAAAAATATTCACAAGTATTGCGGACACTTACCTACCAAAAAAAAAAGTATTGCCGACACTTAGATTTGTTCTCTTTTCAATAGATTTAGTGCTCTGATAAAAAAAAAAATCAAATATCTTTGATATTGACGTAACAACGATAAATATAAACAGTTTTAAAATTTTCAAAATTTTAATTAAATGATATTTTCAAAATATACACTAGATTTCCTGAGGGCCCCTTCTATTGCAGAACCAAAACGACAGTGTTTTTCTATGACAAGGTAAAGAGAATGAAATATCTCCCAACCTGTCAACACTTAAAAAAAAGACATAAAAGTTTGTGGCGACCAAAAGAAGCAAAGAGAGAGACAATGATATTAAGTAGTATAAGCCTCTCAACACCAGTTTCTTCTCAAAGCTTCTCTCCACCTCCTGCTACTACAACGAGGTATGGTTTTCTATATTGAACCACTACTTCATTAGCTTCGATCAACCTCAAGATCATTAATGCATATCATAAATTTAGTTAGGTTTATGATAAAGTTACAGAATCAGATCCTGGAATGAAACTGTCTCGGATTATAGAGATTCAATGTTTAATCTCAGAAACTCTGTTCTTCCTGCTGTTTTGGTTTATGAAATAGAAGATGCTCCCTGATCAGGATAGACAGGAGATCTCATATCTCTGTCACAGTCTGTTCTTCCAAAGGGTTGCTGAAGAATGCTGAGTTAAAATGTTTCTTGGAGAAGCCAATTGGAAACCTTTCTTTGAGAAAGCATCTTGTTTCAGGGTTGGCAGCTATTTTGCTTCTCTCTCAGGCAGGCCAGGTATGTTGGAGCCGACATTGCGATAAGCGTGTTCGATTGCTTCCAAAAGCGGTCTGAATTTCTGAGTTTCTTCTGGCAGGGTATTGCGTTGGATCTCTCATCTGGTTATCAGAACATTTGCCAACTAGGGAGTGCTTCTGTGGAAGAAACAAAGCTGACTCTTCCACTTGACAATGCATCTGATGGTGAGTCGGAAGCGATGATGATGATGATGAGAGGCATGACTACTAAGAACTTTGACCCAGTTAGGTACTCTGGAAGATGGTTTGAAGTAGCTTCTCTTAAGCGTGGATTTGCGGGTCAAGGCCAAGAAGACTGCCATTGCACCCAGGTAAGACTTTCTTCAACTCCACAATTTGCAAAAAGGCTACATCCTATGCAAACATAGTGTGAGAAAACAACTAATAAAATATCTAGAGAGTTCAATATATTCAGAATTTTTCAACTGTTGCAGGGGGTATACTCGTTTGATATGAAGGAATCCGCCATTCGAGTAGATACATTTTGTGTTCACGGCAGTCCTGATGGATATATAACAGGAATCAGAGGAAAAGTTCAATGCGTGGGAGCGGAAGACCTGGAGAAAAGCGAGACTGACTTAGAAAAGCGAGAGATGATTAAAGAGAAGTGTTTCCTACGATTTCCCACAATTCCTTTTATTCCCAAGTTGCCTTATGATGTCATAGCCACTGACTACGACAACTACGCACTTGTTTCTGGAGCCAAAGACAAGGGCTTTGTTCAGGTGATTCAAGAACTCATTTATCTGTCATATCTCTTGCACTCTCTTGTATAAACTTCATGTGTTTGATATGTTAGGTATACTCAAGAACACCTAACCCAGGACCTGAGTTCATCGCCAAGTACAAGAACTACTTGGCACAATTTGGCTATGACCCGGAAAAAATAAAGGATACACCACAGGACTGTGAAGTGATGTCTGATGGTGAGCTAGCTGCCATGATGACCATGCCAGGTATGGAGCAAACACTGACAAACCAGTTTCCAGATCTTGGATTAAGAAAGTCAGTCCAGTTTGATCCCTTCACAAGTGTGTTTGAAACCTTGAAGAAACTTGTCCCGCTCTATTTCAAGTAGAGCAAGCTTCTTTGCTGATCAAAGCTATTAAAAATTCTTATATAGATTATATAAACACTGTCCAAATATGCTTATACACGTGACTGAGTGTATATATATCGGCGGCGGCGTAGCTCCTCCGTCATCTCTCATCCGCCGCCGGCTGTCCGATGAGAATAAATCACTTTTTAATTTAATTACACCTTTGTCCATTGACGTGATGGGCCAAATGTGGGCTTTTATATAAATTATTTCTTTATAGCCCATTTGTATCTGTTAACTTAAGGCAACATATGCGGATGATTGAGGGAAAAAAGGGTATTTTCGTATAATACGTAGCATTAATGTTGAAGATGAAATAAATTCAATTTTTGGAGTTTGGGTATGAATTAGTTCTACATGTTTGTTCAGGTCGGAAAATACACTTTGCTGATTGTACGTGTATGAAAAAAATATTTTACCGGAAAAACAGTCATTTGAACTTATTTCATCGTGCCGTTTCATATAGAACAAAATCATTATAGTTATTATAACCCGAAAAATTTAAAAATTCAAATAATCTGTATAAACTTCCATAAAAGCATCTAAATCGAAGTTGACCTTCACAAAAATTAATCAACCGTTTACAGTACTAATTCGGATCATGACATGGCAACGACGTGGCATCACATATTCCAAAACAACATTATTTTGGTCAAAAAATTTCTTTTTAAATATGTCACTTGAGAAATTTAAACTCTTTGTGAACATAAAAATCATGTGCCAAGCGACTCCTATGGCAGAGCCGGAGACTCGTTCATGTTCACACTGACTCCTCCGTTGAACAGAAGTTGTGCCTAGACAATCTCTTCCGATCAGAGGCTCGAAGCCTGTGCCAAGAGAAGGAACTCCTTAAGTTTCAAATCTAGGACACTATAGAGGTAATCTCTAGTTTAGGTCTTGGATTCTTTTGTTTTTTTTAGTAAATTGTTAAAGCTTCTTCGATTTGTTTGGATTGTGAACAGACATGTGGCCATGTTATTTATTTATTTATAATTTTATATATCAAAAGGAAATGTGAATGAACCTAATAAATAACTAATAGGATATAAATTAGTAGTGATAACGTCAATGGATGGATCCAATCCATGGTCTTATTCTAAAAGAACGACTTTTTCTGAAAATGATAACTTTTAAAATTTAGTGATTATGTATTATATATAAAAATTTGTAAATTGTATCAATTTATAATATATTTATATTTTATAGTGTATAATTTTTTATTAAGTAATGGTATACTACGGGATAATTTTTGTTTTATACAGTCATATATAAATCAGACTGATTCGATATATCTAATATTGACAGTGTTAAAAAAATAATAAAATGAGGATTTAACCCGTATTGAAACGACGGGTTAACCCCGTGCCGCAATATAACCCGTCCCGTGTTATTTTAATTTTTTTTTTATGTTCAATTGTTCATAATATTATAAAATTTTTATTGATTTTAAAGATATCAATTAAAATGTTTAAAAACTTTTCTCACAAAAAAAATAATATTTAAAACTTTTTTAAAGTTTAAAATTTAATATTTCAGTTAAAGTTAAATAGTTTGAGGAAAAACCAAATTAAACAATATACAAACTTTTAAATTTGGATGCTTGTTAAGTTAAGCCTCCTGCTAATTCAAATTTGAATTTATTTTGATTTATTTACAATATGACTTTGAATCATTGTATAAACATTTTAGCCGATGTGGAACGCTAGACACACATATTTCTCATTAATTGTGTAATATATGTCTTATTTTAAAATTTCAAATCACAATATATGTAAAAAAATAAAATTGAGATATTTTTTTAACTTTATGTATTATATGATGATTCAAAAGTAATCAAAACAGTAAGAAAATATCAAATAAAGATGAGAGGAGAATCATAATTCTAAACATTAACCAAATCTTCTAAATATCTATATTATTAAATATAGATTATTTTATGGATTTGTTTTTATTTTATATCCATATATGCAAGGAATATACTTCAAAAATACTATAGATATGTATTGACCCGATCCAAGTACAAAATATACTTCAAAAATATTAGTATAGATGCACAATAAAGAAATAATGACATAAGATTCATATGTGACGTGACATATTTGTTTCTCATTATAAAATTTTAGACGATCTACCAATTTTTACCCAAAAATAAATAATATTGTTCCCCTAAATTGTAAATAATAATAAGCAAAATTAATATTTGTATTGTATACACAGTTAATTATAGAAGGAAAAAAAAATCCAATCAGGTCACTATAAACCCAAGTTGAATCTTTAATTAGTTCATTTTTTTTTTTTTAATTTTATATATCGCAGTCTCTTTTTCGTTCACTCATTATAAGATAAAACCAAAAATATCTTACTCTCACTCACTCTTATGACTCGCTCAGTCATAAAAGCTCTCTGATTCTGATTATGGTCATCGTTCCAATTTCGTTCACCGTTCTTCGTTGTCTTGCTAAAAAAAACGAAAATAAAGTAAAATGAATTCCAGGCTTTCCATTCACATCCATCAACTCCTGAAACAATATTAAAGAAAAAAAGAATGTTGTAAAGTATTATAATGAGATTATGGTTTGCATAAGGGTAGAGTGTGAGAACCATTATAGTTATTGCTATTAATGATCTAGTTATTAGAGAGTCACCCACAGTTAGATATGTTAGAATATGAAGTTTAACTCGGAGTGTATTATTGAATATGTTAATGTAACTCTGTTTTGTGTAGGATGATGCTGAACAACATCCTGCGGAAGTGGTGGTTCCCGTTGAGGTGGTGGGTCAAGTTTTGCTTCCTCCTGCTGAGATAGAAAAAGTGTTGGTCGCTGAACCCGAGCAAGTGTGGATCAAGTTCTGCTTCCTCCTGCTGACAAAAAACATTCTATCTTTTGCTTTACAAAATCCAAGTATTGGACATAACTGTTGAAAGACTCGTTTCTAGCCGCTTAACGTTCTTTACTTCTTACTTTCCTTAATTATTTTCTTACGACAAACAACCCTTAGTACTTGTACTTAAACTAATTAAAGTTTTGTTAATAACCAAAACCCACACTTAGTTGGGCCTTGTTCACTTCTGGCCCAATGGCCTTTTTCTCTATTTTCCTTCACGATTCTTTTTCTTCGTTCTTCTACACGAGCTTCTTCTTCTTCCTTAGACACACATCTCTTTGCACTTAATCTTCTTCTCACCTTTCTCTTCTGATTTTACTTGTACACGATTAAGCAAAGAATCAACTTCCAACAATAACAAATCTATATATACATTTTTGCAACACTTTATGAAATAAATCTTCAAGTTAGAACTTATTTACAAAGAATGACATTAGCATTAATTATTATCATTCTTTATCTAATATATTTCCATCAATTCTAATTACTTAAGAAAAGGAGAAATCTTAGGACATTATTAATATTATACTTTATTGAAAGATAAATATTATATTTATTTAAAGTTTATTAAACTTTTAGAATATTTAACGGAAAAAATGTTTAGAATATATATAATATGTGAAATCTATAAAAATTAAATAATCATTTGAAAGAAAACTTTAAATTGATTTGAATTATAAATGTTTTAATAAAAGTATTATTCAAACAAAAAATATTGTTTAATTTCACCGAACAGGATTAGATGGTATGACGGATTTATAATATTATAATATATGAAATTTACAACAATTAAATAACCATTTGAAAGAAAACTTTTAAATTGATATGAATTATATATCTTTTAAATTAAAGTATTATTAAAACAAAAATAATAAAATAATGTTTAATTTCACTGAACGGGGTTAGATGGTAGGACGGGTTTGGGTCGATAGTAATACGAGACGGTATACCACGAGTGAAATCCATTAGATATGTTTAATTTCACTGAACGGTATTAGATGGTAGGACAGGTTTGGGTCGATAGTAATACGAGACTGTATATTACGGGTGAAATCCTAGATATAACAATCAAAATACAATTATACTATCTTAAACACTAAACAAAACAAACAATTTTAACAAAATAAAGATAATTTAAATTTAAATTATATAGTTATAATCTAGATTTTAACTTAATGAACTGTATGTTATTGTTTCTATATTTTTAAACAGTAAAAATTAAACATAGTAATTGTACACTAAAAATATATAGATATAAGAATTGTACATTTAAAAAATACAAAACATGTTGATGTTGCTCAAGAATCTTGCTTAAAAAAACGAAAATAAAGTAAAATGAATTCCAGGCTTTCCATTCACATCCATCAACTCCTGAAACGATATTAAAGAAAGAAAGAATGTTGTAAAGTATTATAATGAGACAATGGTTTGCATAAGGGTAGAGTGTGAGAACCATTATAGTTATTGCTACTAATGATCTCGTAATTAGAGAGTCACCCACAGTTAGATATGTTAGAAGTGTGGTTAAGTTGCACTGTGTAAATGCTAAAATTATTAGAGAGTCACCCACAGTTAGATATGTCAGCAACTACAACTGAACCAAAGCCAAAAATTTCGACAGCGAACAGCTTGGGATTTACACCACGGACTACTACAACTCATGCTGCCCCGGTGAAGTCAGTGTCTGCACCCAACACATCTGCACCGTCAAAGACTCAAAGCTACAGAGCATCGACGACTCTTATTCCGCCTTCTTGGAGGACTTGAAAGCTCTAGGAGCACATGATGGCTAATATCGAAACTATGTGAGAGAAGTGGAGATTGTTTTACCTCCAGCTGTTGTTTAGATAGCATTGTATTCATTCACCAACTCTCAAGAGTTTGCATCTCCAAAGATAATTTAAGTGAAAGCTAAAATATTTTGAGAATATTTGGTTGGCTTGTAAAACATCTTGAGACAATCTTGAGTGGTGTTCAAATTGTAAAAAAAGACTACATATATACAACAAAAACTCTTCTCATCCGAATTGTGTTTTCTTCCTCTCACAACCAACAACATAAACCAAACAGAACAATGCCTTGTTGTGTCATCTCAAGTTGCATCAATGAGGTTTTCCTGTCAAGACCAATTTGTCCCACAAGCAGATCATCTGTCTAGGTGATTGGTAATGCGCCCTTAAGTAATCCTCTCTATGCAACCAAACTGGCAGAAGTTGATCCTGTGCACATAATCCACAGACTTGGCGCTGTTGTTGAACTGTTCCCACATCCCCATGCTCACGTCTTCCATTTTGAACAACTGGACCATAAAGAACGAGGAACATTGGCAAAAGGTGGATACTCTTCCTTTGGCCATTCCTGGAGAACCCGTAGAATAAGTTGAGTTAGCCGACTTTGAGATTTTTGACATCTCTGGATCAAAGAAGTAATGTACTGAATTTTCTCACTGTTCTGGTTCTTCTTTTTCCCCTGGCGTAGAGGCATCTACGCGGACAAATGTGTCATCGTCACACTTCATGATGTGTTTGGCAACCAACTGATAAGCATGCAAAACCAAAATAAGAGAATAGAACTCTTTTACCAAGAATCACTGAAAACATCGAAGTTGTTGATTCGTTGATTCTTAGTATCAAAAACTCACCCCGTACTCGCAGATTGCAACAGTTTTCAAAACTCACCAATGAATAACTCAACTTCTTCATCAGGTATTGATGGAGCCTGCCAGTTGCTTGAGAGAGAGCCAGCAAAAACATAGTCAATATCTATATCCCCATTAACAGTTAGACCAGTAGCATCCTCAAGCGTAAAACCCTTCATATGACCAAAACCACACAAATAAACAAACATCTCTTTCTGATCTTTATTACTACTCCAAAAGCATATTCAAAGAGTCTTCTGAAACATCACTTAGAGTTAGAAAAGGGAACGATTTATCAACACTAACATGATAACCCTCTAATCCAGCACTTAGTGTAAGCACGAAGAGATTGCCCTTAGTGAATGGAAATGGCCATTCAATAATTACTCTCTTACTCCGACGTATTAACTGGGAGTGTATTATTGTAAAATGTTTCATATATTTCATGTGTAATCTCCACTTAGCTATTTGCTTAGCTTATTTTATTTTTAAATTCTTGAATATTAACTGGGCTTTTTAAACAGATATTATTGGGTTTGGAAAGGACCAAGTTCGTCGCTTTTAGAATACTTTAAAATAAAACGACACACGTTTCTCATCTCTCAGAGCAAAACGTCATGCAAGTCGAAATCTCATCGTCATATGCTCACGGAAGCAGAAGGCAACGGCGAATTCGACGCACGGAAGAAACCCAAAAGCAGAAGACGATGGTGGCGATATCAATGTACAGAGGCAACCTTCACAAAGTTCCCGATGTACCTCGCCGGTGGAGAATGCCTGACCATAATCTCTCTTTCAAAGATTTCAAATCTCTCCTTCATCGCCGTAAACGAGCTCTTTCTCGTCTCCCCCTTAATTCCAACCCTAATTTGAATCTTAGCGTCAAGACTGAGTTGGTTACCGATCAGGAGAATCCGATTCTTCCATCTGAAGGGAACGCTTCTTCTGGGAAGCAGAAGCTAGTTGAGGTAAAGAAAGAGGTGATTGGTGGGAATCGGGTTAAGGAAGATGATAATAACGACAGAGGTTTTGAAGGAGCTCGATCAGACGGTGGAGATCGTCCCGGGAGAGTGATGGATTCAAAGGAAACCGATAATGTGCCAAAAGAGGATGTGGCGAAGGAGGAAGCAGAGGTATGTATGAATTTCTGTGTGACGTTCCGATGGAATTTGAGTACTAATTAGCTGATTTAAGTCTCGAATCGCCATGCTCATTGAGAAAATTTGGATGAGTTTTGTGAAGTACATAGGAAGATTGGGAAAGATTAGGTCATTTTAGGTGAATTTACGAAATTAAGTGGCTGATTTGTTGAATTGTAGAATAAACTTTGTATAAGACTAGAAGCGAAGCCGCCATGGTCACAAGCAGTTTGATTCTTTGATGTGTGTCCTCAAGTAGTTTAAGTCACATTGGTAGATGTTGTGATGCAACGAGTCTATAGATGAAACAATCAGGCCGCAGAGAGTTATCAATTAGGGAACTGTGAAGGCGTAAAATCGTAGTTATTTTCTGTGAAGTTGTTTTGTTTTCTTATAGCTTTGTTGTTTTTCATTTCGTGACTGTATCCTCTTTTCTCGTTATAGGCGAATGAAACAGCTGAAAAAGTACCAAGCGAGATAGAGAAAAAACAGAAAGAAGTGGAGGAGAGATTACAAGTTTTGAATGCAAAGAAACACAATCTAGTCCAAGTGCTTAAGCAGGTCAGTTCAGTGTGTCTACTCTTCTCTCTAAAAAGGTGTTTCAGCTGTATACCAATACCCGTTTATTGAGGTAATCATACTTTTCAAATTAACGGATACGCAGATTTTAAATGCTGAGGAAGAATTGAAAAGACGCAGCTGCATGCAACAGCAAGGAACGACAGCAGCGACTCGTCCTGCCCTTCCACTCCATGTTGATGTCACTAATGACTCGGGAGGTAATACTGGTACTCACATGGAAGGCGGAGAAACCGATGATGCAGCAAATCATAATAATGCTCAAACTCGTACTGTGCTTCGGCTTTGTGGTGCTTCTTCGTCATCTGAATCTCCTCTCAGAAGAGCAGCAGCCTTGTCACAACACAATATGGTAAATATTCAAAATCTTCATCTTAAACAACAATCGAAACAAATTACTTAGAATCGTTGGATAGAAATAAAGCTGGCCTCTCTTTGCTCAATCTGTGATTTCGCATTCATATACGTACATGATGATTGATTGTTGTTGCTGTTTATCAGGTTCCCCATACTTCTCGATGGAGCCCGCGTGTGGGTCCTTCTCAACCCGGTCCTGCAGTCACTGTCTCTGCATCTGGAACAAACTACATTGCTTCATCTCCTTCACCAGCTGGTTCTGGTGGCACTTCTGTTTTCAGAGAATCACGTCTTCAGAGTCCATGGAATTAGCAGCTTCTCCTCTATCTTTTTGTTTTTTCGTAGCTGTAACGTGTTCATATCGATTGATGTATAAATCAGACTCAATTCATATCTTATTAGTATTATTGCAAAATGCAAACTAATATAATCATGAAGAATCACCGTTTGTTCTTGTTTTTCTCAAAGGGTCATATCTACATTGATTATTGACTGAATCAGCTGATGAGCAGATTAAACAACAATCTGAATTATCAAAAAATCTATTGTTTTTTCAGGAATATGAATAACTCCCAAATGCTCTCTTTATTGTACAATCAAATCTATGAGCTTCTGCACCAGACACTACTAATTCCAAGATATTGAATATATCTTCACTTAGAGGATGGAACCGATCGCCAGATACAAACGCTGAAACGCGATCCTTGATTTTAATTGATGACCATCCAGGCTCTTTGATCACGCCTTTTGCTTTCATATTCTTCCTTACATTTGCAGCTTCTTCCAAGTTCCCTGTGCTTGAATATATATTGGCTAGTGTTACAAGTGCAGTTGCACAAGTAGGATCCAGCTCAAGAATCCTCTCGGCCGCCCTTCTCCCACGTTCAATATCTCCTTTGGCCTTACACGCAATGAGAAGTGTGGTCCAGACTACATCGTCTTTCTTCCATGACATCTCATTGATCATCTTCTCTGCATCACTTAGCCGTCCTGCTCTACATAACAGATCAACCATACAACCATAATGTTCCTTGGCTGGTCTCATATTATACTTCTCTTGCATCAAGTTGAAATAGTGATAACCAAGGTCAAGCTGTCCCGAATGAGTGCATGCGGTGAGAACGCTGATGAAAGTTACAGAGTCGGGTCTGAAACCAACTTTTAGACTCTTCTCAAACAGATCAATAGCTTCTTTGCTCTTTCCATGTTCTGCATATCCATTGATCATAGCTGTCAGAGAAACAATATCATCTCTATCTGTTTCTTCGAATATCTTTGAAGCTTCTTTGATATTTCCACATTTCGAGTACATATTAATCAGACTACTATGAACCGTGGAGTTTTGTTCTAAACCAAGACAAAGAGCAAGCGCATGAACTTGCCTGCCTCCCTCAAGCACTGCCATGTTTCCTGAAACACTCAGCAAACTAGCAAGAGCAAAATCCGTTGGCTTTGTCCCTGCTTGTCTCATCCATGAGAAATACTTAAAAGCTTCTTCTCCAAAACCGGCTTGAGAGTATCCTCCAATAATCGTGCTCCACGAAATAATGTCCATGCATCCCATCCCTTGAAACAAAACAGAAGCAGAGTCTAACTTGCCACAAGTTGAATACATCTTCATCATCGAGTTACTCACTGACAAGGAACCATTTAGACCTAGAGAGAAAACATTACAGTGGAGCTGCTCGCCCCACACAAGTCTAGAAAGACTCGCACACGCAGAAAACATCGATGCAAAAGTTTGTTCATTAGGAGGTACTTGAGAATTTCTCATCTTTATAAATGTCTCCACAGCTTTTTCTTCTTGACCTATTCGATTGTAAGCCACGATAAGGCTTGTCCACGAAACCACATCCCTCTCACTCATATTTTCAAACAAACAAAGTCCGTCCTGCATTTCCCCACATTCAGTGTACATAGTTGCGAGCGAGTTAGCCACCCAAACAGTGGCATCAAAGCCTCTCACTATCACATGAGTATGAATCTCCTTACCGTATGTAACTTGACGTAAACCAGCACAAGCCTTCAAGGCAATAGCAAATGTAAAAGTATCAGATAGTTCTTCCGATCTCGACATTTCAGAAAAGTACGTAAGACCTTCCTTGTAACGACCAGCGTGAACCAACCCCGTAATGATCGCTGTCCATGTTACAGCATTTCTAAAAGGCATTTCACTAAAAACTCTGCAACTCTTGTCGATCTTTCCAACTCTCTTATACATATCCAGTAAAGAACTTCCCACAAATACAGAGCTGAGCAGCGAAGTTTTCACTGCATAAGCATGTAAAGATTCTCCATATGCAATGTTGGAACTTTGACCACAAGCCTTGAGTACAACACTTAGCACAGAGGTATCAGGTGAGACGGCAGGATCAACAACACGCATTGCGGAAAACAAAATCATTGCTTCGTCAGAGTTATTAGCAGTTACGTATCCTTTAATGATAGCTGTCCATGAAACAATATCTCTGTGTGGCATTTTATCAAACACTTGGCGAGCAACACGCAAATTCCCGGCATTGATGAGACTTCGTAGGTGAGAGTTGGTATCAAATGTGACCACCTGAATAGTCTTCTCCACTGGTTTCTCGAGCAATGAAATCGAAGTTGTACAAAACCGTTGGATTTTGCCGCCATTTCTCACACTCAAAATCATGTTTTTGTTTCTCTTTACCTGAAGAAACACATTCACTACACTGTTACCAATCAAATTTAACAAAAAAAACGGCAGGTCGTCCTTCTGAGAGAGTCAAAAACGAAGCAATTTTACGAAAACGGCACGTTGTCCAATTAAATCGTTATTCTTTGAGATTTTGGATAAAGTGATCTCCTTTATCCAAATTCCAAACCCAAACGGTAACGCTAGCTTCTCGATTTTTGATTTCTGATGTCGGATCCGGAGCTCCTCAATCTGGTAATGGTGCCTCCGGTAGTGAATGAGTCATCTTTCTCTGAGTTTTGGCCATTCTCAGTGAACTATGATGTCCGATTACCGCTCAATTCGGGTCAAGACTTCAGGTATTCCGGTAACAGTTACATATCGGTGGCTGAGGAGTCTACGGTGACGGAGCAAACCGGAGGAGGAAGAAAGAGACGACCTTTGAATCCTCAAGACGAATCTTCTAAGATGCTCTCTTCTTGCACCAGCGTTAATCTATTGGTGAGCTTTATTTACATTTCTTTCCTCTCTTGGGCTTAAGCTGGAAACTGCGAGATTTTACAGTGTTAGCGTGGGGTGCTTTAGCTTTAGGTAATCATAGTGGAATCTAGCTATCTAGGATTAGTTTATAGTACTAAAGTTTATGACTTTAATTAGACTTAGTTCTCTGGAATTACTCTATAGCCATCGATTCTGGAAATATGACTAGTTGATTCGTATATGTACCTTTTGAGCAGAAAGAATTGAGTAAGAAGAAAATGAAAGTTTGTGTATCTGAAGGAGAAACCGAGGATGGTTTGAGACCTGAAGGTGAGACAAGCTCAGGTGGTGGAAGCAAAGAAACTGAAGAAAAGAGTCCGCCGAAGGATTATATTCACGTGAGAGCAAGACGAGGACAAGCTACTGACCGGCACAGTCTAGCGGAGCGAGTATGTTCCTTTTCTTGATTCTGTTTTCCTAAATTCTGCTTTTATATGACAACAAAGACTACGGCTTTCATGATACAACAATACCTTCATTGTTTGGTAACAAAATGTCATTTTTGAAAGGGATTTGTTACAGTTACAGGGGGTGGCTTGTTCTTTTTTGTTACACTTAGCATTGTTATGTTCGATGTTTTATCCGTAAACTGTTTATCTACAGCTCGGTTCTTCTTCCTCAGGCTAGAAGAGAAAAGATCAGCGAGAGGATAAAGTTTCTTCAGGATTTGATTCCGGGATGTAATAAGGTACCTACTAATTCATATTCATTGCAAGTACTGTTTTACCATTCAAGCTGCTCTTACAAAATGCGTTAACACCTTCGAAAATATTTATAAAAATGCTCCTATGATTCAGATTATAGGAAAAGCTCTTGTGCTTGATGAGATTATCAATTATATTCAGTCGTTGCAACGGCAAGTTGAGGTATATTTGGTAGCCGTTACTGTGTACTATATATTTTTCTTCTAAGCCATTAATATCATTAGGCTATAATAATGAATTTGGCTGCAGTTTCTATCGATGAAGCTAGAAGTCGTTAATTCAGATGTGAGCACTGGTCCGAAAGTAGGAATGTTTCCTTCTGGAGAAGTAAGCCCCCAAATTGTATAACTTATTTAGCTATTGTTGATATCATAAGGTTTCAATTTCATTATCAATACTACATTTGCTGCAAAACATCAATCTTAGACACGTATGAATGTACTTTTTTTTGTTCTTCGAGGGCTGTTGATTGGACATAACATAGTCAACCTTTTAAAAAAAGAGCCATTGATTTTCAAAATTCATGAGTTATTGGTGTTTGTGTTTTACAGCTTAATGCTCTGCCGATTGAGGTTCAACGAAGAATGTTCGATCAACAAGAAGCTGACGAAGCCCGAGGGTCTCAACCCGACTGGCTCCATATGGGAATTGATGGAAACTTCTATCGATCTGCGTGATTAAACTTCTTCAAGATGATGTGTACAAATTAGCAGCTTTAGGCAATAGAGAAGAAACGTGACCGTTAAATTATTGTTCTATGTATCAGTTACTTTAATCAGCAAGACTGTAATCATCACAAGTAATATTTACCAACCGTGACCGAATTAACTTGGAACAAAATAAACCGGATCTAAACCAAACCAAACAATCTTAAAGGAATCATAATTTTGAGCCGGTACACATTTATTTGCATCGAACCATAAATCTCCGGTGTGGTGTTGTTTGTTGAAAAAGAAAAGCAGAGAAATGGGGATAGTGACAAGAGCTGGAGATTGGTCGTTCAAGGCTTTCACGGCGGGGCTAGGGCTCGCCACCATCTACCTCACCGCCACTTTCTCCTTTAATGTCTATCGTGGTCTCTCTTGGCACAACGCTCAATCTGTATGTTTCTTCTCTCTCTTCCTCTCCAATACTTGTCAATTTGGTATCGGCGTTTTCCTGTAGATTATCAGTTTCGTTTCTTGTTAGATGATTAACACATTTGTAGAAAGTATCTTTGATTTGATTGAATTGATGATGAGCTGAGGTCCAATTTAGGGTTTTACGGCAGTTTCTATATTGTTGCCCATTCTGATTTTGCTGGATATTAGACCTAACTAGTCATTGTTTTCTTCTGATAAACAAAGTTTTTTGCAGTAACAGTTACGAATTGGAAATTTTTAATCATATACTACTTGTGAGTTACATGCTCTGGTTCTCTGGAAATGGTGATATCTCTAAAATTGTTGTTAGAAATTACTGGTTCAGATACTCAATTTATGCAATGGATCATCAACTGTGTTAAATAATGTCTTTATCTTTGATTGGCAAAAAAAAAAAAAAAAAAAAAAAATGTCTTTATCTTTCTAGTAGCAAAATCTTGTCCGAGTTCGATATGTGTTTTAAGTCTATAGCTATCTCAAGCTGATATAAAGGGACTTTTATTTGAAAAGTTTGTGAGGGGATGTAAGAGATATTATGATGATTGAGGTAGGAGTATGATAAGAACTGAAGTTAGAACAACCCCAAAGAGAACTTGATTAATGAGAGACTCTCAACTGTGTCAATCAACAAAATCTTCACATCCCCTTGTCCCCTGTCTCTTGGATTCAGAGCAACTATGTGCATTAGGTTGCTAATGTTGTTGACATGGCTAATATTCATTCACCTTATTCAGTTTCATGGGCAATGTGAATTGCCTACATTAGTATCAAAATGAAAATGCAATGGTTTTTTATTGTTTTCTCAAGATTTTAGAACTGTTTAGGAGATATTCCTGTCAAATTTTAAGAGATCTCGACTGGTAGATGTGATGTCGTGTAATGTTCCATGTTTTTGCTTTCAATTTTTTGTTCCCTTGGTCTTTCTTTTATTCTTTGTGTATAGTTTAACTTACTTCATGACATTGAGTTATGTCCTTCTAGACTATAATTTTCACCCCTGTTACTGTCTTGTCCAAAGCTAAATCCATTTTATGTATCTTACTGACAATTTCTGTTTCTTTTCCTTGCAGAAGCTGGAGATAGAGGAATCTGAAGAACAACCCGAATGATCCGAATTCAGTTGTTATCTATCCCTCAAGTAGCTGATGCTTCCTTGAATCTTTGCGTGTGTTGTTTCTTTTCATACAACTACTATATCTTTGTTTCGATTCTAGGAGCAATTAAATAAATGAAATTTTTTGGTCGATACCTTCACTAAATTTGTAATGTGATTCTCAATAGTTCCATAATAGCAAAAGAACCACTTTTCCTACAATGTCTCTTGATCATGATGCTTCTAAGTTGTTAAGGTAACATATAGTCTGTCAATCCGGAAACTGGCTTGATGACAACAGAACATGAATCCGAAGGAAGAATAATTGAACAAAAGCAAGATAGATACAGCAAAAGAAAACTATCATGAATCATGATCAATATTAAATTCTACAATATAATACTATGAAGTCTCTGAAGCAACGATCAGGCCTAACCCTACAATACAACAGTATGAAGTCTCAGAAGCATCGATCATGCTTAAATCTACTACAATACAAGAGAAGACCACAGAAATGCTTTTGTGTTACAGCATCGAGAGAGTTCAATTTGGATTTCAATAATCTATGAGCTCGTAATACATTCAAGCCCGACTTTCATGATTCCATGTAAAGCGATTTTGGGTTTCTGGAAAACAAAGAAAAGGTTTCACCATACGAAAATTACAGAATCATTTCGTTTCGTCACTTATTCAGAAGCCAAACATGAGTAACAAGATGAATTTATAAGATTGTTAAAAAGGGAGATAAAGAAACTCATGAGCTTCCTCCTGCAGCCTGAGCGTCCTTTCTCATCATTACTCTTGCATAGATCTCATAGCAGCATCCTGAAACAAGCACACATCAGAAGCCTATTCAACTCAACACACAAGACTAAGTCATCAACCCCTAACTATGTAAACCACACACACTACTCTACCAAGTGCTGATTCTGTTTAAACTGAGGATGCAATAACATTAATTTGGCGACAGTACCACCATCTAAACCATGCAAATCCCAGCTACTACATTATCTACTATCCAATTTACTTCCACTGTTTATATAATGGTAAAGCACAAGAACACCTTCAGAAAAATAAGGATATATTTCCATCTGCAGCTTTTCTTGATCGAAAGAATATCGATAACAGAAAAAGCAGTGAATCTCTAAACACTTTATCAGTGACTACCAAGTTCAGATTCATCCTATATAGTACAAGATGATTCACAAAAAAAAAAGAAACTGATCAATTAACAAAAACAACTTTCCCATACCAGCAACAACAACAACTGTGAGCACATCTCCAATCCTCTTCAATCGGTGGACGCCTTTCTTATGCGACTTGAATCTCCTCAAAGATGAATCTTCAGCCAAGAGCTGCAACAACACAACAATGAAAAACATGAATCTCAGAGAAACTATCAAAAAATCAAATCTTACAGGAGCCCTATCCCTCTTTGCCTCGCTAATCTCGATTCGGGCTTGCTCACCGAGACTTTCAGAACAATTACACTACAGACAATTACTATTTGACATACAAAGATCCTTCCAAAACAAATTTTCTCCTTTTCTAAACAATCTAATCTGACCGAATCGATCCACTGATTCCTACCCTAGAACAGAGATAAATGTAAGAGATACTTACAGCTTTCTCACGAGCACCTAGCTCCACATGGAACCCACGACGGGATTGAGCTAAAGCACCATCAGTCTTCTGCAAAAGATCAAACGATTTTGTCATAAATCAAAAGAATTGAACCATATCCGTTAAAAGAGATTCGATCCAAGAACAAAACCTGTGAAGAAGATCGGAGGTGAGACGAAATCGAGGTGTTGAGTAAAAACGCCATTTCCGATGAGGAGCCAAAATTGAAGCAGTGAGATTATAGCATATAAGCAACAATGGAGACGAAATCGCAGGAGTCTTTTTCTGTAAATTTCTCAATAATATACGACTTAAATTGTAATTTTGTGTTTTCTGTTTTTGACCCATACCTAAAGAATAATTTCATTTTGACCCCGAAGTTATATAATAGATACTTGTAGACCTCTTCCGTTGTAATGTTATGAATTTGCCATACCAGCAACAACATTACATTATCGTTGATGCAAAACTATTGTCATCTTAATCATTTTGTTTTATATTTATCAGAGATTAAGAGCAACAAGTCAAGAAAGACACAAAACAAACGAGTTCTAATTCTGGTTCTCTAAACTAAATCAGAAAAACCCACAAGAGGACAGTCATCAGGAGATGCCACTTTAGCTTTAGCTTTTGCTTTTGGTTTAGCAACATTCTTCTTGCAATTTCTACAGAGCTTACCATGTGTATATAACAGACAGTTCAGATCAAACTTGAGCTCATCAGGGATCCTATGGTTGAGATGAACATACGTTTTGTTCCTGTCTGCGGTTTTCGGGACCCAACCTAACGCCTTTGCGATCTCAAACACCTGTTTTAGACGGAATTGGATCTCATTTTTGATCTGCTTGACTCAATGAAAAACAAACACCAAACGGCAAGAATAACAAGAAACACTCACATGGGTGTCTACTGGGAAATCATTGTGCTGGAGATTGAACATCAGAACACAAGAAACCTGTCAATTCATCGATACACCTCCTATGTCAGCCAAAGTTTATCTTGACTCTTATTGTTACATTGATACCAAGAGTTAGGTGTCAAAAAAGGACTATGAATAAGAAGCTTTAAATTGTTTCTTTCGAGTGAGCGAGGCTATTACCGTTTTAGGTCCTATTCCTTTAAAATGAGAGAGCTCGGTTTTTACTTCTTCTACCGATAAACCGCGAAGATACTCCAAGCACAATCTGCCTCTTTCGTTCTGCAAACGGTTCAATATATTCTTGATACACACCGCCTTTTTCGGGGCCAATCCTCCACATCTTATAGCACTCTCAATTGATTTTGGCTCAGCAGCCAAAACCTACAGTGGAATCAAAAGAACCACCAAAATCATCACAAATCTTTTCCATTTAACAATGTCAGGATTCATTTCTTCAAAACATTTAACCAAAATCTTAAGTAGAACTAAGCTCACAGATTCCCCAATTTGTCCAAGAACATGCTTTAATTGAACTATCTTTATGCCTTGATCCATAACTAAATCTTAACCTAAACTCATAACAATATCAACATCACTAATCTTAGTACTTCACAATACCTAAAACTTATAATTCCCAAAAACTTACATATTCCCAATTAGGAAATACAGCTTTAAGAGAAGCGAAAGCCTTCTGGGAATTGCTCTCAGTTGTGTTCTGAGAAAGAAGAATTTTAACCAGCCCATCAAGAACACTCTCCTCTTCCGCTTCATCCAATGTCTCAGAATTCATCGTACATTGTGTATCGTGACCATCGACGGCTGAGAGTGATCGGAGTCTCTGACGGCGGTAATTGGCGAACTCTGGAGGGAATCCATGGAGAGACAACAAAGCATCCCTTACGTCTCGGCATTCTTCAGCGGTAGGTCTAAGAAGTGTAGGATAAGGATTGCCGCCGTCGACGGTGGATTTAATGGCCGGAGTTTTTGATTCGCCGTCGTCTTGGTTTAAGCGTTTCCTTTTCTGGGCTTTACTCATCTCGTAAGAAAACCACTGACCGGTGCAATATTCGGATCGGTTTACTCTCTTGTTATGAAGTGATATATTCTTCTTACCCACAAAATGACAAAATTTAGTGGAATCTGGATCGGTTTACTAAATTCTGTGTATAAGAAAATTAGATCCGGTTTCCTAAAATGCTGTTTGTTGTATAAATGATAAGAAACAAAAATTGTTGCAATTGGTTTTAGTTATGAAATCATAAAGTTAGTTGTTTAAAAAAAAAAAAAGCATAATTAAAAGGAATACCATAAATAACCAATATGTTAGATTATATATAAATAAATCAAAATCATTTTTATTGTAATCTATATTAGTTGCAACCTCTAATTTACTCATTGTATATATCATATCTCCATATCAATAATACTATTTTGTTTTTAAGCTTGACCATGATCCGTCCGTAATGATATGAAATGGGTTAGTTCGCGGACAGACCGATCAATTGACAACTATAAATATTAGCAAATTAACAATGTTCACAAAGATTTACTTATATGATATTAGATTTTAAGTACCAATTTTCTTTTCGGTAATCTAAATGATTATATACTTTATATCTTTACTATTTTTGTTTTTCTTTTCATTCTCGATTTCTTCTTCTAAACTAGCTAAATTGCTACGTCTGGTTTCTCTTTCACCTCTACTACCCACTATCTTTTCCCCAAACTCCAACTCCTCTTTTTGAACTTACTGAACTCCCTCGCCATATCGTATTCGGGAGAAGAAAGAGCGGCAATACTAAACTTATACAACGGTTATGCCTTAGTGATAATGTTATCTCGCATTTTTATTTCTTGTTTTAATAACTCTTATAAAACCTAAACATTTTATTTTAATGACTATTTACATTCTATAACCAAAAAATCTTTATTTATTATATGTTAAGGCATTAAAAGATCTAAATTTGTTTCGATAGATGGAGAGATATATGGGCTCGGTCCATAACTCTTCAAAAATTAAGCTAATGCAAATTGTTTCATACCATGCAACAAGAATAGTAGATCTTGTTTCATACCATACCATGTTATCACTTGTAACTAGTGTAATTCGCTCGTGGTTAATTCTCTAGCATAAAGAAGATTCAACAAGTTCTGCTATTCTCGTAACATATAAATAGGGTCCATAGGGAATGTGTGGCTATGTACCCATGACGTGTTTGCATGACGAATGGCAAATTGGTGATTGGATCACATGACTTCTTCTCGGCAGAAGAATGATTGTAGATTATTCCAACTTGTACAATTAAACGTTGACCATGGAATTATTTGACCAACGACTAAATCTTCGTTCCAAATCTTATAATACATAACTTAATAAAAAAATATTTGAGACGGTACACCAAACATTACAAACGTAAAGAGTAACTCCTTGAGACGACTTTTGTTTGTCAACGATCTCACAAAAAAAACACGAGCATCTCTTTACAAACGAAATAACGAACATTTTACTTTTTGTCGTCCCATTAGAAAAGACAAATCAAAGAAGACTAAAATCAGATATTACAAATTCACTCCCAAAATATTAGTCACAAAAAAGAGTGAAAAAAAAATCTTTCAGAAAACGTTTTTTACCAACAAGAAAAGAAATAAGAAAATGAAAATAAAAATATAAATGAATAGAGCTAAAATTGAGAGGAATAAGCGAAACCCCCTTTTTGCCCTCCTTGTTGAAACTGAGAACGACTTAGCCCACTCGCTTCCAACATACGGTTCCACTCACGCGCCTCCGCACCTTCTCCAAAATCATTCCCTCCGCCTCTCAATGCCTGCAGAATCTTTGCCGCTTTCTCCTTCAACCGCCCGCTTCCGCTCTCGCTCTCCACAATTTCCATCAAAATCTCCTCCGCACCTGCCTCACTCGCCAGTCCTCTAAACCTCATATTCCCTATACTCAATGTCAACAAAGCCCCCACACAATTCTCACGCGCCGCCGCGTCTGACTCACCTCCTCCACTTTCTCGCAATTTCCCGACCAGTATCGACACCGCGTTCCCGTCAAGCATCGCTCCTTTCCCTTCCGAACAAGCCGCCAAGTTACATAGTAACAAAACAATCCGGCTTGCCGATTCACCGGATCTGATCATAGACAGCAACATCGGCACCGCACCGGCTTTAACCAGCCTAATTCGGTTATTCGGAATCAACGACAGATGATAAAGCGCAAGCGCTGCATCTTGACGCGCTCTCTCACTCTCCGATGATCGAAGCGCGTGAAGAAGCGGCTCCACCGCACCAAGAACTCCGATCACCATTTTGTTCTCTTCCTCAACCGCTAAACTAAACAAAGCTCCGATTACATGTTCCTGCGCCTCCGTTGATCCCGATTTCAAAACATCGATCAATAAAGGAACGAATCCTGACCGTACGATTTTCAATTTGTTAGGTTTCTCTAACGAGAGATTAACGATCGACGCGGCGGCGTTTGTTTGCACGATGTTGTACCGTGAAACGATCAGAGATCGGAGTAATGAGAGAATCCGATCAGTGCATAGAGAGATTCTCATGCTCTCGTTTGACCTCGTCGTCTTCCTTAGCTGAATCAGACCTTGCTCGTGATCGATTGTGTCTACGCTTGTTAATTTGTTGTAGATCTCTTCTTCTTCCGGTGACATCGGAGGAAAAGATGAATAATCCGATGTAGAGAATGAGTTTTGGATCCGGGTCGAGTGATTAACGGGTCGGGTTTGGTGAAGTGGAAGAGAAGTGCTTGACGAAATTGAAGTTCTTGAACGAGAACGAATCGCTCCCATTACAGATTCATAATCCGAATTCGAATTCGAATTCTCAGCCACCGGAGGTAAGATTTCCGATTTAGCGATCCGATGACCCGTACCCGGAGGAATTGAATCCATTCGGGTACGAACCACACCTTCAACGTAAGCGTAATCAGGAGGACGAGGATGCTCCATTTTGTTTCTATCGCACCAGCTGAGAATTGTTGATTTCATGGCGAGATTTGGGATTACAGTGGATAAATCCGGTTGAGTTCCGTCGTGAAGCTTCGGTGCAAATCCTAGATTCCGGCAAACTTGGACGGAGATACGTTCAAATGTTTGACCTGAAGCGACAACGACTGGGTCTGACATCAAGAATCCGGTGATGGGGCAAAGGAACTCCGTCGGAGTTTCGCCGGGGCTGTTGTGTTGTGGCATAGACGTGGCGGAGGCTGAACGGTGGTGGTGAAAGGAGAACCATTTATGTCTACCGGTATCGCCCATTTTGAGACAGAACTTGAAGAAGAAGAGAAACAACAAAGCGAAGAATCTGAGAGGTTTTGTTGTTGTAAGAGATGTTTTGACTTCAACTTTTGAGGTTTTTAATGGGAAGGTGTTTCTTTGATCGAGTCCAAAAGATTCTCTCTGGTTTGATACTAACTACCAACCAGACTCTTTAACTACTTACTCTTTAACATAGTTAGTAAATAAAATAATGATTAAGATAATCATTGGATATATGTTGTCAAATGAAAATGATTATAGGATATTCGGATTTTTTTATACTAGTATAGTAGTTTATCTACGAAAAAAAAAAGATATTAATGGGTTTTTTTTTTTGGGAGACTTTGCGCAGAGGTAAAAACAGAGCAAGTAATTTGCGAATCAGTAAATGTCTTTTTTTTTTTGTCTCAAACAATAGAAAAAACACGTAACTAATGGCCCTCAATTTCCCAATAATAACGAAAAAACCATGTTGATTTTTTGATATGCGCGTGACAGACGCTTTGACTTTTGGGAGAGAATAAAAACGAACTAACAGACATTAAATGCTCAACACGTGAACTGACTCTTACCAAACTAAAAATAATTGTTTGTTTCTCGAGTTAGAGCAATTTTAACACGCTACAAACATATATTACACGATTTTAATACTTATACACATGTAAACACATAAATAGAGCGTTAAAAATTATTATAGTGTTAAGCTATTGGATCTATGTATACATGTAAATATATACATATATACACATATATATAATAGATAGTTATTAACATTTATATACAAGTAAACACGTATATAGAGCGTTATTAACATTAATGTAAACACGTATATAGAACGTTATTAACAAGTAAAATACATTTATATACAAGTAAATACGTACATAAAGCGTTATTAACATTAAAATACATGTAAGCACGTATATAGAACGTTATTAACATTTGTATACATATAAACACGTAGATAGAACATTGTTAACATTTGTGTACATGCATGCACGCTACAAAGCCACCCATATTCGTCTAGGAAAAAACAAAAAAAAACTTCGTCGGTTTACTGAGCGCGTGAGGCTAAATATGGAAAGAGGATGGGCTAATATTAAAATTGTTTTAGACCCCGACAAGATTTTATCAAAAACTAATTTCATCCCAGATCTTTACTTCTGAGCTAATTATCTCTTTTTTTTTTGTATGTGTGTGGTGAAATTTCATAATCTTATTCCTTCGAACTTATTCATATTTAATTTACAGTATTATTCAACTAGACAAATTCCAAAGAAATTTGAAAATTGAATAATTATCATTGTGTGGCTACATTTCTCTATGACAGTTTTAGTTTCCACATTAAAAATCGACCATTGAATAAATCTTATAGTGGACCAAGAAGCAAGAAAGGGTTACTAAAGGGCGAGGGAATATAAATTTCTATAGATTATGTGCAATTTGTCTTTAGTTAAGTCATAATTTTATAAGCATGATATAATTAAGTAATCCTCATTGACAAAACAAATTAAATTGATTCATGTACAGCATCATCAGCTGATGACACAATTCAAGGCGTGTTACAAACCCGTTAGACATGAGAAAAGGTATTTAATTTAAGATTTTTTCATGGTTTCGATTGTTTGACTAAAGTTTTAATTTTCATATGTTTTTGTTGTCGTCGGAGAAATAATTCAATCATAAAGGGGAATAGAGAAACCAATACCAAAAAGTAACCACAAAGCAAATAAATTAAACTGAGCATCAAGCTCGATTTGGACATCAAACCATCTTGGACCTCTTTGAGCAATAAGCGAGACACATCGACTTGTTGAAACCTGTTCAAAATTAAGAGACTACACCGAGAAACTAGTTGCCAACACGGCAACAACACACATTCTTCAAAGAATTGGATTAGGTCCAGACAGTGTGCAACAAAAGAGATTCGATCTTGACGCATGTTTTTCAAGCATTAAAAGGCTCTATGCGGATTGTGAACATAAACCTTAAACACCGAAATGGTGTTAGGGAACTTCAAACCTTAAAAAAAAATTTAGTAATTAATTTATAGAAAAATGAAGATACATATAGCAATTTAACCATCATGGATATAGCCATATTATAATGGGAAATACATGTAATAAAATTTTGACACAAAATTTTAAATTACATAAATAATATTTTATATTTACAACTAAATAAGATATAGCATGTTGTTCTAAATTGACGTGACATAGCAAATATGATACAAATTTCTATGTTTTTTTTAATGTTTGATTCATTATCTTGTTTAATTAAAAACTTTTGACAGCAAAACTCCTAAAACTCTAAACCCCAAACTACTGTTGACAATGACGACCTAGTGGCCAATATTTTTTCTTTTTGCCAACAGTTGGGAAATATATTTAAAAGTTGAAGCTTTCTTGATATAGTTTTGTTTTGGTATGTAAAAACATAATAAAACTGTTTTTAGTGTGAGCTGGTATTTATGAATTATGAGACACACAACATATCAAACAATTAGAAAGAACATGGCGACAACAAATCGAAGTTTTCTCTTTGGTTTTTATTATAAAAGAATCAATTATGGATTTGCCATTTTTTTGGATGGCATTTGTGGATTTTGCCCTTTTTTGAATAGTTTATGGATTTTGCCCTTTTTCAGGCTACGGAAATATGATTTAACATGCGTTTTATTCGTTATGTTTGGGTTTAGTCGGTTGTGGTTGTTCTTAGGGTTTTGTATTTTGTATAAACTACGTATTTTTACAAAAAAAAATTCCGAAATACGTACATTTTTAAGTGTTAGAAAATGGCATATCCGTAAGATTTTAGTAAAAATGGCAATTTCAAAAGATTTCTATGAAAAATGGCAAAATCAACAATAATCCCATTATAAAAAGAGAAACAAAAGCCTTATGGCTATTTTTTAGGCCAAATATGGCAAGTCCTCGATACAAGAAAATCAAGGCAAGTGCTGTACACAATGATCTACATATACATTTTTACAGGGTTTTTTTGCATTAATTCATTTGGATCCGGGTTTTACCCGGGTTTAACTCTATTCGGATCTTGGATAAGGATTTTTAGGAATGTTGTAATAAAAAACGAATTTAATTCTTTTATTAACCATATTTATAATTTCCGTAATTAACTTCTCACCACACCTCCCAAAAATTTAAAACAATAACTAATGAGTAATTATTAACTGTTTTTAAGGGAATATGCACATAACATTGGCATCTAACATTTAATTTCAGAATTAAAATCCAAGATTTACACTTCAACAATATTGCCATAAATCTCTCCATTATTACTCGACCAAGACTTTCTAAAATCTCACATCCCAGATTTCATATCTAATTTAATTACTCCAAAAATACTATTTACGATATTCTTTCTCTCCAAAATCTCTAACAAGATGATTTTTAAGCAACAAATTAATGACAGTATAATCGGCATTTAATGTATAATTTCGACAATTTAAATCCACCATTTACAGCTCAACAATTTAAATCCACCATTTACTCTAAAATATTTGTTTTAAGCAAATTTACAAATCAATAAATAAACTTCCCAAACAATTCCTATTTTTATGATAACGAGATTTGAGATCCTAACATATGGAAGTTAAATATTCAAAATTAAAACTATTAATTACCATAATCTCGGTCATATCTACTAAATATAAACAACTAACCAAAACCTAATCGTAATCAAATTTTAATTATTATTGCTTGATAATGCTCTTAAACATATATTAAGAATATCTAACAAATGGAAACTATTAAAACATCCAAATCGTTTAGGCATCTAAATTAGTAAAAATGATGAATTGGCAATTATTGTGGAACTATGGTTGTGTTTTCTCACAGGCATGCTATCATATGTGGGAAAAAAAATCGGTGAAAAATCGGCTCATCTCGAAGAGAGACGACGACATTGAGCGAGGGATTAGAGTACTACGGTTCGGTTTCTTTAATGATTTATTAGTTTCACTTTTACATTTGTTTTATTAATGTGGAAAACTTGCTATGTACGTAATTGAAACAGTTTGTTTCCATACTGAATCAATTAAATTGTTGTCATTTAATACATAAATTGTTTCGGTAAAACACTTCAACATGATTGCAGAAACAAATAAATCATTTTTCAAACAAATAAATCATTTTTCAAACAAATAAATTGTTGTCATTTTTTTTTCTTTTTTTCCGATCAAATAGAATTTATTACTTTTAATAACTTTATACCAACTTCATTAAACTATAAATCTTACTAACTATTACTAATGTCATATAATAAATCCAAAACACTTTATCTTCTAAATTTACACACATTTAAAACTTATACTCCATCTGTTCCAAATTATAAGATGTTTTTGTTAAAAGCACAAAAATTAAGAAGTAATAAATGTTTATTTATTTATAAAAATTTAACCAATAGAAAAAAAGACAGCAGAATTCATAAGGTCATAAATAAACTAAATAAACATAAATTATGTATAAAAATCTGAGAAAATCTTATATTGTGAAACAAGAAAAAAAGGCTTAAACATCCTATAATTTGGAACAGAGGGAGTATTTCCTTTGCACTAAATATATGTTCATAAATACTACAAATTTTATTTTTACCAAACTCACTATATTCAAATGAAATCAAATACAATATCTTATGTGTGTAATTTTATAAAACTGGAAATGGCATTATTTGAGTACAAGTGAGTGATGTATTGAAATTTTTATAAATCTATGTTTACTAAAATGAAATTGAAATTGACTAATTCTACCATTTATAGATATATACAACTCTCTATATCAATATATACATTTAAATTAAAAAAAATTCATATATGTAAAATAAAATATTTAAATTAATAATTAAAAAACAATTCAAATAATATTTAGGCCCGCGGTGTACCGCGGGTTAACATCTAGTTTTAAAAACAAGTTTGTAGTCATTTTTTTGTCAACAGATTCTCGCTAGTCGCAAGTTGAATATACACATATTGTATTCGTCCATATATGTCCTAAATATACAAATACTTCTCGGATTCGCATCCATAAGATTAGTTTGTGTGTCTGAGATTCTTTAGACGTTCAAGAATACATGCATGGTGTCGTAGATTATACCAAAAATGTTCAAATACTTTATGCTTAGAGACAATTTCCTCGAATAGATCCAGTTTCTATAGAAAAATCTCATGTAAGATGAACAAAGACGAAGAAGCTTGGAAAACATTCCACTGATATTTTTTAGAATTTTCCAATGTTGATCAAGTGAGTAAAAACAGACTGTGGGTTACAGTTACAGTTACAAACTTACAATTATTATTTTTAAAAAAACATACACAAAATCTTTTGTTTTCGTTATGACAGTTTGAGGAAAGTTATCATGTATTCAGTTGTTTACTAAACAATTTTCGGTAGAATATGAGAAAGTTTGAAAAATGAATGAAAAGCTTTTAGTCATGAGAGAAAGAAAAGCCTAATCTTTGCTTTTCGTCTTTTTTTTAGATCAAATTCAAGATTTTTTTTTTCTCTAAAATTTTTATTGTCGGTAATGGTCGTTTAATAGTAAATAGTTTTTTTTTTTCTCGGACAGTGATAAAACATGATGGATTTGTTGTTCGAGGTATGCAGTGGCTAGTTACCAGCAACGAGATCTATTATAAACATACTCGTCGAGTCAGTAGTTATTAGAGAACGCAAATGAACCATGAAGGAGGAAATCGAACCGGGTCAAGGTGATCTCTAAATGTGGCTTGCGGTAGAAGTCAAATGGGGGATTAGTGGGTTCATTGCGTGTCAACGGTGATACACGACATCTCCTTTAAATCTACGGCGAGTATGCTTCTAGATGTGAATACAAAAAAATAGTATTGATCTAAACCGGATCGAAACTAGGTTTGGTTTCAGAAGTGGGTGTTGGATGGCGAGAAGGCGACAAGGAAAATGATTGAAAATCTGTGTTCCTTCTTTTTGCTAGGTTTGAACCAAAAATCATGAATGGCAATTGTGTTAAACTAATAAAAAACTCTAATCATTGGATTATATATATATATATATATATATATATATATATATAAACTTTTGTAAAATATTAATGAAAATCCTAGATTGCGTTCAAAAACTAGAACGATTCGTATATATGTGAGTATGTGTTTTTAGAAGTAGAAGAGTAGTATTCATGAAATAGAGCTATTAGAGCATCTACAATGGGGCTACAATGGGGCTTCTCATATAAAGTTCTTTAAATTTTATGGATTAAAAATAAATCAAATTGGACTATTTATTGAAGAATGAGTCTTTATTAAGAGGTTAAAAAGCCCCATAAGAGCTGGTGTCGTGTCACGTTTTAATTGGTGGAAAGTAGATTTATTGAAACGGAGAAAAATCTCTTCTTTCTTGAGACTTTTTTCTCTTTCTTTTCTTCTTTCTCATATTTAGTGTCGTGTCATAAAAACCCGAACTTAATATTCTATGGTTGGAGATGGTCTTAGTATTTTTATTATTGTCATCCATAACATTTCTAGTGTTTATTTTTTCTTTTATAAATATAATATTAATATTTTTAAAACATATCAGATTATATTAAAAATATATCTATAATCTAGGTTATGAAAGAAAAAAAACACTAGAAATGTTATGGATAAAAACATACCTAAATAAAGAAATAAAGTAATAAATATACCTAAATTTTATAAAAATATCAAAATGTTGAAAAGATATATATAAAATTATACTCCCTCCGTATTTTAATAATTGTCGTTTTAGAAATTTTATTTTTTTGAATTGGATGTCGTTTTCAAATTTCTATGCAAAATTTATTACTTTTTAATGTTTTATGACATCATAAAACATTAAAAAGTAAGAAATTTTGCATTGAAATTTGAAAACGACATCTAATTCAAAAAAATAAAAATTCTAAAACGACAATTATTAAAATACGGAGGGAGTAATTGTTTAATTCTAAAATCTCAGTCTTTTTAAATATTGTTTTTCCTTTCTTTCAGATCATCAGAGTCAGAGGAGAGAAGAGAAAAGGAAAAACAAAGGATCTTCCATGGGCGATCGATCGCTGAGAAGATCCCCACGAACAAACACATAAAATTCCTTTCAATCACGAATCTTCTTCGATAGTTGTTTGAGCCCTTGATCTGGTAAGCTCTGATCTTCTTAAGTTTCGTTTTTTTTTTTTTTTAACTTTTGGGGAAATCTACCTTTGTATCAAGTTTCTGGCAATTTATTCTCTATAGTAAGAATCAATTAACAAGCCCTTTAATCTCTTCGACGCAGCTAGTGGTGAGTTACATCTGGGTTTTGTCTAATTTGTGTCAAAAACCATGCTTTTATGTTTGATTTGCACTTAAATCTTATTTAGGTTCGATTTTAGGGAAAGAAAGACTTAACATTTGTAGTGAACTGAAACTTTACGGTATCTGATTACGTTGGTGCTGTGATTTTATTCCACATTGTATCGTTCGATCTCATTGACTTTTGGTTTTTGATCTGTTTCTCAACCCAGATTCTATATGATTAGTGTCAAAAGTGACAACCTTGTTCTTTATTTGATTGGTGTTTTATTTCTCGTGAAAGTTTGAAATGGTGCTGGTATTGGCATTGGGGGATCTTCATGTACCCCATAGAGCGGCTGATCTACCTCCTAAGTTCAAATCAATGCTTGTTCCTGGGAAGATTCAACACATCATTTGCACTGGAAATCTCTGTATCAAAGTAGGGTTCTCTTAAATTTTTGATCTTTACATCTCTATTATGCTTTATTTTGTCTCGTTAATGTCCTTGTCGGATCATTTGGTCTGATGTAATTGTTTCTGAGATATTTACATATTAGGTAAAAAAGAAGATTCATAGTGAGAATAGACTCTAGTTTCAAGCTTTATATGATTATTTTTATCTGATGCAACCTAAGTTTATCCTGTATCTCGGGTTTTAGATTTACTTTCTTAGTTCGTTGTGTGAGATATACCGGAAAATGGGAAAGGGGACTCAATGGTGAATGTTCATCTCATTTGATATACTAGGAGCTTGTTTTGTATCTACTGGATTGTGCAGAGTTTATTTCCTACCTGGTAGTGTGAGATTCGTGGAAAATGGGAAGAGGAAGTCCATTACCATTTCGGTTTGGTCAGTGTTCTTTTAGTGGGGAGACCTGTTAATGAGTTTTTAACCATTCTATAGGAGTTGTATGCCATTTTTATGCTTTGCTTTCCTATTGTTAACTTACCTGATCTGTTCTTACGCTGTGAAGTCTTTTCTGGTTCATGTTTGTTGTAAGCAATGCATCTTTTGACTGCTTTAGGAAATCCATGACTACTTGAAGACTATCTGCCCTGATTTGCATATAGTCCGAGGGGAGTTTGATGAAGATGCACGATACCCTGAGAACAAAACCTTGACTATCGGGCAATTCAAGCTGGGATTGTGCCACGGCCACCAGGTTCAGTTTTTCTTCTCTTGCGCATTTCATTGTGAGCTTTACGAGTTAGACACAAGCATTTTGCTTCAGCTAAATAATCCCTCGTATTATACATCATCTGTTTCTCGGAATTTCCAGACTAGAAAACTGAATTTTGTTTGCCTTTTAACTCACTGCTTTGTTGGTGTGTCCTTACCCAGTGAGTTTCAGAATTTGCTCGCTATTGCTATTTGCATGATAATGTAATCAGGCTCTGACTGACAAAATTCATCACATCAAATAGTTTTTCTCTCTAGTCTTTATTTCTGTTTATGATAAAGAACTGTGTGTTTGGAGAATAGTAAACGGGAAAGTCAGTTTCAGCATCATTGATTTTCCATGTCAATGTTTTAGACTAAACTATGAAAGAGATGCCTCCTTTAGGTTTGTTTTTCTATTTCTCCACGTATTGTCATCATGAAAATTGGTTTTATGGTTCTTCCATGTTCCTTAGGAAGCAATGGTCAAGTTAAACTTTAAGAACCTACTTGCAGTGGTATGAAAAAGAGCTTCTCTCTTTGTTGTATTTACAGGTGATCCCATGGGGTGATCTAGACTCACTCGCCATGCTTCAGAGACAACTCGGTGTGGACATACTTGTAACAGGCCATACCCACCAGTTCACAGCCTACAAACATGAAGGAGGAGTGGTGATAAACCCGGGATCCGCAACCGGAGCTTATAGCAGCATAAACCAAGATGTTAACCCAAGCTTCGTTCTTATGGACATCGATGGTTTCCGAGCTGTAGTCTATGTCTATGAGCTAATCGATGGAGAAGTTAAAGTCGACAAAATCGAGTTCAAGAAGCCCCCTACTACCAACTCTGCTCCTTAGTTCATTAATAAAACCTGAAACCGTTTTATGTTTTCGTCTGAAATCACCTAAACATTTAGAACTTTCTTGTGGAAAATAATCTTTTAACAATTTGCAAATTGAAGAATAAACAACTTTTAACAAATTAATTTTCTGCAAAAGTCGAATATTTTTATTGGCATTACCACAAGCCCCAAATTATTTCTTAAATTGGAAAGATTAAACCCGACCCGACCCGACCCGATTAGTGAGCAGTGAATCTGAAGAGCATAACATGCAAGTAACTCTCGCCGGGATTAACAATCTGCGACGGAAAATTCTTGTGATTGACGGAATCTGGGAAGCCTTGCGTCTCCAAACACAAGCCACCGTATTTCTTATAAACGGCTTTACCTTTTCCGACGACACGTGTCATCATATTACTCGTGTAAAACTGAACACCAGGCTGATTCGTCCACAGCTCCATCTTCCTTCCGGTGACTTCCTCCGTCACAACCGCAGTTTTCCTCAGATGTTTCCCGATCGGTCCGTCGATAACGTAATTGATGTCGTAACCGCCGGGTAATTCCTGGATCCGGCTACCGATCTCGCGTGGCTCGAGGAAATCGTAAGGAGTTCCGGTTACGGATGTGATTTCGCCGGTGGGGATGAGTTTGTCGTCGACGGGAGTGATTTTTCCGGCGAGGAGTTGGATTTTGTGGGAGAGGATGTCGCCGGAGTTGTGGCTGTGGAGGTTCCAGTAAGTGTGGAGAGCTAAGTTGATTGGTGTTGGTTTGTTGAGTGGTTTTGCTTCCATTTTAACGCCGAGTTTGTTTTCTCCGATCAACATGTACGTCACTTTCACCGTCACATTTCCCGGGAAACCTGTCAAAAATTATTAAATTACATTTCAATTTTCGAACGACGGAAAATAAAAAGTTCATAAAAAACTCGAAAGTTTAGGAAATTTTGGATTAATGTGAAAACAAAACAATCATCTAATCTAAAGTATATGTAAAAAAATTAATTTTAATTTTTATTTTTTTAGATTAACGAATAACGAGAGTATTTATAAAAAAAAAGAGAAGATTAAAAAGAGTAATATTATGGGTTAGCATAAAATTAAAATGTTTAATAGTAACTAATAAGATCTGTTTAATATAATAAGTACCTTCTTCACCGTCGAAGCTATCGTATGTGAAAGTAATGTGGCTACCGGGAACATAGTTTTGTACTGACCAAATCACATCACTGAATCCCTTTGCACCACCTGATTTTATTTTTTAAAAGCAAATATCATTAGTACTATATATATGAAATTTCTAAAATGATGGATGAAATCAATTGAAGAATTATTATGAAAAATGATACTACAAGTGAATATAAGTTACCATGGAGAGTGTTATGGCCTTCGTTGGGATCGGTTTTGTATAATTGACCATTTAATTTGAATTTAGCACCTCCTATTCTATTAGCCACTCTTCCCACAATTGCTCCAAAATATGTTGTATCATTCTACAATAATAATAATCCAAAATTATTATTAAATTTATTGTTTTTAACAATAACGCCTATCATCACGTGGGTTATACAAAAGTTAAATTCGTTTTTAATAAGTAGATGGATATCGAATAACGTGACAATCTTAAAAGGAAAGGCTTTTTTTGAGCCGGACATCGAGTTTTATCCAAACCCCAAGATTTTTACCAAAAAAATGTGATAAGAAGAACAAATCAGGATAAATGAGAAAAAAGTTAATTTCAAATTAGAAGAAAATTACCTTGTAACCATCAACAGTATCAAATCCAAGAACAACATCGTCTTGTTTTCCTGAATCATTAGAAGAAAAAAAATCAGATTTAAAACAGAGAAAATTCACCAGTAAAAAATGGAAGAGAGACAGAGGGAGAGAGACCATGTCTGTCAGGGAGGAGAAGAGAGGTCATGACAGCACCATAGTTAGTGAAGGTAACACTTAAGCTTCCTCTTGTGAGCTTATAGGTTTTGATCTTTTCACAGAGACTGTAATTAACACAACATAACAACACCAGCAAAACAGACACACCAAGAACGTGTAATGACGATTGCTTCTTCACCATTTTTTTTTCCAGATCAATCAGGATCTATGAGTTATGTCAGAGAAATGGACAAAGAAAGAGAGAGAGAGAAATAAAAGTTTGGATTTATCTTCTTGGTATTGTGTTGTGTATGCATTTGTATCCTATTTATATTAGTGTGGATGAGAGAGATAAGAGACTATTATCCCAAACTTTGATAAACAAATTTTCCTTGTTTGTAATTTAGATTTGTATAAGATATTTTTAGTCTTCACCTTTTATTTTAGGACTTTTCGTTATACAGTTGTTGTTTTGAATAAAATTACAAAAATTCGAAGCTTTTTTTAAAGTTTTTTTAATGTTCTACATTTTTTTTTTGTAGAAACAGAAACTTTTTTTTTTAATAATTATCCAAAAATTTGAAGCATTTGACTGTATATTTCGAATTCTTCTGTTCTGTTTTTTTTTTCTTTCTTTCACGAATAGTTGTTATTCTATTTGTGTATATACATTTTTTCTCTCTTTTTATTTTTCTTTTGTCTTTTCATTGAGTTTTGGTCACGAACAATGTCCCTCGCTCTTAAATGCACCCACGGACCACTAGCAAAAAGTAGACTATTTTGATTTTTCTCTCTTCTAGTGGGTAAATTTCTTGAATTTGATTCGTGCTAATTCTCTTGTTTGAAAAGTTTATACTAGTAAATTAAATTGTAGGTTTGACCAAAAAGAAGAAATAAACTAAATTGTAGGTTTAGACCAGTATTTGAAAATTTTAACCATTTTGTTACCTTCAAGACATTGGAGAGTTATGTCAGTTCATTGGTGTTGGTTTTGTTTTGTACACATTTGATTTCTATTAAATTTTGAACTTAGCTCCTGCAATCCTATTTTAGTCCACTCTTCCAACAGTTTCCCAAAAGTAATTTGTCTCATTATCTTTTAAAACGAAGATTTGTCACAGTAATTAGTTTGGTCGAAAAAGTAAGAATAGACAAAGCCTAGGATTAGGATAGGGGCAAAAGCAAACTTAAGAAAGCGAGAATAAAGGGATAAGATGAAGAGACTCATTATTATTTGTGGAATAAAATTACGTCTAATTGAAGTCTATCCATTGTTTCCATTTTTAGAATAGAAAATCATATTAACTATTTACGGAAATAAATGATTTTTATTTTTATTTTTTTAAAATAGAATAAATCTTAATTTGTGTTATATGAAATATAGTTTGTGACTTTGAGCTTGACATAAGATGAAGAAAAGATTGAGATTGATCAAGAGGAAACATTCAAAAGAGTTGTTAGTTAAGAAGTTTGTGCAACCTTTATAAAGACATCTTCAAGAGTTGTGTCTGCAAGTCCCCAAGCAACTACTGGAAACATTGTCTTCGCCTTCTCCACCGCCCGAAACACCTCACCAATCTTCACCTCTTGCTTAGGCAGTTCAAACTTCTGAGTCCCCGCGGTTCGATATATCTTCTTTGCATTCATAGAGATGTTATGCACTAATTGCTCCACTTCTTTCTCATGTTCCTCTGAAGTTGTCACAGTCAATACATAGGATCCTCCATATCGACTCTTCAACTGTCATTAAAGTTTTAAGTTGATATTGGATCACGTTTATGTTTTGAACATTGGTTGTTAATACAGTTATTCTCTGTTTTCAATGATTCAAGTATATAAGATGTTTTTCAGTTTTACCTCCTTCGGATTGCCTATGCATTGCAAACTACCATCGACGAAAATTCCAATACGGTCACATAAAATTTCAGCTTCTTCCATTGAATGTGCTGAAACATTATAAGACCAAAGCTGAAGTTTTCTTTTGTTTGAAGATATTATGAGGCAGAACAAAATGGAGATAAGAAGCTTAGAAGACTATACTAGTGAGTATTATCGCCCCTTTTCGCTTAGCCCGTTTCACTACATCCCATAAGCTCTTCCTCGAGGCTGGATCAAGCCCGGTACTTGGCTCATCCATGTAAACAACCTTGACAAATTTTCTCAAAAGATTTATTACAGATAACTAGTTAAAAAAAGTCATATCATAGAACTTAGATACCAAGAGAGGTTTTGAGTTACTTTTGGGCTTCCTATAAGAGAAATAGCGACGCTGAGCCGTCTCTTCATCCCTCCGCTGTATTTACTTACTTGTTTGTCGCCAATCCCTCCATGGAAAAGGTTGACACTGCGAAGTGACTCTTCGACAGCCTAAAACCCAAGAACAGTCATCAGTTTTTGCTTTTATACATAAGTCATTCACAAACCAACCACATTCAAAGTTAAAACAAAAACTTACTTGTGTTAAGACAAAACCTTTGAGATTCTTGAGCCTTCCATAAAACAGTAGATGTTCACTTCCACTCAATTTCTCCCACAGAAGACTTCAGACAGTTCAATGAAAGGGAGTAAGAAACAAGGCAGCCTTAGAGTAAAGAATGAAACAGAGATCATATTTATAGATTACTCATGTTGTGGACAGACTCCTATTGTTGTATATATCCGGTCCATATCGGTTAGTATGTCAAGACCTTGGACAAATGCTTTGCCAGATGATGGTTTAATGATTCCTGTCATCTACACAGAATATTAGAATGGCAAAGAGGTTGACCAGAAGATGCGCACTTGACTCATAAACAGAGGAGTTTTATTAGACAAAAGATCAATAGATATGATATTAAAACGGACCATATTGATGAAAGAAGTTTTGCCTGCTCCATTAGGACCAAGCATGCCAAAACATTCTCCTTGAGGTAAAGCAAGAGATAATCCTCTAACCGCGAGTTTCTGAGGATTACCGTCCTTACCCGAGTACACCTTCTTGAGGTTATTGCATAAAACCGCGCAGTCTCCAGTTGATTCGAGTAGATGATGCTCTACTTTCTCCCTCTGACACCAAACAAAAATGCATAAAAATCTTATTCAGCCTTGTTAATACTGAACCTGAAGTTGATCTTGTCTCTTTCTTTACCTCTTGACACACATCTGATTTCTCCATTTCGACAACAACTTTGGAAGTTTGGCTCTGAGAGAAGTGATCTTGTTTCTTCTTTGAAGAGCTTTTCAGGAGGAAGAACAATGGATGTTTCCCTGAGTAAGAGATTTGATCAATGTAATATGCTAAAACAAGCAGTAACAGCCACTCAATGAGCATGATACAAGTCACTTCTTTCATTCCATTCTCAAAATCTCTCCATCTCATTCCATCAATGCCGCGGTAATCTCCCGAGAATGCAGATTGTGATAACTCATATAGCCCGCGGTATAAAGAAAATCCAGGGTATAACTCCATTGCAATTATCCATCCTCCTAGAGAAAAATCACATGAATCATAACAAATCTAGCCAAAAGTTTGATTCAGTTTTGAGAACTTACTTGGGAAGAGAGGATCTTCCAAGAAGAATTGGAAAAGAAAGATTCCTAGAAGCCCGGTTCCAAAGACATATATGTATGCTATAACTGAAATTTTCAAATGAAAATTTAACAACTGTGATCATCATTTTGATAATCTTGAACTAAAGCCGCGATGATACAGTACCTGTAGCAGTTTTAACATCTGAAAACATTGCAGAGGCTAAAAAGGCAAGTGATATTTGAAGATTTGTACATATGAGGAAGAACACAAGTTGGATACTATAGTCATTAAGCCTAAAGAAGTTTAACCCTGCAGAAAAGTAAAAGCATTAAGAACTGAGAAAGAACATAAAAAGATTTAGAAGTAACATATAGTATTAGCAGATTGGATAGAGTTTGTGTTATTATTACCAATGGCTGACCCGAATATCGCAAAGCACAACATGTATAGGATCGATATCAAAAGAAAATAAGTGTATGAAACTATCCAGTAAGGAGCATCGCCAAGGCCATGCATCTTCATCATGATTCTCAACCTCTGTTGTTTTTCATAGACCAGTGTTGTTAAGATCACCTATAATATGATACAGAGGAAAAATGTGTTTAAAGCCGACATGAGGAATGTTTTGAAAATGTTTCAGTTAGATAATCTAAAGACTTACAGGGAATAACAACAGAATGACCCATGTGAAGAAGAGCGGGCCGATTAGAGAGGCGATGTCTAAGCTCAATTTAGTCTCTGGTTTAGGCATTTCCTTGACATACTCAAAGAGTATCTTTGTCTCAGAACCTCTTAGGAACTCAAGATATGCGTTAGATGCCTGAAAAAATACAGATGAAAAAAAACAAATATGAACTCAAGATTGTGTACTAAATGACAACATCGATGTTCGAGTAAAGGATGAAGCACAAAATGCACCAAATTAACTAAGCGAGGAACTCGAATCAGAGCCATAGGTCGAACCACTGTATCGTTCTTGTAGGTGGAGTTGTACCAAACAAAAACATTGAGATTGTTCCCATTTGTGTTCTGAAAATCAAAAGCTAAAAAATGGAAAGTTAAGACACACACACAACACTATCTTAAAGAAGTAAGATGAGAGACCTGCAGCAAACTCGTTGATCTTCTCGTCCGGATTTCCTTTTCGGTAACCCTTGAAAAGCTCATTGTTCACATCGGAAAAACTATTCCGCCACAGATTTAAGCCTTGGACACAGTTTACCTCTAGACATAAGAAAGAAATCCTCTGTTTCTAAAAGCATCCTTGTAGACATTTAAGACTTTGATATTTTAAATTGGATTTTTTTGTTTGTTATACCTTTAGGCAAAGCAAGAGGTGATTGGTGAATTAAGATTGAGAAAGAAGAGTTTGGTGAGCATTCATGTTGGATGTTGTAGATGGGAATATCTGAGATGAAAGCAGAGTCCATATAATTGGTGTATGCAGGGAAAGATGATGAGCCCTGCATATATATTATAAAGTTTAAGAGAATAAGAAAACACAAAACCATAATCAAGATGTAACATTGTTTCATGAAACTTACCAAGACATGATTGGCTAAATCTCCATCAAATTCAGCTGAATTGCTATACATATTTCCCATTAGAACTAGCAAAACAAAAAAAAAATATTGAACATAGAAAGAAAGAGTTATAATCATTTCATATCTCAAAGGAGTAGATTGATAGGGTTTATACTTTTTCCGAGTGACTGATTATTCCCGGTGAAGAGAAAAGTTGCAGGGGAAGAATGGCTCAGGTATGGGGTCGCAGCTCGGTATTGAGGAGCCGGAATTTGATGTAATGGAGTCCATTGTGGTGGATTAGGAATAGCGCAAAAAGCTGCTTGCTCTGAAGTAGAATACCTTAAGTCGCAAGTTTTCTCTTTGCAGCCACATTGACCATGGACGTCGTTGAATTGAGTGTCGAAAAGCATTTGAACAACAAGGAGAAGTAGACAGAGGAAGAAAGGGATCGTGATGAGACGTATATTGCTCCATATGTTCCGTTTCTGCATCGAAGAACAAAAATAAACAAAACCTCATTGTAAATTCTTACTATGTTTTAGCCGTTTTCGTTATTAAAAGTGTATTGAAACCTGGAAAACTAAATTCTTTCTAAGTAATGCATCGGCTTGAGTCAAGAAACTCGCAGGACTTGAATCGGCCATCACAGAGAATATGAGAAGATTTGATGGAATCTCTGAATGTTTTCTTTGATGTAGAATAATTTTTAAGGAATCTCTGAATGTTTTCTTAGATGTACATAAAGAAGGGCATACTTAAAATATCAAGAATTAAGTAGATAACACTTTGACTATACACGTTACTGAAGTGGCATACATGTATTGGACAATAGCACTGTATTTTCTTGCAAGTTGTTTCGTGTAGGTCAAGTAATAGTATTCCTTGCATCACTCACCTCAGAAATGTACTCTTTACCAAAACCTATACAAATATGAATATAATAAGATACATATTGGGGTTTTTTTTTTAATTAATTATTACGACAATGTAGAAATATGGGTTTATTGCTACGATTTAGGTTTTTCTTATGAACTCTAGATTAGTAATCCCAACTTTCATAGCCGATATATGAATTCCAAAACAGAGTAACAATCAATGGTTATGACATTGCGAACCATTGGCCTTTGTATGAAAACATCTGCAAGTGTTGTTGTGTCAACTCTCTGCTACAGGAGCTTTAGTAATCGTTTCAAGTATAAATGTATAATCTCATTGAAAATTCACGAGCTTGTATAATATTTTCAGTAATATACATGAAATCTGTAGTAGCAATATGACATAAACAAATATTGACAACGGACGACACATGTATGTATGAATCTAAGAAGATTAAGAAAAGACATTAAAGGCCTGACCACTCCTAGCAACCTTGATGAAGACATCTTCAAGAGTTGTGTCTGCGAGTCCCCAAGCGAACACTGTGAAGTTGCTCTTTGCCTTCTCCACCGCCTGGAACACCTCTGAGATCCGAACCTCCTCTTTTGGAAGCTCAAACTTCTGGGTTCCTGCGATATGATATATCTTCTTGGCGTTTGGGGAGACATCTTTAATGAGCTTCTCCACGTTTTGCTCGTGTTCTGAAGATGTTGTCATCGTAAACACATAAGATCCACCGTATCTTCCCTTCAGCTCTTTAGGGTTGCCAATGCATTGCAAGCCTCCGTCCACAAAAATACCCAATCGGTCACAAAGAAATTCTGCTTCTTCCATTGAGTGGGTTGTGAGGATTATCGCAGTGTTTTGTTTAGCACGCTTGATGACAGTCCATAGGTTCTTTCTCGAGGCTGGATCAAGTCCTGTGCTTGGCTCATCCATATAAACCACCTTCAAAGATAAAAAATTATTGAGGCAGATTTTGTTAAGCTTGAAAAAAGCTCAATTCTCTAGGTTTTGTCTATTTCTAAAGCCTTAAATGTACCTTAGGATTCCCGATAAGTGAAATGGCTACGCTCAGCCGCCTTTTCATACCACCACTGTATTTCCCAGCAGGTTTGTCGGCAACTCCTCCGTAGAATAGGTTGACACTCTTAAGAGACTCTTCCACAGCCTTATGCAAGGTAATAATGATGAGAGTAAGATTGATTGAGCAATCATGAAATTGACGTTTTGATAACTTTTTGAAGTAATATAGAAGAGATTGATAACATACTTGGTTGAGATCAGAACCTTTGAGATTCTTAAGTCTCCCGTAAAACAGCAGATGTTCCCTTCCTGTCAGTGTTTCCCAGAGCAAGCTGGTATACGCAGACAACAAGAGACTGATTAAACAATTATATCCTCTATACTGAAACCACAAACAACTCTTTATGTGGTACTTTATTGGCGAAGAACAAAATGAAATGATTTTCAAGAATTTAATTACTCGTGCTGCGGGCATACGCCCATGCTGGTGTATACTCGGTCCATATCACTGCATATATCCAGACCTTGAACAAGCCCTGTCCCAGATGTTGGTTTCAAGAGCCCAATCATCTGGCCAAGAAAATAGAGGACATATTACTAAGGTTACAAGATTATAATCTGACGCACAATTCGTTTGAGCATATACTAGATAGAGATTGTCGATCAGCAAATATATTGTGGAAAAAAGATTCTGTCCATTTGTGTTACTGACCATATTGATGAAGGAGGTCTTGCCAGCACCATTGGGCCCTAACATGCCAAAGCATTCTCCTGAAGGCACAGCGAGAGATAACCCCCGCACTGCCAATTTAGGCGGGTTCCCATCTCTACCAGGATACACCTTCTTCAGGTTGTCACATACAATCGCATGGCTTGTGCTCGACTCAAGTATCAACTGCTCGACTTTTTCACTCTGATTGGAACAATTTTTGTTATCAGAACCAGTATTATCAAGAACATGGAATATATTGTAAAGCCTTTGACATACCTCATGAGTGACATCTGGTTTCTCCATCTCAACTGAGACTTTGGAGCCTTGCCTGTGCAAACTAGGCCTTCGCAAAGAAGGAGATTTCTTGAAAGGGTTTTGCAAGAAGAACAACGGGTCTTTTCCGGATGAAGAAATCTTATCAATATAGTATGCTGCAATGAGTGCGAGAAACCACTCAGCAATAATGATGTAAAAAACATCATCCATTGCACTAGCACTGAAATCTTTCCACTTCATCCCATCTTCCCCTCTCAAGTGTCCCCCGAAAGCAAATTGCCCCAACTCATACAGCCCACGGTATAAGGAAAAGCCAGGATATAACTCCATGACAATAATCCAGCCTCCTGGAAAAGTATAATTCATTTGCAATTGCGGTCAGTTGTGAAAACACATAACTGAGTGTATTGAATATCGTTCTTCAAGTTAATCATAATAACTTACTAGGAATTGATGAATCTTCAATTAGAAAGTCGAATAGAAACAAACCCAAAAGTCCAGATCCAAACACGTATATGTAAGCAACAACTATGATTAAGACATAAGAGAAAAGCACATTAGTTCCTTTAAACCCCAACATGTTCTTGATCAAATTCAAGAAGCACGATGTTGTTAGTACCTGTTGATGTCTTGACATTTGAAAATACTGAAGAAACTAGAAAGGCAAAGGCGATTTGCAGATTCACATAGAGAAAATAGAGTGCGAATTGGATGCTGTAGTCATTAAGCCGAAAGAACTTCAGTCCTGCAGGGAACCAGCAACTATAAAGACCCAGATTGGAAAAGAAATCTGTATATAAAATCTAATGTAAGAAATATATAAAGAGAGAAAGGCTTCAGTTACCTATTGCTGACCCGAATATCATCAGGCATATAACGTATAACACGGATAAGGTAAGGAAATAGGCATATGAAATTATCCAATAAGGACCATCTCCTAGGCCATGCATTTTCATTATAATTCTCAGATGTTGCTGTTTCTCATACACTAATGACGACACGATCACCTGCATACAAAAATGGATTTGAATACGAATTTCATATCTTAGGCTGGATAGACTTCAGAGAAAGCAGAATTCTTGTTGTTTATAAGATTCATCAGGGTGAAAATTTGTGAAATAAAGCCTCTATTGAAAGAATACTTACAGGGAACAGAAGAAGAATAACCCATGTGAAGAAAAGGGGGCCAATTAGAGACGCGATGTCCAGACGAAGACTTGTTTCTTGTTTTGGCATTTCTTTGGCATATTCAAACAACATCCTTGTCCCCGAGCCTTGTAGAAATTGAAGGTAAGCATTTGACACCTGCAGTTTGGCAAAGAGTAAGCATCAGGTCAATCAAGAAAGTGGTGCCACATTGGTAAAGAGCAAAGCGTGAATACAATGATGAGGACATGTTGAGTACATTGTTGTTTCCTTACCAAATTGACTAAGCGGGGAACTCGGACCAACTTTGTAAGTCTATTTTCTGCATCGTCCTTGTTTGTTGCATTATACCAGATGTACACATTGAAATTGTTCGTATCAGTGTTCAAGAGATCATATGCTAAGGCAACAAAAAATCAGATAGTAAGAGTCAGAAATCTCATGTGCTTATTAAGCATTGTTATAGATAAACCGACTGAGAAGTTGACGAACCTGCAGCGATCTCATTTATCTTCCCCTCGGGATTTCCTTTCCGAAAACCCTTGAAAATCAGATCATTGACCTTTATGGAGGTATTTTGCCAGACATTGAATCCTTCAACACATCTCAACTCTGGTTTTGACACAAACATTAAGTTAATCGACCGCAAGAATGTTTCATCAGAAGATAACTTAGAGTCATGAGGACAATATATGGAAGAAAGAAATATCATGTTTAACAAACGCATACAGAGGAACGCATTACATTAAGCTAACAATGATATAAACATACCTAACATTCAATATCCCTCTTAAAACTTTTCAAATTGACATCTTAAACATCTATAGGATTGAAAACTGAATACCTTTCTCAAACTTGAGAGGTGGTTGTCCGAATGAGAATGGGAACGTAGCATTTAGAATGCAACTAGGTTGGATATTGTAGATAGGAAGATTTGAGGCAATCCCTGGATCAAGATAATTGCTGAAATCTGCCTCAGCTGTTGTACCCTAAAACATGATCTCAAGGAAGCTAAGAACAGTATCCCACACTTAATAATGGAAACAAAGAGAATCCAACCAAAGAACTTACCAAAACATTATTAGCTAAAGTCAGCAAGATGTCAGAAGAGTTCGTCGGTATAGAACTAGTGAGTAGATTCCCAAAAACAGCTAGAGAAAACATGAAGATAAGTTCCAGTGAACAATGTAAAATATGCCGAAAGAACAGAAGAAAAAAAAAAAAAGAGGAGGAGAAAAGAGACATACTTGTTCCAACGGAACGGTTATTTCCAGTAAAGAGTATAGTAACAGGACAAGATCCTGTTCGTCTACAAGTATCATTAGGAAGACCTCTAACATCGCGACTCTCAGGACGCGGGATTTGTAACAATGGAGGCCATAGTGGAGGACTAGGGATGGAACAAAAGAAAGCTTGATCCGGTTTAGAATGTTCTAAACCGCAAATCTCTCTTTCGCATTTTCCAGCTCTATTTCTGACGATGCATCGACAACCACAGCGATTATCAGCAGAGTTATTAATATTTGTATCGAACAGGACTTGTATAATCACTAGAAGTATACAGAGGCCGAAAGGGATCATGATAAACCGAATATTGCTCCATAGATTCCGTTTCTACACCAACACACAATTTATTTACAAAATTAGAACTACGGATAGTAACATCAACATAATCCTAGCTCAGATATCTGTAATTACTTACGATATTCAATAAATCAGCGACTAAATCGAAAATCAAACGAAAACTTGTATGTGTAATTGGATTCCGTGAAGGAAAAGAAAACGCAAAATATACCTGATAGGTTAAGTTTTTCCTAAGCAAGGCATTGGCTCTCGTTGAGAAACTGGCTGGACCAGGATCCGCCATTGATGACGATTTTCGTAATCTTCGCTCTTTTCTCTCTTTTACTCTTAAATTATTTTTAGGTTTATGATTTTTTTTGGGTTAATAAAAATTGTGAATCCTAATTCCTTTAGTAAACCCAATTTTGAACTTAGAACGAACGAATCAAATCACCGCCTTTTGGGTTCATATAGTAGCAGGGCGGAGGAAAGAAGAACAGAGATCAGATACGGTCTGTGAAATTACGATAGTACCCTTATGCATACACTTTATTATTTTCTTTAAGTACGTCTTAATTAGTTACTCCCTCCGTTTCGTTTTAGTTGTCGTTTAAGGTTTTCGCACACAAATTAAGAAAATCATTAATTTTTTTGTTTTACCCTTTATTAATATATTTTATAATTTTTTTATTGGTCAAAACATTAAAACATTAATGACAAAACATGAATTTTCCCCAAACATTTGCATTGAAAGCCTAAAACGACAACTATTATGAAACAAAATTTTAATCCTAAAACGACACAACTAAATTGAAACGGAGGGAGTATCTTTTATTAGTTTGTTGGACTTATTCTCTTGGTCTAACAATAAAAAGGAAATCAAGAAAGTGACAATTAAAGAAAGTAGGCCTGGGCGGATTCGGATCGGATATATTCGGATTCGGATATGAGAGTTTATTATTCGTTCGGATTTTATGATTTTTTGGTTCGGTTTCGATTCGGATATATTCGGATTCGGATAATTTGGGTAGGAGAGTTTATTATCCGTTCGGATTTTATGATTCAACGGTTCGGTTTCAGTTTGGATAGGTGTCGGATTCGGATCGGTTTTCGGGGAAAAAAAACTGAAAATTGTTCAATTTAAATAAAAATTGATTTAATCTTACTAAAATTGGTTAAATTTTGCAAAAATATGTATAATTTTAACTAATATAACTAAAAAGTTTCCGAAATCTAGTTTATTTAGGATATTTTTGTGATTTGCTATAAAATTACAACTAAATATAACTAATATTTTTGGATATATAATATTATTTCCGGTTTTCGGATATTCATTTGGTTTTCGGTTCGGATCGGGTTCGGTTCGGGTAATTCGGATAGGGAAATTCATTATCCATTCGGATTTTGTGACTATTTGGTTCGGATTCGGTTCCGAATTTTTCGGATCGGTTTTCGGATTTCGGGTTTTATGCCCAGCTCTAAAAGAAAGATTCAAATGTAAATTTGGTAGGAAGCTGAGGAGAGTGATCCCCACGACCCAATATATTCTTCAAGTTGTGGAAGAGGAGAGAGTTTCAATTATTTGTTTTCTATTTGAATAAAGTTTTTTAATTGGCATAGTTGATGATTAATACGTCATTTCAGACGTAATCACGTGTGAACGCAATTCATTAAACTAGTGTATTTAATGTCTCGGATCGGGTAATTTAGTTGACTATGATATTTTTGACCATTTAAAAAAGATTTGTTCAAAATTCAAACATTTTCCACTGTGGCAATTACTTGGACAAGAAGCAATCCATGATCCCGTAGAAAGGGAAAAAATGTTATGATGTCACAAGAAAAGTCTTATTTCAGTTTATTTTTTTACCAGTAGTCTTATTTCAGTTTAAGAACAAAAAAATCTTTACACACAAAAAAAAAAAACATAAAAGTCTTTGATTAATTAATACTCTATGTTCGGAAAATAAATTTACTTTGATTTAGTTTCTCTTTGAATTTGTTCATGATAATGTATTTCTTTAATTTTTCTTTTCCAAATTTTTTTTGTTTAAAGTTAATTAGAAATCTTCCAAAAAAATTCAATAAGGTTTGTGATGTTTATCGTAATTTCAAAAAAGAGTTATAAACGTTTCATATCTCAAAGGAGTAAATTTATAGGGTTTATACTTTGTCCGAGTGACTGATTATTCCCGGTGAAGAGAAAAGTTGCAGGGGAAGAATGGCTAGGATATGTGGTCGCGACTCGGTATTGAGGAGCCGGAATTTGAAGCATTGGAGTCCATTGTGGTGGATTAGGAATGGCACAAAACGCTGCTTGCTCTGAAGTAGAATACCTTAAGTCGCAAGTTTTCTCTTTGCAACCACATTGACCATGGACGTCGTTTAATTGAGTGTTGAAGAGCATTTGAACAACAAGGAGAAGTAAACAGAGGAAGAAAGGGATCGTGATGAGACGTATATTGCTCCATATGTATTATGTTCCGTTTCTGCATCAAAAAAGAAAAGGAAACAATACCTCAGTGGAAACTTTTACTATGTTTTAGCCGTTTTAGTTATTTAAAGTGTATTGAAACCTGGAAAACTAAATTCTTCCTAAGTAAAGCGTCGGCTTGAGTCATGAAACTTGCAGGACTTGAATCAGCCATCACAGAGAATGTGAGAAGATTTGATGGTGGAGTAGAATAATTTTTAAGGAATCTCTGAATTTTTTCTTAGATATACATATATAGAGAAGGGCATATACTTAAAGTATCAAGAATTAAGAGATAACACTTTAACTATACACGTTACTGAAGTGGCATACATGTATTGGACAATAGCACTGTATTTTCTTGTAAGTTGTTTCGTGTAGGTCAAGTAATAGTATTCCTTGCATCACTCACCTCAGAAATGTACTCTTTACCAAAACCTATACAAATATGAATATAATAAGATACATATGGTTTTTTTTTTCTTAATTATTACGAAAACGTAGAAATTTGAGTTTATTGCTGTACTATTTAGGTATCTCCAACTTTCATAGCCGATATATGAATTTCAAAACAGAGTAAAACCAATGGTTATGACATTGCGAACCATCAGGGAAAAACATCTCCAAGTGTTGTTGTGTCGCCACTTTGCTTCAGGAGCTCTAGTAATAGTTTTATGTATACTCTCTATTTCATTGAAAAATCAAGAACTTGTAACATATATCCAGTAATATACATGAAATCTTATAAACACTAATTCAGTAATTCTGTATCTGTGGTAGCAATTTGACATAAAAAATTATTGACATTGGACAAAACATGGGCGTATTAATCTAAGAAGATCAAGAAAAGACATTAAAGGCCTGACCATTCCTAGCAACCTTTATGAAGACATCTTCAAGAGTTGTGTCTGCGAGTCCCCAAGCGAAAACCGTGAAGTTGCTCTTCGCCTTCTCCACCGCCTGAAACACCTCTGAAATCCGAACCTCCTTTTTTGGAAGCTCAAACTTCTGGGTTCCTGCGATGTGATATATCTTCTTGGCGTTTGGCGAGACATCTTGAATCAGCTTCTCCACGTTTTGCTCGTGTTCTGATGATGTTGTCATTGTAAACACATAAGATCCACCGTACCTTCCCTTCAGCTCTCTAGGGTTGCCAATGCATTGCAAGCCTCCGTCCACAAAAATACCCAATCGATCACATAGAAATTCTGCTTCTTCCATTGAGTGGGTTGTGAGGATTATCGCAGTGTTTTGTTTTGCACGCTTGATGACAGTCCATAGGTTCTTTCTCGAGGCTGGATCAAGTCCTGTACTTGGCTCATCCATATAAACCACCTTCAAAGGAAAAAAAGAAAATGAGGACGAGTTTGTTAAGGTTGAAAAAGCTCAACTCTCTAAGTGTACTATTTATAAAGATCATGGGTTACCAAAAAATAAGCAAAGGGACTCTCAGATGATGGTGTACCTTAGGATTCCCGATAAGTGAAATGGCTACACTCAGCCGCCTTTTCATACCCCCGCTGTATTTCCCAGCAGGTTTGTCGGCAACTCCTCCGTGGAAAAGGTTGACACTCTTAAGAGACTCTTCCACAGCCTAATGCAAGGTAAGTCTCGATAAGAAATAGATTGAGAAATGGAAGTAATATAGAAGGGAAGTGAGATTGATAACATACTTGGTTGAGATCAGAGCCTTTGAGATTCTTAAGTCTCCCATAAAACAGCAGATGTTCCCTTCCTGTCAGTGTTTCCCAGAGCAAACTGGTATACGACAGACAATAAGAGAATGATTAAACAACTATATTATATATAGTGAACACTATGAACAAAATGAAATGAATTTCAAGAATTTAATTACTCATGCTGCGGGCATACGCCCATGCTGGTGTATACTCTGTCCATATCATTGCATATATCCAAACCTTGAACAAGTCCTGTCCCAGATGTTGGTTTCAGGAGCCCAGTCATCTGGCCAAGAAAACAAACGACATATTACGAACGCTACAAGATTATATAATCTGACGCACAATTCGTTTGGGCATATACTAGCTAGAGTTTCTCGATCAGCAATGATATTAGAAGCTAAGGTCTAATGTGCACAAAAGATTTTGTCCATTTGGGTACTGACCATATTGATGAAGGACGTCTTGCCAGCACCATTGGGCCCTAACATGCCAAAGCATTCTCCTGAAGGCACAGCGAGAGATAACCCCCGGACTGCCAATTTTGGCGGGTTCCCATCTCTACCTGGATACACCTTCTTCAGGTTGTCACATACAATCGCATGGCTTGTGCTCGACTCGAGCATCAGTTGCTCAACTTTTTCACTCTGATTTGAACAAATTTTTAATCAGAACCATAACTATCAAGAACATGGAATATATTATAAAGCCTTTTGTCATACCTCCTGAGTAACATCTGGTTTTTCCATCTCAACGGAGACTTTGGAACCTTGCCTCTGCAAACTAGGCCTTCGCAAAGAAGGAGATTTCTTGAAAGGGTTTTGCAAGAAGAACAACGGGTCTTTTCCGGATGAAGAAATCTTATCGATATAGTATGCTGCAATGAGGGCAAGAAACCATTCGACGATAATGATGTAAAAAACATCATCCATTGCACTATCACTGAAATCTTTCCACTTCATCCCATCTTCCCCTCTCAAGTTTCCCCGGAAAGCAAATTGTGCCAACTCATATAGCCCACGGTATAAGGAAAAGCCAGGATATAACTCCATGACAATAATCCAGCCTCCTGGAAAAGTATAATTCATTTGCAATCGTGGTCAGTTATGAGAATAAACATATAAACGACTGCATTGAATATCATTCTTCAAGATCATAATAACTTACTAGGAAATGATGAATCTTCAATCAGAAAGTTGAGTAGAAACAAGCCCAAAAGTCCAGATCCAAACACGTATATGTAAGCAGCAACTATGATTAAGATATATGAGAAAAGCTCATTAGTTCCTTTAAACCCCAACATGTTCTTCATCGAATTCAAGAAGCACGATGTTGTTAGTACCTGTTGATGTCTTGACATTTGAAAATACTGAAGAAACTAGAAAGGCAAGGGCGATTTGCAGATTCACATAGAGAAAATAGAGTACGAATTGGATGCTGTAGTCATTAAGCCGAAAGAACTTCAGTCCTGCAGGGAACCAGCAACTATAAAAACCCAGATTGGCAAAACATTATGTATTGTAAGAAGTATACTGACAGAAAGGCTTTAGTTACCTATTGCTGACCCGAATATCATCAGGCATATAACGTATAACACCGATATGGTAAGAAAATAGGCATAGGAAATCATCCAATATGGACCATCTCCTAGGCCATGCATTTTCATTATAATTCTTAGATGTTGCTGTTTCTCATACACTAATGACGACAAGATCACCTGCAAACAGATGGCTTTGAATATGAATTTCAAATCTAACACCGGCAGAAAGCAGAATGCTTGTCGTTTCCAAGATTTATAGATCACTATACATTAGGGTGAGTATTTTTGAAGGCAAACTTACAGGGAACAGAAGAAGAATAACCCATGTAAAGAAAAGGGGGCCAATTAGAGACGCGATGTCCAGACGAAGACTTGTTTCTGGTTTAGGCATTTCTTTGGCATATTCGAACAACATCCTTGTCCCTGGGCCTTGTAAAAATTGAAGGTAAGCATTTGACACCTGCAGTTTGGCAAAGAGTAAGCATCAGTTCAATCAAGAAAGTGGTGCTAGATGGTAAAGAGCAAATCGTTAATACAATGATGAGGATATGTTGAGTACATTGTTGTTTTCTTACCAAATTGACTGAGCGGGGAACACGGACCAACTTTGTAAGTCTATTTCCTGAATCGTCTTTGTATGTTGAATTATACCAGATGTGGACATTGAAATTGTTCCTATCAGTGTTCAAGAGATCATATGCTAAACCAACAAATAAAATCAGACAGGAAGAGTCAGAAATCTTATGTTCATATGAAGGAATTGTATAGATAAACCGACTGAGAAGTTGACAAACCTGCAGCGATCTCATTTATCTTCCCCTCGGGATTTCCTTTCCGATAACCCTTGAAAATCATATCATTGACCTCTATGGAGGTATTTTTCCAGAGATTGAATCCTTCAACACAACTCAACTCTGGTTTTGACACAAACATTAAGTTAATCGACAGCAAGAAAAGATAACTTTGAGTGAGGACAATATATGGAAGAAAGAGATATCATGTTTAACAAACTTGGGATATGCATACAGAAGAACGCAACCAAATTACCTATCTCACATTCATTATCCTTCTTAAACTTTTTTAATTGACATCTTAAACATCTATGGGATTGAAAATTCAATACCTTTTTCAAACTTGAGAGGTTTTTGTTCGAATGAGAATGGGAACGTGGCATTAGAAATGCACCGAGGTTGGATATTGTAGATGGAAAGGTTTGAGGCAATCCCTGGATCAAGATAATTGGTGAAATCTGCCTCAACTGATGTACCCTGAAACATGAGGTCAAGAAAGCTAAGAAACAATACACACACTTCATAAGTTGGCAACAGACAGAATCCAACCAAAGAACTCACCAAAACATTATTAGCTAAAGTAAGCAAGATCTCAGAGGAGTTCCCAGATAAGGAACTAGTGAGCAGATTCCCAGATACAGCTAGAGAAAACATGAAGATAAGTTCCAATGAATACAAATATTGAATATACTGAAAGAACAGAAGTAAAAATGGAGGAAAAGAGACATACTTGTTCCAAGGGAACGGTTACGTCCAGTAAACAGTATAGTTACAGGACAAGATCCTGTTCGTCTACAAGAGTCATTAGGAAGACCACTACCATCATCAGGACGATCACTAACAGCGCGACTTTCAGGGCGCGGAATTTGTAACAATGGAGGCCATAGTGGAGGACTAGGGATGGAACAAAAGAAAGCTTGATCCGGTTTAGAATGTTCTAAACCGCAAATCTCTCTTTGGCATTTTCCATTTCTATTTCTGACGATGCATCGACAACCACAGCGATTATCAGCAGAGTTATTAATATTTGTATCGAACAGGACTTGTATAATCACTAGAAGTATACAGAGGTAGAAAGGGATCATGATAAGCCGAATATTGCTCCATAGATTCCGTTTCTACACCAACACATAATTTACACAAAAGACGAATTAGAACAACGGATAGTAACAACAACATAATCCTAGCAAATATATGTAATTAGGTTCGATAATCAATTGAACTTTGAGATAAGTTTATCTAAGTACCAAATTATATCAAATAACTGTGATTACGTCGGATAATCAATAGATTAGCCACTAATGGTATTGTAGAAACTGATCCATCAAGTTTTCGCGAATAGCAAAATCGAAAATCCGAAAACTTGGATGTATATAATTGGATTGCGTGGAGGAAAAGAAAACGCAAAAAGTACCTGATAGGTTAAGTTTTTCCTAAGCAAGGCATTGGCTCTCGTTGAGAAACTGGCAGGACCAGGATCCGCCATTGTTGAAGATTTTGGTAATCTTCGCTCTTTTCTCTGTGTCTTCTCTCTGACTCTTAAATTATTTTAGGTTTTTGATTTTTTTGGGTTGATAAAAATTGTGAATCGAAATTTAAACCCAATTTTGAACTTAGAACGAACGAATCAAATCACCGCCTTTTGGGTCATCATATAGCAGGCGGAGAAGAGGAGGAGAACAGAGATCAGATACGGTCTATGAAATTACGATACTACCCTTATGCACACGGTTTATTATTTTCGTTAAGTACGTCTTAATCAGTTGTTTTTTTCTATATTATTAAATTTTGGGATTATTCTTTTGGTCAAAAAACAAAAAGGTGAATTCAACGAAATCAAGAAAGTGACAATTAAAGAAAGATTCAAATGTAAATTTGGTAGGAAGCTGTGGAGGAGAGTGATCCCACGACCCATAGATTCGTCAACTAGTGGAAGAGGTGAGTTTCAATTATTTGTTTATAATTGATATAAAGTTTTTAATTGGCATAGTTGATGATTAATACGTCATTTCAGACGTAATCACGTGTGAACGTAATTCATTAAACTAGTCTATTAAAAATATCTTACGTAAAAGTATCGGGTAATTTGGTTGACTATGAGAATTTTGACCATTTTAAAAAATTAAAAAAGATTTGTTCAAAATTCAAACATTTTCCAATGAGGCAGTTACTTGGACAAGAAGCAATGCATGATCCCATATTAAGGAGAAAATATGTTATGATGTCACAAGAAAAGTCTTATTTCAGTTTATTTTTTTACCAGCAGTCTTATTTCAGTTTTTAAACATAAAAAGTCTTTGCACAAAAGTTCTTTTTTAAAACCATAAAAAGTCTTAATTAGTAGCATTTTTTTCCAATACAGGGAAAATAAATTTACTTTGATTTGGTTTCGGTTTGAATTTGTTCATGGTAATGTTTTTTCTTTAAAAAAAATTTCAGGTTAAAAGTTAATTAGGATTTAGGAACCCTTTTTTACCTTGCAAAATTTGAGAAGCTCATGAGCCACCAAGATGCTAAATCTATCTTGTGTTTAAGTTCATTCAGAGGAAGTATTAACCATCATTAATGGTAGTCTCTTAGGAAGATCTTAGAAAAAAATCTTAGCTTAAAATAGATAAAAATAAAGCAAATATCTTAAAATTGTTAAGAATGTCTCTTAGCTAAGAGACATTTGGTGGGTTAAAAAGTGTCTCTTAGCTAAGTGTCCATCATCTAATGCTAAGAACCAATATTAAGAGACTACCAATAATGTTGCTCAGGCATCCATCCTTAATCATGGCCTATGGGTTCCCTCAAATTATAATTTTTACAATCCTCAATTTTCCTCACAACAAATAATTAATAATCAAACACACTTTAAAGACTAAGGTAAAATTTAAACGCTAAATCCTAATTACTTTAGAAGTTGTAAATTTTTATTCGTAAACCTTAGAAATATATACATTTAGGATCTAAATGGTATATGAAATTTATATATAGCCACGGTTTACATAATTATTTTGCGTTACATAAATCATCCACAAACAAACAAGTTATAAAAGACCTCAGAGAAATTCACAAACTTGTAGCCGAGAGCCAACAATGTACATTAATCAAACCTCTGCATAAGCAATTTTATCAACCATGAACAGACATAAATAATAATCTTACGAATATTCAAGAGAAGACATTAAAGGCCTGACCGGTTTTAGCAACCTTGATGAAAACATCTTCAAGGGTTGTGTCCGCTAGTCCCCAAGCAAACACCCTGAAAGTGCTCTTGGCCTTCTCCACCGCCTGAAACACTTCAGAGATGCGAACCTCGTCCTTTGGGAACTCAAACTTCTGAGTCCCTGAGATGTGATATATCTTCTTTGCATTTGGGGAAACATCTTGAACCAACGTCTCAACATCTTTTTCATGTTCTGGTGATGTTGTCATTGTTAATACATATGATCCACCATACCTTTTCTTCAGCTCTTTTGGATTCCCTATGCATTGTAACTTTCCATCAACAAAAATCCCCAATCGGTCACACAGAAACTCTGCTTCTTCCATTGAATGAGTTGTCAGGATTATCGCTGTGTGTTCTTTTGCGCGTTTGATGACTGTCCATAGGTTTATCCTTGAAGCTGGATCAAGTCCTGTGCTTGGCTCATCCATATAAACAACCTTTTATTTAATAAGATAAACCAAATGGAAAAATGATTTGTTAAAGTTTGAAAAGCTATAAGGGCTTATCAACCAGTTTTTAGTTAGGAGAGGAGTAAGAGACATTGGTGTACCTTAGGACTCCCGATAAGTGAAATGGCTACGCTTAGCCGCCTTTTCATTCCTCCGCTGTATTTCCCAGCAGGTATATCAGCAACTCCTCCGCGAAATAGGTTCACACTCTTAAGTGATTCTTCTACAGCCTAATAATTAACAATGAATTGACGTTTTAATACACTTGCGCTAATATAGGATAGAAGTAAGATTGATTAACATACTTGGTTGAGATCAGGGCCTTTGAGATTCTTAAGTCTTCCATAAAAGAGAAGATGTTCTTTTCCTGTCAGTGTTTCCCAGAGCAAGCTGGTAAATGACAAACAATAATTATTGTAGTGTAAGAGAACGATAAAACAACTATATGATTCTTAGGAATAATATACAATGACATGAATCAATCCACTCGTTACTAACTCATTTTTTAGTTGGGAAGCCCATAAACTTAATAATGATCTTCAACAACAACAAAAATTATCAAGAATTTAATTTATTACTCTTGTTGTGGGCAAACACCCATACTGGTGTATACTTTGTCCATATCCTTGCATATGTCCAAACCTCGAACAAAAGCTGACCCTGATGTTGGTTTCACGAGTCCAATCATCTAGCCAAAAATGTATATAAACTTAGGACTATGCTAGACAAAGTTTTTAATAGAAAAGCGAGCTAGGCACAAAAGATTTGTATATGTCCCTTTGGGTACTAACCATATTGATGAACGAGGTCTTTCCGGCACCATTGGGCCCTAACATGCCGAAGCATTCTCCTGACTGCACAGCGAGAGATAAGCCACAAATTGCCAGTTTAGGCGGGTTCCCATCCCTGCCTTGATACACCTTCTTCAGGTCGTCACATACAATTGCATGGCTTGTGCTCGGCTCAAGCATCAACTGCTGGACCTTTTCTTTCTAATTTGAGCAAATTTATTTTATCAAAACGGTTCAAAAAACGCAAAGAACATGGAAGGGGTTGTGAATTCTTTTACAATACCTCCTGAATGACATCCAGTTTCTCCATTTCTACCGAAACAGAAGATTCCTCTTTTTGCACGCTAACCCTTTTTGGAGAAGAAGATTTCTTGAGAGGGTTTTTCAAGAATGCAAAAGGATCTTTCGCAGATGAAGAAACTCGGTCCATACAGTATGTCGCAATGAGTGTGAGACACCATTCAACGATAATGATGGAGAAAACTTCATCCATTGCACTACCTCTGATATCTTTCCACTTCATCCCATCCCTCCCATTCAAGTTTCTCTGGAAAGCATATTGGGAGAATTCATACAACCCGCGGTATAATGAGAAGCCGGGATACAGTTCCATGACAAAAATCCAGCGTCCTGGTAAAAAGTAAAAGATTATATATAATAGCATTGTGGTTAGTTTTGAGAATATGTCTTCTTCAAGTTGTTATTGATAGCTTACTAGAAAACGATAAACTTTCCATCAGAAACTGGAAGAGGAATGCGCCCAAGAGCCCAGATCCAAACACGTACATGTAAGCAACAACTACAATTTGGGCATAAAATTAACAGAAAGTGTTTGTCCATAACACCGACATGTTTCCGACCAAATTTGAAACAAAAAAGTGACTTTAGTTAATAGTTAGTACCTGATGCTGTCACAGCCTTTGAAAATGCTGAGGAAACTAAAAAGGCTATGGAGATTTGCAGATTTATATAAAGAAAATAGAAAATGAACTGGATGCTGTAGTCATTGGACCGGAAGAACTTCAGTCCTGTAACAAACTATAGCTTTGAGACTTGATTTATATATACATAAGAAAATATTAACATAAGATAAGTCAACTCTACAATACCTATTGCTGACCCAAATATCATCAAACATATAATGTATAACGTGGATATGGCGAGAAAATAGGCGTAGGTTATCATCCAATATGGACCATCTCCTAGGCCATGCATTTTCATTATAATTCTTAGACGTTGCTGCTTCTCATACACCAATGAGGTCAAGATCACCTGCATAGAAAATGCCTATAGCTATTGAAAAAGCCTATTAACCAAACAATTATGGGCCGAGGTCCAAAATCTCTTTGATTCGCAAACCAGAGCAGGTTAAATTATTTCCCATGATAGGATCATCATATACTTGTAAGAGTATGAAGTAGTCCACATAAAAAGAGCTTACAGGGAACAAAAGAAGAATAACCCATGTGAAGAAAATGGGGCCTATGAGAGACGCCATGTCCATGCGAAGCCTAGTTTCTTGTTTAGGCATTTCTTTAACAAAATTGAATAACATCTTTGTCCCTGGGCCTTGCAAAAACTGAAGATAAGCATTCGAAACCTGCAATGTTTTGCCGAGTCTAAGATTGAGTTTGATCAAAAGACCAGTCCTACATATAGAGTGACCAATGCCATTTATGTTGATTCCTTCACAATTTCTATGTAGAATCCTAACATACAACACGTACGTAGTTTCTTACCAAATTGACTGAGCGAGGAACTCGGACATACTTTACACGCCAATCTTGAAAATCTCCCTTGTATGTCGTGTAATACCAGATGTTCACATTGAAGTTGTTCCTATCCGTGTCCAAGAGATCGTATGCTAATAAAACCAGAGAAATAGTCAGAAGTTAATTGTAAAATACAGAGACAAATGATAAGAGAAGTGGTATAACCTGCAGCGACCTCATTGATGATCTCTTCATGATTTTCTTTATGATAGCCCTTAAAGATCTCATCATTGACCTCTACGGAGTTATTTCTCCAGAGACTCAATCCTTGAACGCATCTCACCTCTGCTTTGACACATTAACCATTAAGTTAATACTATAGGCAACAAAGAATGTTGTCTCTTACAAAATAACTTGGACCATGGAATGCAGATTAAAACTTCTATTAATTACGGTTTAAATTTAGAATTTATAGGGGTTTTTTTTTTTTTTATCTTTTAGGTGGGTAAGGGTTTATATATATACCATTTTGGGTTTTAGTGTTCAGTTTACAGATTAGGGTTTCACACATAATTTTGTGACGTTAATACCTTTATGAAACTCGAGAGGTGGTTGTCGGAATGAGAATGACAATGTAGTGGCTGGGGTGCACTGAGGTTGGATATTGAAAATGGGAAGATCTGAGTAAATCCCTGGATCACGATAGTTGGTGTAGTCTGTCTCTGATGTTGTGCCCTGAAAATATAAATATACTAATTCATGAAATAAGCACCGAGAGGTAGAGAGACTTGATAATAATGGTAACAGTCAGAATTCAAACAGAGAAGGACTTACCAAGACATTATAGGCGAGATTACGCAAATGGTAAGAAGAGGAGTTGACCGTGGAAGAAGTACTTAGCAGATTCTCAGATAAAGCTAAAAAAATAGTGAAATTAGTTGGAAAGGAAAAAACATTTATTGTAATAGACAAAAATCATTAAAAGAGGAGAGTATACTTGTTCCAAGGGATTTGTTCTTCCCAGTAACAAGTATGGTTACAGGACAAGATCCGGTTCGTTTGCACGAGTCACGACGGGTATGATTAACAGAACGAGGAATATGTAACAAAGGAAGCAATGGTGGAGGGTTAGGGAAGGCACAAAAGACGGCTTGGTTTTGAGATGAATATTGTAAACCACAACTTTTTATTTCGCATTTGCCATCTCCATTTTTGTCGTCTTCGATGCATCGACAACCACATTGATTATCAACAGAGTTATTAACCAGTGAATCGAACACAGCTTGAATGCACACTAGAACCACACAAAGGTACAAAGGGATCACGATCAGCCTAACGTTGCTCCATATGTTCCGTTTCTACAACAATGGTAACAAAGATATAATTACATTTTCCATATGTATATATAGATAACGCATTTATTGTATGGCCAAGTACCTGATAAGTTAAGTTTTTCTTGAACAAGGCGTTGGCCTGCGTCAAGAAACTGGCGGCAGCAGGTTTCGCCATAGATGAGTCTTGATTTGACTCTATGAGTTCACAATTCGATCTAAATGACACCTTTTTATCTCCACTTGCGAATTATAAATTGGTATTTATCTTAATAATTAGTCATTTCAACGAAAGAAGAACTTCAATTATAATATGCAAGAAGTTGCCAAAGAAAGGAGTAATCCCACGACGACCAAGAAAATCTTTCAACCAGCATGTGTGGAGAGTGAGTTATTGTTTTTTACATAAAATAAGTTATAATGTTAATTACTATAAGATTTTGCGGAACCGTTGTATGGTACGTATCACGTAACGTGATGATATGTATATATCTTACGAGTCTAAATTAAGAAACTAGTAGGTTAAGTTTCTTCTGAACAAGGCATTGGCCCGGGTAAAGAAACTTGCGGTAATATATATGGTTTGCCATTGATGATAAGCTTCTGCAATCTTGATTTTGTCTTTTTCTTCTGTTTTATCTTTCCTTTTGTTGTAGATTTAGTGACACAAAGTCCTGATGAATTCACAGTAAGATTCATGCATGTGACAGACTTTAATTTCCACTGGCTAATTTATATGTGGTTGAGGCCATTACGGCATTAACTATTTTGTGTTACTTATAATGTCAACAAACGAAGAACTTCAATATATAATTTGCAGGAAGTTGCCAAGAAAAGGACTGATCTTTGCAATAAAATTCTATAATGTGGTGGTTGAGGCCATTAATTATGTGTGCATAATGAGGTTTTTACAAAGAAGAAATTATAAAGTTTAGCAAGATTTATGGGGAAACATGGTCAAGTAGGGTAAAACTATAAATATCTCACAAATCTATAAAATATTGTCGGGTAATTTCATTGACTTATTGTTAGAACTTAGAACCACGTCGATCTCTATCGTTAAGTGTTAAAAGTAAAACATTGTTGTGACTGAGAAATAGTTATACCTATCTTGTCTTTGCTTAAGTCACGTCATATTTTATGTAAATTCATCATTTTACGTCAAAATATACAAATCACGCGTTTTCGCCGTAACTGCGGGCTCACGTTTTACCATCAATCTGCATTACTTTTTTTCAACATCGAAATTGCTGCAGAATTCCGTTTTGGTACCAAAACTGTGAAATTTTGTTGGCATGCACTAACAATGTAAAAAAAAAACAAGTGGCAGTGGTCAAGTGGAAAGGAGGAGGAGCTGCCTTGTAGATATCTAGGTCAGAGATCAATTCCTTTCAAACGCAATTTACTAAATCACTCCATTTTTCCAATCAAAATGGTGTCATGCTTTAGGCCCATTAGGAAATCCGGTGAGTGGGCTATTCAACTGCTACACTCACCCTAAGAGCATGGTCATAGGTGATACTCATAAAGTATCATTAAGAAATTTTTAATATTATTTATAATGTTTGTTTAATGTTTTTTTTTTGTTTCTTCCTGCTTTTGGCAAAGACGACCAATAAGGAGATGCCACGTCAGATGATACTGGTATCAAAAGTATCACTGGACTGATACTGATCAGACCCATTTTAATTGTTTTGTCCATATAAAAATAATTTATGGGCTTATGATACTCTAAAAATATCACCCATGTACATGGTCTAAGGGGATTACTCGGCGGTGGTAAAAGCGCAGATCATCCTGGTTATAAAAAAAACAATGCACAACGAAGAAAAACAATTTCTTTACTCTTATTCGTGGGAATTATTTCTTTCTAATGTATCAACATCATCATTCACAAATTTATCTAGCCTTGTTTTACATAAATCATTCACAAACAAACAAGTGGTAAAACCCTCCGACGCAAGTCACAAACTTGTAGCCGATTCCAATAATGTACACTATACGAATCAAATCTACGCATGACCAATACTATTAAACATGAAATAACAAATATTGACGTTGAACAGACAAAAAGGATAATCTAAAGAAGATTCAAGAAAAGACACTAGAGGCCTGAGAAGTTCTAGCAACCTTAATGAAAACATCTTCAAGAGTTGTGTCTGCAAGTCCCCAAGCAAACACCCTAAAATTACCCTTTGCCTTCTCCACCGCCCGAAACACTTCCGAGATCCGTACTTCCTCTTTTGGGATCTCAAATTTTTGTGTCCCTGCGATGTGATATATCTTCTTGGCGTTTGGAGAAACTTCTTGAACCAACATCTCTACATCTTTTTCATGTTCTAATGATGTTGTCATTGTTAACACATAAGATCCACCATACCTTCCCTTTAATTCTTTTGGATTCCCTATGCATTGTAACATTCCGTCTACAAAAATCCCCAATCGGTCACAAAGAAACTCTGCTTCTTCCATTGAATGAGTAGTGAGGATTATCGCAGTGTGTTTTTTTGCGGATTTGATGGCTGTCCATAGGCTCCGTCTCGACGCTGGATCAAGTCCTGTGCTTGGCTCATCCATATAAACCACCTTTTAAAAAATTAAACGAAATGTAAAAATGGATTTGTTAAAGTTCTCTAACTCACATGAATAAAGGTTATGCATAAGGTTTTCAGTAGATGAATAAGAGACATTGGTGTACCTTAGGACTTCCAATAAGTGAAATGGCTACGCTTAATCGCCTTTTCATGCCTCCACTATATTTCCCAGCAGGTTTATCAGCAACTCCATCACGAAATAGGTTCACACTCTTAAGAGACTCCTCTACAGCCTAAAACTATAAATTAGTTTTGATACTTTTTGGAGTAATATAGTAGTAGACAAGTAAGATTGATAACATACTTGGTGGAGATCAGAGCCTTTGAGATTCTTAAGTCTTCCATAAAAGAGCAGATGTTCCCTTCCTGTCAGTGTTTCCCAGAGCAAGCTACACAATAGAGAACAAGAAGATGATGACAATTAAAACAATATAATGTTTTTAATAATATAATTACTTACTCATGTTGAGGGCAAACACCCATGCTGGTATATACTCTGTCTATATCCTTGCATATGTCCAAACTTTGAACAAGAGCTATTCCAGATGTTGGTTTCACAAGCCCAGTCATCTGCCCAAAAAGATATTAATATATCTCACATGCATGGGAAATAAAGATGATTCAACAATATAAGTATTTAAGGATATAAGCATTTCCACTCATTGTCAATTGATTCGAAGTAGGTCCCCACATGAAATATACAACAAAACTTGCATTAGTGGAGAGTTTTCAATTAAAAGCTAAGCACATAAGATTTTCTATCCATTTGTGTACCAACCATATTGATGAAGGATGTCTTCCCTGCACCGTTTGGTCCTAACATGCCAAAGCATTCTCCTGAAGGCACAGCGAGAGATAACCCTTGAACGGCCATTTTAGGCGGGTTCCCATCCCTACTTGGATACACCTTATTCAGGTTGTCACATACAATCGCATGGCTTGTGCTCGGCTCAAGCATCAACTGCTTGACCCTTTCTCTCTGATTAGGACGAAAACAAATTTCATCAAAACAACTAGTAAAAAACACAAAAAAAACATGTAATGTATTGTTAATCATTGTTTGTTATACCTCCTGAGCGACATCTAGTTTGTCCATTTCAATGGAAATAGCAGATCCCTGTCTCTGCAAGCTATGTTTCGACGGAGATTTCCTCAAAGTGTATTTCAAGCATAAAAAAGGGTCTTTCGCGGATGAAGAAACTCGGTCCATATAGTATGCTGCAATGAGAGCGAGAAACCACTCGACGATAATGATGTAGAAAACTTCATCCATTGCACTATCATTGAAATCTTTCCACTTCATCCCATCGCTCCCATTCACGTTTCTGATTAAAGCATACTGAGAGAACTCATACAAACCACGGTATAAAGAGAAGCCCGGAAACAACTCCATGAAAAAAATCCAGCTTCCTAGGGAAAAAGTAAACATTATATTAGTATTGTGGTCACTGGTCAGTATTTGAGAATAGGTCTTCTCCAACTTGTTTTTGATATATAGCTTACTGGGAAACGATAAACCTTCCAACATAAACTGGAAGAGGAATCCGCCCAAGAGCCCCGATCCAAACACGTATAGGTAAGCAACAACTACAATTGAGCCATAAAACAAAGAGTGTTTCTTTTAATTAACATCATCATGTTCTTGAGCACATTTAGTTAACGTGTGACTTAAGTTAGTACCTGTAGCTGTCTCAACCTTTGAAAATGCTGAGGAAACTAGAAAAGCTATGGAGATTTGCAGATTTATGCAGAGAAAATAGAAAACGAACTGGATACCGTAGTCATTATACCGGAAAAACTTCAGTCCTGCAAGGCATTATAGCTCTAAAACATGTTTTATATATAGAAGAAAATATGGAAACGAGACAATACCTATTGCTGACCCAAATATCATCAAGCATATAATATATAACGTGGATATGGCTAGAAAATAGGCGTAGGAAATCATCCAATAAGGACCATCTCCTAGGCCATGCATTTTCATTATAATTCTTAGATGTTGCTGCTTCTCATACACCAATGAGTTTAAGATCACCTGCATAGAAAATGCCTCAAACTATTGAAATCCAATGATAGGATTGCTTCCAAGACTGAATCTGTCTATTGAAAACATACTTACGGGGAACAAAAGAACAATAACCCATGTTAAGAATATGGGGCCAATGACAGAAGCTACGTCAAAATGAAGCTTAGTTTCTTGTTTAGGCATTTCTTTCACAAAATCGAATAACATTTTAGTCCCTGGGCCTCGCAAAAATTGAAGATAAGCATTCGAAACCTGCATTTTGTTTTTGTAGAGTAAGAATGGGTTTGATCAAATGATATGTCCTAGCCTCCTAGGTATAAAAAAATAGTCTTAGTTCTTACCAAATTTACTGAGCGAGGAACTCGGACATACTTTACACGCCTCTGTTGTACTCGGTAATCATCCTTGTATGTAGAGTTAAACCAGATGGTCACATTGAAGTTATTCGTATCGGTGTCCAAGAAATCATATGCTAAAAAACAGAGAAAGAGTCAGAAGTTGCCTATGAATAAAACACATAGACAAATAATGATAAGAGAAGTGGAATAACCTGCAGCAACCTCATTGATGATCTTTTCATGATTTCCTTGACGATAACCCTTGAAGATCTCTTCGTTGACCTCTACCGAGTTATTTCTCCAGAGATTCAATCCTTGAACGCATCTCACCTCTGAGTTGACACGTTAATAATTTGCAAGAAAATGTTAATCAGTTGCAAGAATGTTTTTGAGAAGTTAGCTTTGAGTGAGGCACAAGAAATGTTCTCTTTAACAAATTAACTTGGGACTTGGAATGCAGTCAGATTACATTTAAACTTACACAGAACAATATTAGATCTACTAAACTTTTTAATGATATATGCTGTAAACAATATACAAAACACATTGTAACCTTTTCAAAATTTCCTAAAATCGTTGTGATGACAACACGTAAACATAATTGTACCTTTATGAAACTTGAGAGGTGATTGTCGGAATGAGAATGAGAACGTAGTGGCTGGAGTGCACTGAGGTTGGATGTTTAAGATGGGAAGATCTGAGTGAATCCCTGGATCATGGAAATTGGTGTAGTCTGATTTTGATGTTGTACCCTGAATACAATAGTCATGAAAAATCCTGAGAGATAGAGACTTCATTAATGATCATGAAAAAAGAAAAAAAAAATCAAGCAGGGAAGAACTTGCCAAGACATTGTAGGCGAGATTACGCAAGAAATCGTCAGAAGAGGAGTTCGCCGTGAAAGAAGTTCTGAGCATATTTTGAGATAAAGCTAAAAAATAAAGATAATTAGTTCGAGAGGAAATATTTTGGCCCCGGTAAATAAAATTTCTGTATCCGCCACTGACTGTTAGGATCCCACATAGGAAGTTACGTAGACTAGTCCATTCATTATCAATTGGTTTAGAGTTAAGAGAGGAAGAATGAAGTAATTAAGAGACATACTTGCTCCAAGTGTATGGTTATTCCCAGTAACAAGTATAGTTACAGGACAAGATCCTGTTCGTCTACACGAGCCACGGGCATGATCAACTGAACGAGTTTCAGGACTCGGAATTTGTAACAACGGGAGCAATGGTGGAGGGTTGGGAAAGGCACAAAATGAGGCTTGAGTTTGAGATGAATATTGTAAACCACAACTCTGTCTTTCGCATTTGCCATCTCCATTTTTGTGGATGCATCGACAACCACATCGATTATCAGCAGAGTTATTAACTTGTGTATCGAACAGGACTTGAATCCCCACTAGAAGTACGCATAGGTAGAAAGGTATCACAATGAGCCGAACATTGCTCCACATGTTCCGTTTCTACATTAATCGATATATAGTTACATTCTCACTAGTAACATCAATGGATTTTGTATTAAGTAGATAACTAACACATGTAAAAGTTTGACCAAACCTGATAGGTTAAGTTTTTTCTGAACAAGGCATTGGCCCGGGTCAAGAAACTTGCGGGAACATGGTTCGCCATTGATAAAGCTTCTGCAATCTTGATTTTGTCTTTTTCTTCTGTTTGTTGTTAGATTTGGTCACATTGATTACTGATGAATTCAAAGTAGGATCCATGCATGTGACACACTTTAATTTCCACTTGCGAATTTTATATGTGGTTGGTTGATACCATTAAGGCATTAACTATATATGTTCTGTTACTTATAACTAGATCCGGACCCGCACGTACGTGCGGGTTGTTATTTTGAATCGATAGGATTTACATAAAGTTATAATTTAAATGTATTATTTTGTTTTATGTAAATAATAGTAAAAATATCAATCTTTAGAATAAACTTTGTTACACAAATTTATTTTCAGTTTGATTAATTATACATTCTGCAAAAAAGTGTATTTACTAAAAGATGCAACATGTATCATAATAGAAAAGTGTTATACAATACAATAAATAGTTTAATTATATACTTAGCATAAGGTGTTTAATACTAAAGTCAAAGCTTAATTCCATGGGCCATTACCTGAAACAGAAATATTTTGTTATGGGGCACCCAATATAACATTGGGCCGAAAGAGATTTCTATACATATTGACGATGGGCCTAATTCATATTTTACCCATTACGTGAAATAGTAATCAAAATAGTAAAACGAGAAGAATGCTTTTATGAAAGGTTAGTGTGTTTCTGAAGTTATTACATTAGGCGTCTATTTATATGAGTTGAGGGGGTAAGAAGATTTTAGGGTTTAGAGAATTAAATCAACAAACCGTATATTAGCCAGAAATAATTTTTAAGGTATATGCAGAATTTTATAGGTATATTCTCAATTTAAACATATCTCAATATCTAGTTTGTGAGATATGTTTGGTAATATAATAGTTTGTTAAGATAAATAATTGGTTAAGATAAAATTGGGAATATGTGATTATGATTTCTTGAGCTAAAAAGATTGTCGAGGATTTGTTTGTTATGGAAATCAGTTTAAATTTGTGTAGTTATCGATATTGAATGAATATGTTTGTTATAGAAATCTTTTTAAATGGTAACTAACTAATTTGTTTATGTCATTAGTCTCCGAATATCTCACAAAATATTGGGAGTAATAGTCAGGCTACGTAATAGTCGGTGAAGCCCATTAGAGAAATACGAAGCCCAGCTCAAATGTTAGAAAACCCAATAATATTGAGAGAGGCGTGTTTTACCGTTTGTAACATGAGAAGATCACGTGAGATCTAATTGTTTATTTGTATCCATATTTTGCAATGGCATTTTTTGTAATTAATCTACCAAAATAAGGTTACTTATGTTTCAGTGATTCCCAATTAATAGTATAGATATTTGGTAAATGAGAAAATATCGGAATATATTTATAACATAAATATTATTACTTAGATTTTATTGTTAAAATATTTTGTATTTTTCAATTAATGACATTCGATTTATGTTGAATTTTTTGGTTTTATCTCTAACAAATTGAAAAATACAAATTCGATTTATATTCGAAATAAATATATATTGATGCTGAATATTCAGTTATTATTTAATATTTAATGTTGTTTCCTTTTTTATTTTTGTAGACAAATCATACCAAAAATATTGACGAAGCAAATCTCGGAATATATTGGATCATTTAATCCCGTTATTTGTTTTTGCAAAAAATTAATGAAGGATCCGAATCAAATATATTTATTTAGTTGTAGTAATTGTTTATTTACTAAATTACCCATGTAAAAATTCATTTAGTTAGTCTTAAACTACCCTCACAATGTTGTAGTTCACAAAATGCTTCCCAATTAATAGTATAGATGTCAACAAACAAAGAACTTTAATTATTTTCAGGAAGTTGTCAAGAAAACGAGCAATAAATTTCTGGTTGAGGCCATTAATTATGGGTCCAGAATGAGTTTTTTTGTTTATTATTATTATTACAAAGAAGAATTTATAACATGTAGTAAGATTTATGGGGAAATCGTGGATAATATTATGACTTATGAGGAACGTGGTCAAGTAGGGTAGAAAATAAATATCTCATTGACTTATCGTTAGGCATGTGGATCTCTAACGTTAAGTGTTCAAAGTAAAACATTGTTGTGACTAAGAAATACTTATATCTTTTCGTTGCTTGAATCACATGTCATATTTTATGTAAATTCATCATTTTACGTCAAATATAGACAACTCACGAGTTTAAGCCGTAACTGCTGGATCACGTTTTACCATCAATATGCAATATATTTTTTCAGCATCGAAATTGCACAATTCCGTATTGATACCAAAACTCTAAAATTTTGTTGGCACTAAGTCATTAATAATGCAAAAAGAAGAAAAACATTAAAAATTATTCCGCACGTTTAAAAATTATAACTAAATTTGATAAAGTTCATTCATCTACTACATAGTAGTTTTTGGTGTTTCTAAAAAAATCATTTATTCACTGTTTAAAATTGTCGTCGTCCTATTGATTCCTCTATTTTTAAATTCAGTTATTCCGCTATTCAGCTGATAATCTGACATATACCAGTCAAGTCCATTTTCTTTACTCTTATGCATGGCCGCATGAGCATCATCTCTTTTCTAATGTACAAACATCATCGTTCACAAATTTATAGCCCACACTTACGTTAAATGTTTTGTTTTACATAAATCATCCACAAACAAACAAGTGGTAAAAACCTCAGAAATTACAATTCACATATATACTTGCAGCCAGTTCCAGTAATGTATTTGCCCAATATTATTATTTATTAAACATGAAGAAGCAAATATTGATGTTGAACAGACAAAAATGATAATGTTAAGAAGACTTAAGAGAAGACATTAGGTTTGAGAAGTTCTAGCAACCTTAATGAAAAAATCTTCAAGAGTTGTGTTAGCAAGTCCCCTAGCCAACACCCTGAAACTCAATCTTATCTTTGCTTGAAGATACTGTCTCATCAGTCTAATAGCCATAGTTTATATATAAATTTGTTGTTTAACATGATTACATGAATCATCCACAAATAAGCAACGTATAAAAACCTCAGAGAAATTCACACTCTTTCAGCTGATTTCTTCTAATAATGTACATTAATCAATATCTGCATGACCAATTTATCAAACCTTAGCAAACAAATATTGACATTAAACAGAAAAAAAAAGAAAAAAAAAAAAAGAAGAAGAAGATAATTTTAAAAAGATTCAAGAGAAAACATTAAAGGCTTGAGCAGTTTTAGCAACCTTAATGAAAACATCTTCCAGAGTTGTGTCTGCAAGACCCCAAGCAAACACCTTGAAATTGCTCTTCGCCTTCTCTACCGCCTGAAACACTTCCGAGATCCGAACTTCGTCTTTTGGGATCTCAAATTTCTGTGTCCCTGCTATGTGATATATCTTCTTGGCATTTGGAGAAACATCTCGAACCAACACCTCCACATCTTTCTCATGTTCTAATGATGTTGTCATCGTAAACACATAAAATCCACCATACCTTCCCTTAAGCTCTTTTGGGTTCCCTATGCATTGTAACCTTCCATCAACAAAAATTCCCAGTCGGTCGCAGAGAAACTCTGCTTCTTCCATTGAATGAGTAGTGAGGATTATCGCAGTGTTTTTTTTTGCGTGCTTGATGACAGTCCACAAGTTCTTTCTCGAGGATGGATCAAGTCCTGTGCTTGGCTCATCCATATAAACCACCTTCAAATATATAAATGAGGACGAGTTTTTTAGGCTTGAAAGAGCCTAACTCTCTAGGTGTACTTTTTCTAAAGGCCATGGGTTAAAGCAACAATATTCTCAGACAATGGTATACTACCTTAGGATTCCCGATAAGTGAAATGGCTACGCTGAGCCGCCTTTTCATACCTCCGCTGTATTTACCAGCAGGTTTGTCCGCAATTCCTCCGTGGAAAAGGTTGACACTCTTAAGAGACTCTTCCACAGCCTAATGCAAGGTAAATAACCATGGGAGATAGATTGAGCAACCATGAAATTGACATTTTGATAACTTTTGAAGTAATATATAGAAGGGAATTGAGATTGATAACATACTTGGTTCAGATCAGAGCCTTTGAGGTTCTTAAGTCTCCCGTAAAACAGCAGATGTTCCCTTCCTGTCAGTGTTTCCCATAGCAAGCTAGTGGTATAAGAAAAACAGAGAATGAGAATGATAAACAACTAAATGAGCTTATGTATAATTGAACAAAACAAAATGTTTCTAAGAACTTGATTACTCGTGTTGCGGGCATACACCCATGCTAGTGTATACTCTGTCCATATCCTTGCATATATCCAAACCTTGAACAAAAGCTGCTCCAGATGTTGGTTTCACAAGCCCAGTCATCTGACCAGAAAAAAATACGACACAACTTGTATTATTCAAGGTGTGTTTTTTCAATCATAACCTAAGCTCAACTAAAAGCACAATTTTTTTGTGTACTGACAATATTGATGAAAGAAGTCTTGCCAGCACCATTGGGCCCTAACATGCCAAAGCATTCTCCTGAAGGCACAGTGAGAGATAACCCTCGAACTGCCTTTTTAGGCGGGTTCCCATCCCTACCAGGATACACCTTCCTTAGCTTATCACATACAATCGCGTGGCTTGTGCTTGACTCAAGCATCAGTTGCTCAACTTTTTCACTCTGATTAGAACAAAATATGTATAAATATAATTCAAAACAGCTGAAAAAAACCACAAAGAACATGGAATAAGATCATGTGAAATTTCTTTTGCACTACCTCCTGAATGACATCTAGTTTCTCCATTTCTACAGAAACTGCTGAGACCTGTTTTTGCAAGCTAGGCTTTTGTGGAGAGAGATATTTTTGGAAAGGGTTATGGATTTTCAAGAAAAACAAAGGGTCTTTTCCCGATGAAGATATCTTATCGATATAGTATGCTGCAATGAGTGCAATAAACCACTCAACGATAATGATGTAGAAAACTTCATCCATTTCACTATCACTAAAATATTTCCACTTCATCTCATCTTTCCCATTCAAGCTTCCTTGATAAGCATTCTGGGCGAACTCATACAACCCACGGTATAAGGAGAAGCCGGGATACAACTCCATGACAAAAATCCAGCTTCCTGGGGAAAAGTAATCATTATATATTAGGATTGGAGTCAGTTGTGAGAATAATTTACGCGGATATTGTTTCTTCATGGTCATCTTGATAACTTACTAGGAAACGATGAACCTTCCAACATAAACCGGAAGAGGAACTCGCCCAAGAGCCCAGATCCAAACACGTATAGGTAAGCAACAACTAAAATTGGGACATAAAACAGAAAGTGTTTCTTTTAGTTAACAACATCATGTTAACCTTGAGTACATTTAGTTAACGTGTGACTTAAGTTAGTACCTGATGTTGTCTCGACCTTTGAAAATGCTGAGGAAACTAGAAAGGCTATGGAGATTTGCAGATTTATGAAGAGAAAATAGAAACTGAACTGGAAGCTATAGTCATTAAACAGGAAGAACTTCAGTCCTGCAAGGAACTATAGCTGCTATAATAACCCCAGAGAAGGAAACTTGTTCTATAAGAAATGGTAATGATTCAGTACCTATAGCTGACCCAAATATCATCAAGCATATAATGTATAACGTGGATAGGGCGAGAAAATAGGCATAGGTTATCACCCAATAAGGACCATCTCCTAGGCCATGCATTTTCATTATCATTCTTAGATGTTGCTGCTTCTCATACACCAATGAGTTTAATATCACCTGCATATAAATGCCTGTAATTATGAATGGCGTGCGTCTAATGCTTGATACGCTTTTGAGAATGCAATTTGCCAACTAAATGTCAAATAAACTTACAGGGAACAGAAGAAGAATAACCCATGTGAAGAATAATGGACCAATTAGAGACGCGATGTCTATACGAAGTTTAGTTTCTTGTTTAGGCATTTCTTTAACAAATTCAAACAACATCTTTGTCCCAGGGCCTTGCAAATACTGAAGATACGCATTTGACACCTGCAGTTATGCAGAGTTTGAGAAAATCTCTTCATTCTTGAAACTAGTCCTATATGGAAATATCTTAGTTCCTTACCATATTGACTAAGCGGGGAACTCGGACCAACTTATAACGCTTATTTCCTGATTCACCTTTGTACGTTTCGTTGTACCATATATGAACATTGAAGTTAGTGCTATCAGTGTCCAAGAGATCGTATGCTAAAGCAAAAAAAAAAAAAAAGAACATAAACATTCAGAAGTCTCATGTGAATTCTAAAGATAAAAGACAGAGAATTCAAATTACAAACCTGCAACAATCTCACTTATGTTCCCATCAGAATTCCCTTTCTCATAACCTTTGAAAATCTCATGATTGACCTCTATGGAGCTGTTTCTCCAAAGATTCAATCCTTGAAGGCATCTCATCTCTGCTTTCAACAGAATGATTATGTTAATCCACTACAATAGTATTTCTTCAGATGATTAAGGGAAGTGATCAGAAACTTTATACCTTTCGTAAAATTGAGAGGTGATTTTCCGAATGAGAATGAAAAGTTCGAGTTTGGAAGGCACCGAGATTGGATGTTGTAAATGCTAAGATCTGAGACAATCGCTGAATCAAGATAATTGGTTGCACCTCCTTTAGATGTTGTAGCCTGAAACATGCATGAGCTCAAAGTAAAAAAAAAAAAAAAGCGAAGACATCCATATTCATAAACAGAATTTTCAAAACAAGAACTTACCAACACATTACTAGCTATACTAAACATGAGGTCAGAGGATTTCATTATTGTAAAAGACCTCCTGAAAAGATTTCTAGATAAAGCTAGAGAAAAAACAAGAACATTAGTTCCAATGAAAACAAGCCTAGAGAAGAAAAGAAGGACACATTCACAAGCATACTTTCTCCAAGAGATTGATTATTCCCAGTGAAAAGTATAGTTACAGGACAATTGTTTTTTCGTCTGCAAGATTCATCAGTGAAACCGGTATCAACAGCGCGAGCTTGAGGACGCGGAATTAGAATCAAAGGAGGCCATGGTTGTGGTTTTGGGATAGCACAAAAGAATCCTTGGTCCCGAGTCGAATATTCTATACCACAGATCATTTCGCATTTTCCGTCTCCGAGTTTGTCAATGCATTGACAACCACATTGATTATCTACAGAGTTAGTGACTTGTGAATCGAATATAGCTTGAATAAACACAAGAACTATGCAGAGGTAGAAAGGGATAACAATAAGTCGAACATTGCTCCATATGTTCCGTTTCTACAAAACCACCAAAGAACAAGCGAAAACATCGGTTTGATGTAGAAATTTGGAAAACAGAGTACCAAGATTGATCAGATATACTACTAGTAGACGCATGTATATGGAAATCAGTAGATGTTGACATTTGAAACAGATTATGTTCTTGGAAAGTATGGGGAACGAAAAATACCAAACCTGATAGGTTAAATTTTTTCTAAGTATGGCATTGGCACGCGTCAAGAAGCTGGCTGGACCAGAATCCGCCATTGATGAAGCTTGGTAGCTTCTTTTTTTTTTTTTGTTCAACTGTTTTAACCAGCGCCAAAGGCTTTCATTGCGAATGTTATTATATTGTTTTGGTCATTCATCGGACTTATAAGCCATTATATCCTACCTAAAACTGCATTTTTATTGAGAAATTGCACTAGATTATAAAAGAAAATACAATGATTAGGAAAATAATAATGAAAAGTTTTAAAATGTAGTGGTTATATAATAATAGTGGTTCTTTAGTCAAATGGTTAAGTCCATTTGACTCCGCCTTCCCCACCGGAGTTCGATTCCAGTAAGTCGCGTTACCCCGCGTAGTAGGAATTGGCTATGGATTGGGTCTTGTCGATCCAAAGATGTCAAATATATATATATATATATATATATATATATATATATAATAATAATAATAATAATAATAATGGTTCATTTTTTTTTACAATAAGAATTTTTAGTATACAAATAGTTTGTTAAATTTGAAAATTATTTTTAGTAAAATAAATAAACATTGGACTTCAATATAAATTCAAAAGGAGCTGCGAATGAGTGATCCTCACGATCCTTTCAATTATTTTTTTGAGATTTTCTAATAAAAGATATTATTACTAATATATTATAGCTAGGTATTACGTGAGGGCACCATCGATATAATTCAAAAAATCTACCAAATCCTCCTAGTTAACATAAGAAAAACAAACTTTACCAAATGCTTCCTAAGTTCCTAATCCTATGGCTATGTGAGGGTTACTTGAACAACAAGTAACGCATGATTTTAAAAATAATATAAAAATATATGATATAGTTGGAAACTTGGAATTGCCTTTTTAGTAGACGACTAACGCGGGGTTCTGAGGTTTACTAATTTTTATGATATAGTTTTTGCTTAATACCATCAACTTGTTGAAGACTCAAAGTGTTCTTTGAATAAATTGACATTGTCTATTTTTCCCAAACAAAAGAAGAAAATTTCTAATTGTATTTTATAAATGATGAGTTTATTTTGTCCACAAAAATGTCTTCATTTTTTATATTTTTTCACGAAACTGACATAGAAGAAAGTAACCACAACATTTTAAATTAGTACACAGAAAAGTACACATTAAAAATTAGATCTCTTGTTTGACAAAATATATCATCTACACATTCTTTGACCTTCAAATTAAATGATTCGGAAGTTTGAACATGGCTAGCTTGTTGGACTGTTCCAAGGATTATTATATCAATCAATGTCACACTTCATTATTTTTCTCTGTAAAATCTACGAAGCCAAAAATTCTAAAAGTGTTGAATATCAACGATTACAGCATCTATCTACGAAAATACCCCAAAAGATCTACAATTTAATAATTTCAATGTTAAATAATGTATTAGTAACAATTGCTTACAGTCAAAGCCTTAATGTAAATAATTACCACCAAATTATTAATTTATCATTACGTTTTTTCGAGGTAGTTTCGCAGGCAAACATGAGTGGCAAATTCGTAAATACCTTACAAATCCAGGGTCATAAATATAAAAAAAATCTTACGCCTCCCTTAAATCATCCCCTCCAATCAAAAATTCAGATCACAGTAAGATTCCCAAAAATTCGAAAAAACGTCTCAAGCCATGACGTTGCAGAGAGGTTTGCCTCTTCTCTTGCAACAGTACACGGCGTTGTTCAAGAAAAACCTTCTTCTTTCATGGCGAAGCAAACGAGCCACGTTTCTTCAGCTCTTCGCTTCTTTCTTCTTCATTCTCCTTATCTTCTGTATCCAAGAAGCTATGGAGAAGAGCTTTGCGTCTTCCACGGCTCTCAAAACTGTTACGGATCCGACGGCGTTGATTTCGCCGCCGATTCCGCCTTGTGAAGATAAGTTCTTCGTGAATCTTCCGTGCTATGACTTTGTTTGGAGCGGAAATCGTAGCCCCAAGGTGACTCAGATTGTTAATGCGATTATGAAGAATAATCCTGGAAGACCAATTCCTTCTGAGAAGGTATTGTAAATCTTAAATTCGAGTTTTCATTGTTTGATTTTGTCAAATTGTGTAATTAAGCATTCTTCAGGAGAAATTAGAGTAGATTTTTGTACCCAAAAAAAAAAAAAATTAGAGTAGATTTTGATTGTTATGTCAATAGAAATTTAGTGATGTCATAGATATAGAGAACCAAATTGTTAGGTTAAGGTTTTGAGAATTATAGTGGAAGTTAAATATGCAAATTGTAATTTTGTTTGTTGGTTTGGTTGTTTGTTTGTTATGTTGTCGATTCAGGTTCGATCATTCGTGGATCCTGAAGCGGTAGATAAGTGGCTTATGGCGAACCCGTTGCTAGTTCCAGGAGCTTTGCATTTTGTGGAAAGAAATGCTACAGTAATTAGTTATGGTATTCAAACTAATTCAACACCAGAGATGAATAGAGGAAGGTTTGAAGATCCCACTTTCAAGTTTCAGATACCGCTTCAAATTGCCGCTGAGCGTGAAATCGCGAGGTCTTTAATAGGAGGTAATGCATATCTTGATGAATCTTTGTGTTTATGGTATCAAGTGTTTAGTTTTTGACATTGGGAAGTTGTTATTTTGTTTTGCAGATCCAAACTTTAATTGGGTTGTTGGGTTTAAGGAGTTTCCTCACCCAACTATCGAAGCTATTGTTGCGTTGGACACTATAGGACCGACTTTTTTCCTTGCTGTTGCGATGTTTGGTTTTGTACTTCAGATTAGTTCTTTGATTACTGAGAAAGAGCTCAAACTTCGCCAGGTATAACGTTGTTTTCTGTTTAAGCTGTTACGGAAGTGTATATAGTACATTGATCCTTTGTTTTGCAACAGGCAATGACGATGATGGGTGTTTTTGACACTGCTTATTGGTTGTCATGGCTTACATGGGAAGGAATTCTTACTGCCATCTCGGCGCTCTTGACCGTTCTCTTTGGAATGATGTTCCAGTTCGACTTTTTCTTGAAGAACAGTTTCCCTGTTGTCTTCCTACTTTTCATGCTTTTCCAGTTAAATCTGGTATAACTCTCTTTCTAAAACTAATGTTTTTACCTCTTTTGGCACATCAGTCAAGTTATTATCTTCATTGTTTGTGGTGCTAGATTGGACTAGCATTCATGCTATCAGCTTTTATCAGCAAATCATCTTCAGCAACAACTGTCGGGTTCTTTGTGTTTCTGGTTGGCTTTGTAACACAGGTACCGTTCTCAGGCAAAACAAATAGATGATATTGTTTCTTAGAATTATGAACTGTTACTAATCATAAATCTAACTGCAGCTTGCAACATCAACTGGGTTTCCCTATGCCAAGAAGTATTCTCGCATGATCAGGTCGCTTTGGTCACTGTTCCCACCCAATACCTTTTCTCAGGGTCTAAAGCTGCTTGCTGATGCAACTTCAACTCCTCAAGATCCTGGTATTAGTTGGAGTAAGAGAGCAGAATGCGGACCCAACGAGGGCACTGATTGTGTGATTACAATTGTACGTCAACTCTCAAAACAAATTCCATCTAATAACTGTGTGCAATCGTCTCTCTGATCGTTACTTTTTGGTTTTGGCAGAATGATATCTACTTGTGGCTTCTTGGGACATTCTTTTTGTGGTTTGTTTTGGCTCTTTACTTTGACAATATTACTCCAAATGCGTCTGGTGTAAGGAAATCTATCTTTTACTTTCTAAAACCTGGTTACTGGACCGGTAAAGGTGGCAACCGAGTAGAAGGTACTTTCTCCTCAGTCTTGTTTCTGTATTCATTTGTAATTTTTGTGTCAAAATGTGATCCTAATTAAACTTTTCTACTGTGAACAGAAGGTGGAATTTGTAGTTGTACTGGTTCAGTCCCACCTGTGGATCACATTACACCAGATGACGAAGATGTCCTTGAAGAGGAAACTTTAGTTAAACAACATTCAATGGATGGTTTAGTTGATCCCAACATTGCAGTTCAAATACGTGGTCTTGCAAAGACTTATCCTGGGACGACGAATTTTGGATGCTGTAAATGCAAGAAAACTCCCCCTTTTCATGCTCTGAAGGTATTTCTTTTAAGAAAACATATTTGAAAAAATGACCTTTTTATGTTTGTTAATTGCAATTTAGCATGAAAGAGTCTGTTCTATACCAAAAATGTTCACCAAATGACAATCTTACCATTCTATGGCTAGGACTTGGTTGTGTTTTCTTCCATGATACTAATTTTTGGAGTATAATCAGGGGTTGTGGATGAATATTGCCAAAGATCAATTATTCTGTCTTCTTGGACCGAATGGCGCAGGGAAAACAACTACTATCAATTGTTTGACAGGCTTATTTCCAGTTACTGGTGGTGATGGTAAGATGAAGCTTCCACTATTCCTTGTTTCTGTTGCGTAGAAGCTAGTGTCTTAAGCATTTTCACAATACTAAAATCTCTCTGATTGGTTAAACAGCACTAATTTATGGAAATTCTATAAGAAGCTCTGTTGGTATGTCCAACATCCGTAAAATGATTGGAGTTTGTCCTCAGGTGGGCCATTTTTTCTGTTGCTATCTTCTTCTGACATTTGCCTTAGTTACAGACATTTGTTATGCTTTAAATGCTTTTTGACATTCCCATTCCACAGTTTGATATTCTTTGGGATGCTTTGTCTGGTGAAGAACACCTCAAACTCTTTGCTAGCATCAAAGGGTTGCCACCTGCATCGATCAACTCGGTATGTCACCCTAATGGTGGAAATGAGTCGGTTGGTTACTTCAAATCAAGAATACTTTTCCTCTTTTGTCGCTTAAAATGTTTCTTTCCCATCATACAGATGGTTGAGAAGTCACTAGCGGAGGTAAAACTGACAGAAGCAGGGAAAATCAGGGCAGGAAGTTACAGTGGAGGAATGAAACGCCGACTCAGTGTTGCAGTCTCACTCATTGGTGATCCAAAGCTGGTCTTCCTGGACGAACCGGTTTGTTACTTTCAATATTCTATTGATGTTAATTTATCTAAGTTCCGTTCCTTTACACATGCGTGCTTGTCATACATGGGTTGCAGACTACTGGCATGGACCCGATCACGAGGAGACATGTGTGGGATATTATACAGGAAACCAAGAAAGGCCGCGCCATTATACTAACAACACACTCGATGGAAGAAGCTGATATCTTAAGTGATCGGATAGGGATAATGGCTAAGGGTAGGCTCCGCTGCATTGGAACCTCGATCAGGTTAAAATCCCGCTTTGGCACAGGTTTCATTGCTAACATTAGCTTCGTTGAAAGCAACAACCAAGAAAACAATGGCAATAATCACAATGGGGAAACTGGTGCTGTCGATTCACGCGAGCCAGTGAAGAAATTCTTTAAAGATGTGAGTCTGTTTTAGCAGCCTGTTAAAGTTTCCATTTTACTATACATTTAACTTAATCCAACACCCTCTGAGCTGTGATAACTGATAATTTCTTGCAGCATCTCAAAGTCAAACCAATAGAAGAAAACAAGGCCTTCATGACTTTTGTTATACCACACGACAAAGAGAATCTTTTGACAGTAAGCATTTACACAACTTATCATAAATAGAGTTTACGACCTACTTTAGAACTAAGTGTAGATTTCACAACTTCTCTGTTTTTTTTTTAACAACAAAACAGAGCTTTTTCGCTGAGCTGCAAGACAGAGAAGAAGAATTTGGAATTTCAGATATCCAGCTTGGTCTTGCTACTCTTGAAGAAGTCTTTTTGAACATAGCAAGAAAAGCTGAACTCGAAAGCGCTGCGGTTGATGGAACAATGGTCACTCTCGACCTAACATCTGGTTCCTCAGTTGAGGTAAATAACGTACATCTCATACATTCATATCTGTATATAGAGACTTCATATAACTCCCGAGCTGATCCGATCCAATCCAATCTACAGATACCGGTGGGGGCAAGATTTATTGGGATACCGGGAACAGAATCTGCAGAGAATCCACGAGGAATCATGGTGGAAGTGTATTGGCAACAAGACGAGTCAGGTTCATTGTGCATCTCAGGACACTCCACGGAGATGCCAGTTCCTGAAAATATTCCCGTGACAGATCCGGTGGCACCAGGACATGGCGGAGTAAACTTGTTGGGAAGGAGAGGTCGAAGACAAGTTCAGGGGATTGTGATTGACCCTGAGTTTGCTAGCTTTGTTAGAAGCGGTTCCACATCTTCCCGACGCTTTTCATTGTGAACTGAAATCTAATGCGCCCGCACACACACACACACAGTTCTTAACTTACCGGACTAAGCTCTACAGGTTTTTCTGATTCGTTGTTGTAGTTTTATACGAAAAAATCACAGGCGTGTTTATTTAAAATTGTGTGTTTACGTAATTATGATGTAAATTAAAAGGAACTTTGTGATAAGAAAAAAATAATTAACACTGCTATGTTCATTTCATAGTATGTTTAAAGATCATAAATGAGTAAGTTCCAGTTCCACAAGGCTGGGAAGTCCCTCTATCCATTTAAGGTTCTATGTTTCAGCACCATTGACTTGTAAGCGAGATAGTGAATTATTGTCTTTTGATTTACAGAAACATATTTACATAAAACACTAATATGTTGTAAGAAAGCAAAATTCTGGTGTAATCAACATAGAGCTAACAAACGACTTCTCTATATATGCATACAACCACGTTGCGACTGTAAATTTATCGGTCTTGATTCTTCCGATCCCTGTAACATTTTCAAAGAACCAACATTGTGGAAGTTGTGTATGATAAAAAAAACGTTTTGAAAATATGTGTCTACGATACAGTGTACCTTTTGTCCGAAAGATTTGATGATTTGAACCAATAACGTATCTCCGGCTATAGTCCTCAGTCGTTGAATCAACTCAAACCGCGAGATTCTCCTTTCCTGAGAGTGGCAAAGGAACCAACAATGAGAATCTTGTAATCAGGATGAAAAACAGAGAGCCAAGAAAGTGGACTTACTTGATATTCTTTATAGTGTTTCTGCACGAGACGGATTTGCGACGGGTTTAGAAACTTCGATATCGATTTGATCAGTACCGGAAACAAAATCCAAGGCGATTTCGGGTTCTCTACATCAAAAAAAAAACATACCAAATCAGCAATGGAACAACTTGTGAATTAAAGAAGAGAGGAACAAACATTTTTGTGTGCGTACTACTTCTCAAGTTAGATGGAGTTTTGATGCAAACAACAAACTCAGGCAAAACATGAGTGTTCATGTATGTGCTCCAAATCATATACTTCTTCGGAGATGTTAAACTGTCTACACCTGAATCAAACTCTGGAGAACTCGGATACGATTGTGTGGTCGAGCCAACAATCTCTGATTTTCCCATAATAATTCTAGAAAACAATAAGAATCTAGTCCCGTCTTCGTTAAAAGATGTTGAAGGATCTATCATACTATACAAAAACAAAAAAAACATTAACACGATGAGACTCATTGAAGAATATGAAACGCAAAATGAAAAAAAATGTAATAAGTGTTTTGTTGTTGTTTACCATTGAAGAGGAGCATTGTCTGGTGACAGACATAAGCCATTGTTGTTCCTAAACTGGCTAAATCCGTACATTAGAATCGCTTTTAACTCTTCCTTCTCCACACTGCAACAACCGTATTTCACTCTCGCTGCTGCAGCCGCAGCAGCTTTGTTTCCACCGCATTCGCAGTAACTTCCGCTTTTCTTTGCCACAGACTCAGTGTATATCTGAAAGGCTTTGAGCTTAGCTTGTCCTAATGGGGTTTTAAATTCGTTCTTGAGAATCGATACAATCTGAAACTGATTGCCTAAGTGAGAAGCTAGCTTAGATTGGCAATGACGATAGATTAGCTTGTAAACTTTATCGTCATTAGGCAACTCCATTAGCCCAAGCTCGTTAGCTATTGAAGAATGTTGCTGATCACAATCAGAGACCTCTTCATTGCTTCTGCTTTCAGATGAATTTGTTGATCCTTGTTGTTCTTCGCTTTTTGTGTAATCCATTGCTGAGAAACAAAAGGGAACACAGAATCAGACTCAAATTAATCAAGAATTCGTTAACAAGAAACCAAGAATTCAGAATCGAAACCTTTTTGAAGACTTTAGATGAATGATGATTTATAGCTTTAGTGTAGTTTTTGAGATGAGAGAGCACAAATGTTTGAATTTAAATTGCAGAGAGACTAATCATATATATATATGAATAGTTACAAAAATACAGTTATCTGTGTTCTTATTTGTTTAAGTCTTCCTGTTTTGGGTTTTGTTGTCTGTTTTCGCTTTTTTTATTCTTTCTATTTAGATATTTTTAGTGTTTTGTCTTTTCCTTTTGCCGTGAATGAGAAGTATCCACATTCACACGAATACACGAACACGATTACATTAATCCCACCCTTTTTTTTGTCACGATTACATTAATCCCCACTTAATAAAAAAAACTATGAACTTTTAAGATCAAATTTGCAATAAATACATTAATGAACAGTATCTTGAAAATTTTAGCCTTTTTATTCAAGCAAAACTTCTAATCTTGTGGACAAAAATATTAGAACCCATTGTATGGTTAGTATGACTTTTGAAACCGCTTACTCCGATCTAATCAAGATGTTAGAAAATTCCGAGGATTGAGTGGCTTTCCCACATCAGCTTGTGGAGTTTCTTGTCATCAACATGCAATTTTCTTTTCTTTTTTTGTAACATTTTATCTCACGGTTTTTTTTTTCTCAAACTACAGAAATTCATAAAAAATTCTCATCCCTTGATTCATTTCGATTTTAAAATATCTTCTTGTTTGAAAAAGAGTTTGAACCCGGGACAGAAAAAAATTAACCCTCCTTATATTACTACTCCGGCAAAACCCAAAAAATTAATATTTCTTAGTAACCTTTAACCTTAATCTTTTTTAAAAAAAAATTACTATGTTCCCATAACATTTATCTACCCTAGAGATGGCCCTCAAGCCACCATCCCTTTTGTACATTTTATCTCACGTTCTTTAGATATTAATTATATTTGTAGTTTTAGGATTCGAGATGTACACTTTCTTTTGTAATTAATCAAGAATATTTCAAGTTGACAAGGAAGATAAAAACCCTCTAATTAATTCTTGATTTACATGATTAATTACTTTAGGTACAGTAGTCTACCAGTTAGCTTTCATTCAATCCATCAATGTACGTATTTAGTTATTATGTTTATTAGTAAATAAAGCTGCCATTTATCCATTAAGCTAAAATTAAAGTAAAACATTACTACGACATAATTGTGCATGAAAAGCCCGGAAAGGCTTTTATCTCTGCGTGCGGGGCTAGCTGTTTATTTGGGAAAGTACAAGGCCGGTAGTTTTACGTAGAGGTGGATTGGAACTTGAAATGACCAAATTGCCCCTTTGTTACATTGATAAACGTTGCTAGTTGCTGCTACTCATGAATATGTTGAATGGTTTTTGTTTCTTGTTACCAGAAATGGAAACCGTGTGGTTACGCGATGGACTCGGCAAAGTTTTTTCTTTTGTCCTCATCAAATTATATCCCTTTGTTGACAAAAAAAAATAAATAATAATAAAATAAATAAAACATCGTATCAACTTCGATTGCAGTGGTAAAGAAAATGTCGTCTTACGTTCTTGCAACGTTAGCACTATATCTTATGGTTTTTTTTTTGTTCGTCGCATATATCAATTTTATTTAATAAGTTTACTAATTTCAGACGATAAACTATTTGGAATTTGGAATTGTTTATGCATTTCTTTACTCTTGTAATTGACAAAAACAACTAGCTTTATCCAATCAAATTTGACTAATTAAGTTTAATATTTAACAACATTTTTTGACTAATTAAGTATACATGGAAACTGTACGTATCTCTATTGTCCATCACATATATAGATACATAAAACTGCATGTTAAAATATTTATAAAAGTAGAAAAAAAAAAGGTTATTTTATCCGCCATCTTTCACATCTATTTGTTTAAAAACTTATATATCACATTTAATATTTTCTATTTACTAAAACAACACTGTTAAACTAGTATATCACACTCGAATTAATACATTGCTCTTCTCGGACATTCAAAATTAAAAACAAAAAAACAAAAAACAAAAAAAAAAAACGATTCCCAGCAAAATGTGCTGGATTTAGTACAACTCTTTGAATGTCAAGAATCTAACAAATACTTAAAGCTAGCCCATCTGCCCATATACTGACATACCAAGTGTTTTTACAGATTGAAATTCATTTCATTGGCTAATAGAGTAATAGCCCAACTATATATAATGGATGGGCTTTTTTATTTTATGAAACATGAAGGTTTCTAACTTTTCAGTCATCACACTAAACCAAAAAAAACTTTTTCGTAGTTAGGGGAAGTTCATATTATTATATTAATAGGCGTACGTAGTCAAAGAGGTACCCAATTTGTTGACAAAAATACCTTTTTTTGGTGATAACACATATGTGTTTTTTTTTCTTTTGGTAGGAATAACACATTATGTTTTAGCTCTCTCAATTATATGGTTCTCGTATTATATGTAGATTTTAAATCTCTAGAAACTACTGTATTAAAATTACATCAGTATTCAGTGTTGTGAACTTGTGATTAAATGCTTTTTTGGAAAGTGTACGTGGAAAGATTAACACTTTTGTTCATCAGTTTTTTTTTTCTTGCCGACTATTGTTTTTTTACTTTATATATACCATAGGTCCATATCAAAATTAAATTTAGTAAAAAGATGGTTTTCCTATTCTTTGCTTTGGAAACACGACTGCGAGACCTATGGTCATAGATTATATTCGATTATGATGAAAATTCAACTGCCGACTAATACATAATTTTCCTACTTGGTTTAAAATATTTTCATTTAACAAAGCATGTACTGATGTACTATATTTGTGATTTACTTTTATTTGGACAGATAATGGACAATTTTTTTTGTTCAAGATTTATAAGAAAATCAAATCAATAATCGTGCATCGGTGCATGTGATACCCTGTATCAGCCAATACATACATGTACTCTACCTGAGGTTGTAACGTAATCTAAATTTCCATAGCGAATACTGTTTCAAATAATATATACTTTGTATAGATTTCTAACTCTTAATTGATACCTAAAAACAGACTATTAAATTTATATGGCTTTCATAATTTATCAACATTCCAGTTTATTTCAAAACTTTATGAGCATCTTTTTTTCCAAATATGCCCCATATTTAAGCAGACATTAAACATGAGATTTAATTACTTGTTAGCTACAGAATAGTTATTTAGAATTTTAGATATTCTCATGACAAAAAGGACAATGATTCCGACAAACTCGTTTGCCTTAAATAATTTGAACGTAAATCCAAACCACTTGCTTCGTTTAACAACTGACAAAACAAAACCCTAAATAAAATAAACATTACATAACAGATCTAGAACCCAAACGCCAGAATGATCAACATTTTAAATACAGTAAGAAAGGGAATTAAAATAAGAAAAATATTCTTTTGTAACGAAAAATAAAACTTTAATTTATTGCACTAATTCTACTGCATAAGCAAACTTCGGATGAGTGCAGCTTGAGCGGAATCAGTTGATTCCAAAAGTTGCGACAACCTTTCACTCAGATCATCCACTTCTTTGCTCAAGTTCCTTATGTAACTACATGTCTCTTGCAATACCCTCGATGCTGAAACCTGAAAATGTATCCAAAATGTGTTATGTCGATAAGAAGAAGTATAATAAACTTTACAAGACCTTGTGGAATCATGCTATTTATTGTCTCTAAGTTTTGAAATAAAAACTCCGTACTTCTTACAAGTGTATCACAATCAAATGAATCAATGTATATATACAGATATATGCAACATATGGAAGATTAAACATCTACAAAAAAAAGTTAGAAATCATCATGTGGTTTATATCATTTTTCTAGTTCAAAAGTTTATAGTATATATTCGCTTTCTTGTAAAATTCTATATATAATTAAAACTCCAAGACTTTACATTTAATTTTATAATTCTAACTAAAGGCTCTACTCTCTAGTTTGATTGCAAGATTAGTGAGATACTAGCAAATTAAATTAGTGTTCTTTTTAGTTTGGTCGAGGAAAAAAAAATCATAAAATGATGAAAAAAATATAGTATTTAAATGAAGAATTGATTAGACCACTAAACCTTTCCAGATCGTCTGTTGTTACCAAGTTCGGGAAGAAGACGATGAAGCTGAAGCACAAGATCGTTGATTTGTTCTTCGGTGATCATGGGAACTCCGGTTTGTCTTGACCGTGATTTTCGGTTAGACATTATGTAATATGATATGGTAAAGTATAGCTAGAGAGATTTTGTAAATCGTAGGGTTTCTTAACTTTGATCAATATAGATATGTGATCAGTGTAAGTCTTTTGTTTGTATGTTATTTTATAATATAAGAGTGAGAGCAAGAGAAATATATATGAAGGAAAGATATAGAAGTGGAGGGGGGACTGCAACTGCATAGAATAAAGATGAATGGTTTCAACTTGTGTTTATATAGAAGCTTCCATCCGTTTTGGCTCCACTGAATAAAATATAAAATACTTAGTATAAGTTTCTTGTAACATGTTTCCTAAATATTAAATGATAATATCTTCAAGTATAGTTAAAATTATTCGGTGAACAGATTAAAAGTATATCGTGATCAACATTAATGTTTGCTTTGAAAGGAAGGTGAGCTTTTTGACATAGGTGTCGAAGATCGAGTGTTTGTTTAAAAATTTATTGAAGACTACGCCATTGTTCTGTAGAAAAACACGCTCATCACATTTATGCACAAAATTTCTATTAGTTTAATGTAATTTTGTGAATATATTTTTGCACCAAAAAAACGGTATTTATTTGTTTTTTTTTAAATCAATTATGGATTTGCCATTTTTTGGGATGACATTTGTGAATTTTGTCCTTTTTTGAATAGTTTATGGATTTTGCCCTTTTCAGGCTACGGAAATATGATTTAACATGCGTTTTATTCGTTATGTTTGGGTTAGTCGGTTGTGGTTGTTCTTAGGGTTTAATATTTTGTATAAACTACGTATTTTTACCAAAAAAAATCCGAAATACGTACATTTTTAAGTGTTAGAAAATGGCATATCCGTAAGATTTTAGTAAAAATGGCAATTTCAAAAGATTTCTATGAAAAATGGCAAAATCAACAATAATCCCTTATTTTTTTTATAACCCAAGTGATCATAAAAGTTTTATAGGTCTAAAGACTAATCATAGAGTCCGAGAAAATCATGTTAGAATTCGAACCCCGGTGGTCAATGCTACTCGAACTTAAGTAGTCAATGTTAAACGGTATTTACTTGTTATTTACAACAACATCTTAGGTTTTAAAATTGTTAATATTAGTAGGGAACAAATTTCCGTTTTATCCTTACTAAAATTGAAGCATTAACTTTCAATTTTTATTTCCGCATTTGTATTCTAGTTTTCATATTTCTCTATGTTTCACTATATAGGGAACAGATTAAAGTTCGGAAAAAAGTGATCCTATGACATTTTAGTATATTATCTAAAAGGTGATACTTGATTATAGTAGGAGGATTCCTCTCTCTTTTTTTGGTCACGTCACGAGTATAGGAGGATATTAATAGACAATGGGACTATGCATCCATGATCCATATACATTTGGGAAATTAATAGACAATGGGAATTATTTGCATTGTACTAAATTATTAGCTTGACCATAACGTTTAGTACAATGAAGATTATATGCAAAAACATTGAAGATTACTATAATAACCCATGAAGATTTATGTGGTTACATACTTGATCAAAAACATATACTAATGTGAGCATGTACAGACAAACATATATAATTACATTTTGGTTTTGGTTTTATTAGTGATGAGATTAAATAATTCAATTACTGGTATTTTCTATTTTGCGTGTTCTTAAATTAGTTTGTTTTTGTTCTTTCTTTTATTATTATTTTGATACCCATGTCCATCAATCAGTTGATTAATTGCAAATTTGGAATAATCAATCAAACGTTCGCCTTTTTTGGTTAGTTCATTGAGATCAATCAATTACAAGTCTATTTCAAGAATTCATAATCAATGGATCATGATTCCTATATAACTCAATCTATTAGTAATACAAATCAAATTACATGGTACTCCGTCTCACTACCCTTTATATAACATTTGTATAATTTATTATGAAAATCAGAACAACATTAGTAGTGTTACATTACTCATCATAAATTAATTATTGCACTTTCCTTATAAATGAAATTTAAAATACAATGATAATTTATTGAGTGAAAATTATAATTTATTGTTTATTTTTAATAGATCATGATAAATTATATATATTTTATATTAATTTTAGGAATAAATAGCGATGAAACCATTTTATTTGAAACATGGCTTCAACAATTAGGTTCCAACTTCCAAGTGCGAATTCCGATGATCACTTCAGAAGATAGTTATATAATGTAAATTTGTCGCAACAAAGAAGTTTCAATTTTTTTTAGTTTTGCTGGATTTGACTTAGTTTTTTAAAACGACCCTATCTAACTATAACTTTAGTATTGCTTATAAACCAACACTAAATTTTTAAAAACGAAAAAAATAACCAAGTTGGTTTATCAATTATGATTTCTTCATTATACGCCAATTTTTTTTTTTTGTTCACATTCATTACGCCAATTTTATATCATCATCAAATTCAAAAGTCAAGACAGTCGATTGGTGAATTAATAGAGAAGTGAACTGATATGAAAAAGAATAATGATAGAACTATATCACTATTCCGATCCATAGAGTTTGTCGATTATTTTTTGTGTGTTTCGAAAGACTTTGCTCCATGAATTTAATCACATCTTGCAACTTGTGGTATTATTTACTTTTGTAGACGCAATTTGTGGTGTTAAATATGGTAAAATGTGTACTTTCAAATACTAATAACTTAACGGTTTTTTTTGTTTGGTTTTTTCTAGCATATTGTTTTGGTCTTTTATAATCTTAACTGTCCGAGGATTAAAATTAAATAGCTTTTGTTTATTACGAAAAAATCCAAATAAATAATATTTGTGATTAATTAATCAATATGTAGTACAATTGCGTGGTCAGCTTAGCTTGGATCTCGGGGCACATGATTTTTTTGGAATATACAGCGAAGAATCACGATGTACGTACTCTGTTAATTTGGTTTTTATTTAATTTTTCTAATTTCCATACTAGTTTTGTTTATATATGTTTCCAGAATCAAAGAATATTATTATTTACTGTAAATCTGTAATATATACACTCAATCAAGTTCTCAAATTTACTTCTCATTGTATTAATCAACTCTGAGAAATATTTAAAAAGACCTTGTTGCTTTCTTTTTTCATCCCAAATAGAAATAAGTGATTGTGAAAAGGAAAGAAAAAAAACTCGAGGTTCTGTTGCAATGCTTACCGCACACAAACATCCAACCAAGTTGAGATGTATTTTTTGTTTTTACACCGAACCAAGTTTAGATGTTTTAAGATGTACGTAAAATATTTAGAATTATATATAAATTTATTTTATTTTTTCAAAATAATTATTTTAGAATTTAGAAAATGTGTAGAAAATTAAAAATCAAGGAAAATAACAAAATGTCAATCAATCTATTTTTACCATTCAAACTTTACATCCATAAAATGATGAGTCCATCGAAATGGGAAACTGACATCTTTGAATCATATCTAACCGAACACGAAAGAAACATATAAAAATATTTTGAAAGTGTGTAGAAACCCAAGTTGAAGAAAACTTTTAAATATACATTTGTTAGAACTTTATTAGATTTTAGTACAATAGTATTCCAAGAAAGATTGCGGAGATCTCTTTGGCATATGGTTTTTGTCTGAATTATTCGCTTCTATGCTATTGTATTGGATTCAAATGTATAAGCATAAGATATTTATATACGAAAATACAGACTCATGTAGTTTTTTATTTTTTTTTGGTAAAACAGACTCATGTAGTTGATCAAAAACAAATATACATACGCGTGTACTTCACACTCTCGCTTTTATGTGAAGCATGTGCATGCATGCAAATACAAATTCTAAGCTTGCTGTGTGCGATTCCATCGCTCCATTTAATTTTACTGGACAAAAATGGAGACTTAGTTAAGAGGTGTAACTAGACACAAATGAGTTAATCTGCAATTTCTTGATTACCATTACGTTCTAACAAAAACGTGTACCAATACCATTGGTACTAAACTACCTTTTATCAAAAAGGAAAAAAAAAAACATTGGTACTAAACACTTACACATATAGTAATATTAAATTAAGTAAAATATTATGTGGTTAGCATGATATATCATGATAATTGTACGGGGAGGAGTCTTTTACAACTCGCATGCTAAGCTGGAGAATCTTTATAAAGTTTCCCAAATATGGAATACATAAATTTTCCCAAATATGGACTACACAAATTTTCCTTTTTAGTCTTAGTGGAGAATATCTCCACAGAAAATATTGTTCTTGTCCCGAGTTCTTGCCCAAGCCTCTGTGGTTTAGTGGCAGAGGAAGCTTTGGTGAAGGGTGAAATTCCCAGACCCGAGTTCGATTCTCCCTGGAAACAAAAACACATTTGTTTGGGAAGTCTGTCAGTTGGGCCTTGGCCCAATTGGTTTACCTGGTAGTTAGAAATGCAGACGGCCTGACTACCCTCTGGCATTAGTCGGAAGGTATTCCAAACTCGGATCAGGCAGTGTGGTGGCCCAATTCTTCCTGGATCGGGAGAAGTCCACTCTGTAGCACCTCGGTGCGTTCCTACCGAGACCGACCGGATCAGCCGATAAGGTTTATCAAAAAAAAAAAGAAAAAAAATATATATATATTGTTCTTTGTTTTCCATAGAAGAAAAAAACAGATATTTTTAGCTTGTGTATTCTTTGCCTAAAACGTCGTCTAAGACTAGAAAATGCCAATGGATCTAAAATTAATTTCAAAAAAATTCTTCAAGTAAAAAAACCCAGTTTTTAGAAAAATTAATTTTAGTAAAAAACTTCAATTTTCTATTAGTTTTTTCGAGGGTCCTTGAGACGGGCCTGTATTTTGGGCGGGTGAGATATGATGGAGCCGTGACGAAGCAGCCGGCCCCGCCCAACAAGATCCCATATTTAAATGAATCAATTTATTTGAACCCACTGTCCTGACCTTAATGGGCTTAAACAAAGCCCATTATCCGTGTTATCAAAAAACTGACAACTCGTTAACACTCCGAGTCAATGCAAATGACTCAGTATCCTCTTCTAACGAATTATCATTGTTCTTGATGAAATTGAACCAACGACGACGAATCGCAAATGGAGGCGATCAAACCACTTCCACAGGTCTCGAGCTTCTCTGCTTCCGTCTTTAGCTTCCTCGATGACAAATTCAGAGACTCCACGGATCTCTCCCAGTCTCCAGGTCTGGTTTCCGAGTTACAGACCGAGATTTCCGAATTGGATCAGAGATTAGCCGGATTAAATCGCCAGCTCGAGTCAGTTCTTGCTTCTTACGCTTCGTTTTCCGATCGCGTCGGTGGTTTATTTGTCGAAGTTAATGCCAAATTGGCTGATCTCTCTTCTTCTACCTCCGTTCCTTGCTTCGCGTCAGGTTCGTATTGATTTCCTCACGATTCGTCTAAAGAAACAGCGAAATGCAGATTATAATCGTGAAATGTTGTAGTCAATGATGACAAATTGAGTCTCTGCTGTTTGTGAAATACATTTCCGTTATAATTTGAGAATTGTTAACTGTTTAATTCATTCAGATGGCGGAAAGGAGGGGGAGGAGGCGACGGAGCAATTAGCCGGGGAGGAGCTTCCGTCATTAGCAAAGGAAGTGGCACAAGTTGAGTCTGTGCGGGCTTATGCTGGTATGTTTGCTTTGGTTGGTGTTAAGGCGTTTTGACTTTGATGGCTTGGATAGTTTCTGATAAAGAGTCGGTGTTATTGATGTTGATCGAGATTAGATAGTCCCGAATTAGGAGTTTTCAACGTTCCTTCTTAGTTTGGTCGTTGTGGTGTTCATTTTCTCCCATTAGTTGTGTGTTCAAACTTTAAAGATTTTTCTCTATGTTTCAGAGACTGCACTAAAACTTGACACTTTAGTGGGTGAAATCGAGGATGCTGTGATGTCTTCTTTGAATAAAAACTTGAGAACATCTCGGTCAAGCGGTTTTGAAGTAAGCACATTTTCTTCAGTTTGAGTGTTCTGTATTAAAAGTTTCGAACGTGTGTACGGATCAATGTTCTGAATTTACTGATTACAGGAAGTGCGTCTACATGCTATCAAAACACTTAAAACGACAGAAGAGATACTGAGTTCAGTAGCTAGGAGACATCCTCGATGGGCACGTCTTGTTTCTGCAGTTGATCATAGAGTAGATAGAGCTTTAGCCATGATGAGACCTCAAGCAATTGCTGATTACAGAGCGTTGCTTTCTTCTCTTGGATGGCCACCTCAGCTTTCTACACTAACTTCAGCGAGTCTTGATTCAAAGTCAGAAAATGTCCAAAATCCGCTTTTCAACATGGAAGGGAGCCTCAAAAGTCAATACTGTGGAAATTTTCAGGCCTTGTGTAGCCTGCAGGGGTTACAGTTGCAAAGAAAGTCGCGGCAGCTTGGAAGCCATAAGGGAGAAAATGTTCTTTTCCACCAACCACTCTGGGCTATTGAAGAGCTGGTCAACCCTCTGACAGTTGCATCTCAGCGACATTTTACAAAGTGGAGTGAAAAGCCTGAATTCATTTTTGCCCTTGTGTATAAAATCACAAGGGACTATGTGGATTCTATGGATGAGTTGTTACAACCCCTCGTTGATGAAGCAAAGTTAGCTGGGTACAGTTGCCGAGAAGAGTGGGTTTCGGCTATGGTAAGCTCCCTGTCTTTGTACTTGGTGAAAGAGATATTCCCTATATATGTTGGACAGCTAACCGAAGCAAATGAAACTGATCTTCGTTCTGAGGCCAAGGTTTCGTGGCTCCATCTCATCGACCTCATGATCTCTTTTGATAAGCGAGTACAGTCTCTGGTATCACAATCAGGAATACTTTCGCTTCAAGAAGATGGGAATCTTCTGAGAATTTCCTCTCTCTCAGTTTTCTGTGACAGACCTGATTGGCTCGATTTATGGGCAGAGATAGAGCTAGATGAGAGGCTAGTCAAATTCAAGGCAGAAATTGATAACGACAGAAATTGGACAGCAAAGGTCCAAGACGAACTCATCTCCACTTCCAACGTTTACAGACCACCAATCATTTCCAGCATCTTTCTGCAGCATTTGTCATCAATAATCGAACGATCCAAATCAGTACCGGCCATATATTTGAGGGCAAGGTTCCTGAAATTGGCAGCCTCACCAACAATCCATAAGTTCTTGGATTGCCTCCTTCTCAGGTGCCAAGACGCCGAAGGACTAACTGCATTAACCGAAAACAACGATCTAATCAAGGTCTCAAACTCTATCAATGCTGGTCACTACATTGAATCTGTATTAGAAGAATGGTCTGAAGATGTCTTTTTCCTTGAAATGGGAACTGGACAGCACGATCCACAGGAATTTCCAGGACTGGAGAATTTTACAGAACCTTCTGAAGGTATTTTCGGAGAAGAATTTGAGAAGTTGGAGAAGTTCCGGCTAGAGTGGATAAACAAGTTGTCTGTGGTGGTCTTGAGAGGCTTTGATGCTCGAAGTCGAGAATACATAAAAAACAGAAAGCAATGGCAGGAGAAGAGAGACAAAGAATGGACGGTGTCAAGGGCACTAGTTGGGGCTCTAGACTACTTGCAAGGAAAAACGTCTATAATAGAAGAAAATCTAAACAAAGCAGACTTTACAGCTATGTGGAGGACTCTAGCCTCTGAGATAGACAAGTTGTTCTTCAACAGCATCTTGATGGCAAACGTGAAGTTTTCCAATGATGGAGTCGAAAGGTTAAAAGAAGACATGGAGGTTCTATATGGGGTTTTCAGGACGTGGTGCGTTAGACCCGAAGGTTTCTTTCCTAAACTAAGTGAGGGGCTTATGCTTCTGAAGATGGAAGAGAAGCAAGTGAAGGATGGTCTGAGTAGAGGGGATAAGTGGTTACGTGAGAACAGAGTTCGATATTTGAGTGAAGCCGAAGCCAAGAAGGTAGCTAAGAGTAGAGTCTTCTCTTAGTTAGATCTCTTTCAGCAAATCAATATCTCACTGATGTCATCGGAGAGTCAGACTAGGAAGGTACATTCATAGACTCGCACGAATACGGATAGGTGGGATCATTTCAGTGGATTAAAATATAACACTCAAGTTTGGATTTTTAATTGAAATTGTACTAACCAGCCCTAGTTTTGTTTCGTCTCGGTGTGAACTTCATTATCTTAATGATTCATGATTTAATAGAGAAGCTAAAAAAAGGAAACTCTGACACTTTTAAGATTCTCACTTTGGGTCAAAGTAATTGTTTTAAAACAAGAAAAAACCTCTTGAATAGTAACAAAAATAAGTCTCATTGTTCTCAAACTAAAGCTTTCTAATAGAAGCTCATTCATCTTCAAGTTTCAGTTAGTTTCCTTTTTAACAAAAGAAACTTGCAAGAGAAGGCCATGACTAGCCATTGTCTGTCACCCTGAAAATTTTGATTCGGAAATTGCTTCTACTTAGGATTGTTAATAGTCAGAGCTTAGGCTTGAGTCTTTTCTTCTTCCTGTTGTTCTCCGTTTGCTTCAGCTTCATCTTCAACTCCTAGGGACTGGTTTAAGTACTCTTGAGCGTCTTCTAGTGCAGATTCATTTGCATCGGTTGCATACAGTATCTTCTTCACTGCTACCACAATCTGCATTTCAGGGAAGTATTAAATGATGAGAAGCATTAAAATGTGCTCGCTGATGAAATCTGGTTGTGCAGGAGCTCATTAGTAAGTGCTCTTTTTTGTCCTCTTGATTCTAAGAACAATATAATATACCATGCAAGATAGACTGAGACAAGGTTTGAAGAAAAAAGAACAGGCTCTACGGGAGCGCTTACCGGAAGATCATCTAGTTCAGGAGTTTGGCAGAGTATCTCAACATCCCGGAGCTTGGAGAAGTAAAAGTCTCTTTCTTTTTCCAAGAGATCAGTAGAGATCTTGAGATCCGCAAGCTGTATCGTAGAAGATGAAAAAGGGTTATATATGACATATGGTGGATGCTTCGTCCTTTAGAGTATAGGTGAAAACTAAGAAGAAAGCTTATACTAAAAGCGATAGGATCTATGTCAATGTACCTCCTTCAACAAAGCCTGCACTTCAGCTGCTTTTGTTGGCTTGGGCCCTGAGAATTATGATGATACCAACATGTTTAGAAAGATGCATAAAAGAATTATTATTGTTTGCATAGAAAATCTGTTTATTTAATGGCAGACCTGATACTTTGCTAAGTCCCACTGAACCGGAATTGGGTGGAGGATGATTATTGTTAGTTTGCAGTGACTTTGGAATTTTGTTAGATCCCTTCACACTCCTCTCTTTACCATTTCTTGATCTTCGCTCCACTGGATTATAGTTCCTATAAGAAACCACATATTTTACAAGCTTAATTGTTCGGAAAACAATGGAGGGTTAACAAATCCAAAAATCTAACATATGAAACCACATACTCATTCATAATACCACCATTAATGGAATCACAGAAACGTTTCAGCCATTGCAGAAACTCCAAATTATCCAATGGTCGGCCTTTGACAAGCCTGTTAATTTCCAATGGCTGAGGTGTTTTCTCAGTAAGACAAACAAGTTGAGTAATACATATACATAGTATATAGTATATACACAGGAACGCAACACATCAAGAGATGATTGATTTACCTTTGTAATTTTCAGCTTGTTGAACACATCTTGCAAGACCTTGTAGTTCTGTATCATGTCGTACTCGTTCTTCGCATCAAAGTTAACCTTGCAGAGGAGAATTTGAGATATTCAGCCGCCAAGAAGCAAAAGTAATCATAAGATAGGTAACTATAAAAGTTAAAAAATCACCTTGTGCATTGGCACAACTCCTGGAAATGTCATATCAAGCATCTGACATTGCACAGCACCAGATGCAGCCTAGCAAAACCCATAAATTTTTACTTAGAACAAAGACGACAGTCTCATGACTGACACAAATTTTAGTGACTTTAGGACTCTTTAGATCCCTCACAACAACAACAGTAAATCTATGACATTGCAACATTTATACAATCAAAACAACTAAACAATTACACAATGCTAAAGCCTAAAGCCCTTTGTGTCCTCTTAACCAAACATCATCTTACTCTCATAAGACTCGAACATTAACTTAAGCCCCAAATCTCACTACCATCCTCCAATAATCCTAAGACTGAGTTCTCATCGAAATCTTGTTAGCAAAATTGAAACAAATCAAACCCAAATCTACAATTCCTGCAAAGTTCAAAACCCTAACTCCGAAATCAACATTACCAAAGAAGAATTAAAGAAAGCTCGCATGCAGAGATATACAAGAAGAAATACCTCTTCGACGCGAGAGAGATTGAGCTGAAGACGATCATTAATCCAAGTCAGAATCTCGTTTCTTCCGACGAAGTAAGCACTATCCATCATTCCAATGTTCGTCGCCATTTAAGTTTTTTTGCTTGTCTCCTAAACCCCAAAAAAAAAACCCTCTTTTTCTTGGAAACGAGAGCGGTAGAAGAAATGGGTATTGAAGGAAAATGGAGCAGAAGACGTCAAGAATTCTCCTTTGTTTCGAGAAGAAAAAAAGGAAGAATTTTTTTTATGATTCGATCTTGTTTTGAACGGAGAAACGGAAGCAGAGAAAAAAGTGTTTGAGAGAGAGAGAGAACGGAAAAGTGAAAAAGCAGAAGGAAACGGCTGGCAGCGGCAACTGGAAAGATGGCCAATTTTTAATTTTTTATTTAATTATTTGTTTTAAATTGTGTATTGATGTCCCGATGTTTTCATGTGGTTGTGATTTGTGAACCAACACTTTTACAAAAAAATACTAATATAGATATGAGAAAATTTTTGATAGATAAATTCATAAATGTTGAGCCATGATTTCAGAAATAGTCAAATAGTGAAATTTCAGTTTCATAAATTTTCAAATTGGCAAACTTTAAGTGAGAGAAAAATCGAGATTAGAATGCGACAGAGCGAAAGTTTAGTAGTGAGATTCAAAGAAAACAAAAAACCACAAGCCTTTGGTTTGTTGTAATTTACAGCCAAATTCATTCAAATTTTTGAAACAATAAGGTAAGTTGAATTAACTAGGCTCCAGTTGTATTTCTAGTAGGTTTTGTATTTGGTTAAATACATTTTTTTGGATGATTAATGTTGTAGAATTTAGAAATGTATAATTCATCTTTTACATAGAATTGTGTCTTTATCGAATTTGTATTTTCAGCAATGAATTGGAAATTTATTTGGTCATTCTTGTTGTTCACGTTCGTGATATAATTTAACATTGAACTTTTTCTAGTTCTCAAAATTGATTTTGGTTTTAATTAAGCTAATGCAACTTCGACATTGATTTTGTGACTGTTTTGTTGCGCTTGTTATGTACGCATGACAATGTTTCTTTAGATTACATATAGGTGGATATTAGAAAAATAGTAGTCCATATAACAATGGAGGAAATTTGATTATGGTGGACAAGAATCTTCTTGTTAGTAATCTTTCACTCAAATTAATAAAGTCTGATACTGAAATCTATAATTTAATTATTTCAAGCTGGTTGAGAAATATAAAGAATACCTGGAATTGAGGAAGTTGACACCAAAAAAAAGGATGGTGGGATGGTGCATAATGCAGACATTCCGATCCATGCAGATTTCATAAAGAAACTACATTAAACAGCAAAACTATAACAATTAGGGTAGTCTTATGTTATGTAATTGTTGTTTTGCAATTTTCATTTCCAAAATTTTGGTTTCTCTCAAAATCAAATGAAAACACAAGCATAAATACGATTTAAATTATGTGATCTAAAACTATAATTTAAACCATAGTTCTAACAAATAATAATAATAATAATAATAATAGATGTTAAGTGATCGAAAAATACTACTTGAAAGATTATTTACTCGTTAGCACAAAAAAAAACATATTTTAGTCTTATGTTATGTAATGTATCTAGTTTTGTTTTCAGGGACGATTGGGTTCAGGTTGGCTTCAATGTTGCGTTGTGGGCTACCTTATAGCGTACTCGGAGGACTCTACGAGAGAAAAGTTTGATGATTTCATCCGACAATGCATTGCACAACAATGATTTCAGAGATGAGTTTTTAAAGCTCATATACTGTAATAGATTTGGAAATTTTTAGCTTCCTAAGCAATATGAAGCTAGAGAAATTATATACATACTAAGTGAAACGTCAACAGATTTTGATCTCTCATCTATACAAGCATAAATACGATTTAGATTATGTTATCTAAAACTATGATTTAAACCATAGATTTAACAAATAATAATAATAATAGATGTCAAGTGATCGAAAAATATTACTTAAAAAAAAAAAAAAAAAAATATTACTTAAAGATTTTTTAATCGTTAGAACAAAGAAAAGAAAAACATTTGCTCAAAACTTTGATATTTGAAGTTACATTTTTTAGTTATTATTCATAATTAATAGAACATTGTAAAAAAAAAAGTATTACTTGAAAATTTTGAAAAATTATGGTGTTTTTTATTTCTTCATTAGACAAAATAAAAGTTTTAAAAGGTATATCATACAGAAGCACAAAAACAGTTTAATAAAGTCTGAAACCAACAAAAGATCCCTATTACAATCCGGATTCAAATGAAGTCGTTGAAATTACCCCCACATATAGTCTTGTCACGTGACAATTAATTTTGATTTGTACTACACTAGAAACCAACAAAATAATTAAGAAGTCGATGAAATTGAAACATTGGCTTCCGGCATTTTTAAGGGCGTATACTTTGTCCCAAATAATATTATGATTTATGAGTTAGGGTAAGCATAACATGGGCTTCTAAGTATTGTTAAGCAATTAATATATATATATATATATATATAATTATATATATATATATACATATATTAAATATTGTAATTATTAATTAGGGTGACAAAAAAAAATCTGTTAAAATTGCTCTCTCATGAGATCTTACGATGGTTAAAGGATGACTTTATAGTCACACAATCACAAAGTTTTTTTCCATAGTTTTTCTACAAGTTTTCTTTATACACATTTTTTCTAAATAGTTTGCATCAATGTTTTTAATAAATTAGGGGATTTTATTTTTAGTCGCTTTCGGTATCTATTAATATTGGCACGGCTCTAATGTCACTCCCTCTCCTTATGCTTCTGCTTCCTCTTCCCATCTTAGAAGTAGGTGCGAACTTCGAAAGCATGATCTCCTAAGAGGTAATCACCATGTGAATCACGCGGTTATGTTCGACTTCATTAGCTCCTTCCACGAAGTAATACACACTTTGTAAATCATCCACCACCAACCTCTCCAAAACCCAAGGCTGCAGGGGCTTGCCGTCGAACCACTAGGTGATGGTTTTCTAATACCATGCATGTGTAAACGCAAGAAAGTAACCGTTGAGATCTTCTTGTTTCATTTCTAACAAACCTGAAACGCTTAAAGACGAAAAAACCCTAAGAATCAAACTGTCAAAGATTTCGTAGATTTTCATCCAAAATGTTTCTTTTTAAAGGTGTTTTTATTTATTAATTAAAATTAATTTCATTTTTATTCTCTGCCTGGTAGCAAAAATGGTAAAAAGAGAAGACGTGGAAATCAGATATACGTTGTGACTTTAGAGCATGAATATTGGTTGAAATGTTGAGTATCTTAGACAAATCTTAGGATTAAAGTTGATTAAAAATAATCAAACCAACATCTTAAAGCTAAGATTTGTATCTAAGTTAAGATGTTTTTCTTAACTTAAGATGTTGCAAGGTGTCACATTGTGATTGGTTAAAAGTGATATGTTTTGATACGTATTGGTGATATGTTTTGATACGTATAAATTTTATACGTATAAATTTTATTTTTATATTGGTGATATGTTTTGATACGTATAAATTTTATTTTTTGATATGTTTTGTCAATTGGTGATATGTTTTGATACGTATCAATTTTATTGGTCAATTGGTGATATGTTTTGGTCAATTGGTGATATGTTTTGGTGATATGTTTTGATACGTATAAATTTTATTTTTATATTAATATTTTTTTTTCTACGTATTTTCTGTTTGATAAAAGTGATATGTTTTGATACGTATAAATTTTATTTTTATATTAATATTTTTTTTCTAAGAACCACATGTTAAGAACCTACCATTAATCACACAAAAATCTTAACCCAAAAATACTATCTCTTACCTATCACTTTTACAAATATATTACTTAAATATTTCTAAGATTTATTTCTAAGATACTACCAATAATCATGCTCTTAGGCTTTAGAAATGCTATAAAGCTTCTTCTTGTTGACTTCTTCTCTCCCAAAATCACAGATTCTTCCAATTACCTCCGATCAAAAAAACCACCACTATCATTACCCTTCAATGGAATCAATCAACACCTTGAAAGGCTACGACAAAGTATCCGACCAAGAAAACCAAATTCATCATCATCATCATTCTCCACTTCCAAAACCATCATCATTTTCCCGTAAAACCCTAATCGCCACCGTCTCCGTCGTATCTCTCCTCTTAATCCTCACCGTCGTCGCTTTAACCGCCGGAGTTTTCACTCATCCTCCTCCACATAATCCTCCCATCTCCTCCGCTTCTCTCAAGTCAGTCTGTGGCCTTACTCGTTACCCAGAGACCTGTTTCAATTCTCTATCTTCTTCTCTCAACGAATCAGATTCAAAACTTAACCCTGAATCAATCCTCGAGCTTTCTCTTCGAGTCGCTGTTAAAAATCTCTCAAACCTCTCTATCTCTTTCCGATCTATCAACGATATGCCTGAAGACGCGGCGGTTGGTGATTGTGTGAAGCTTTATACCGACGCGTTGAGTCAACTCAACGATTCGATTACAGAGATTGAGAAAGAGAAGAAGAAAGGAGTGAACTGGTTGACTAAAGAAGTCGTCGGAGATGTTAAGACTTGGATTAGCGCCGCCATGACTGATGGTGAGACTTGTTCCGATGGGATTGAAGAAATGGGAACAATTGTAGGGAATGAGATCAAGAAAGAAATGGATATGGCGAATCAGATGATGAGTATTAGTTTGGCCATTGTTAGCCAAATGAAGAAGCTTTTGTTGATATTTCACTAAACCAATCATAAAGGTTGCAACTTTTTTCTTTCTCTGTTTGTCAATTTCGAATTCATGAAGTGTGTTGTGAGCTTCTCTGTTCTTGCTCTGTAAGTAACTACTACATTGATTTGTTTTTGGTATGTAATTTGATAAAAGATAAATCTTTTGTTCTTGTATTTTACATTCTATTCACTTACTTTGATCAAATTAGAGGTTGTTCTCTATAGTTCAAAAGGTTTAAATCAAAACGAGTTTCGGCGTCTCCTTGTCTTGTCTACTTCTTTCTTGGTCGCGTTCATCAACTGTAAGAAGGAATAAGATTGAAATCTCCATTACCGGAGCTTAAGAATCATATTTTAAAAACAATGAGTATGTATGTACCTGCAGAGTTAGGGATCTGACTATCTCTTCTGAAGATTTGATCTTCTCTGCATCATCGCGAGCCATTAGTACCGCAACTTCAAGTTTCTTTGAAGTCATTCCCAGTTCGGCTTCTAGTTTTTTCGATTTTAGAGTAAGCTCTTCCACCTGAGTGTTAAAAAGTTTTTACTTGTCTTCATCTACAATACCTTAAGCTACATTTGATTCAATATGGGATAAGTGGTTGGACTAACCTGTGCTTTGAGTACTGATATTTCATGGCTTAGGCACTGGTTTGATTTCTTTGGCACTTCTTGCAGTAAATCATGATCTGTAATGTCGGTGGTGAAGTCTGAAGTAGTCGCAACGGATTCAACCGGGCTGGATTTTATCGATAAAGGAAACAACTCAACAGAACCTCTACGTGAAAATGGGAGACCACACGTCACTGAGTGTCTTATAAGAGAGGATGTGTCTGATTTCGAAGCGCAATGCTTGGAACGTTGTTTGCCTTCTTCTTTAACTGAATCAAAAGAGGTCAGCCTGGAGAGTCGCCGTATGCCTTTCAGGTTGAAACTACCTTTAATATCCATATTTGAGTGAGTCGACGACGTGCAGCTTGTTCCTGAAGTTTCACCAATGGTTTTCAGGTCCGGGATCTTAGTTTGTCTGAAGAAATCAAATGAATCCACCCTATGAAGAAGCTGACGCTGCGGTGTTGTACCAATTTCATCCATCTCGTTACTGCTAGATGGTAGACTTGCGTTTGAAAACCTGGCACTATTTGCGGGAGTTCCTAAAGATTCTCTAATTCCTTCGAGTTTGATATAGCAGTCATCACAAACACGGTAAGGCCTGTTCGTCTTGGGAGCCATTGCTGCTGCTAATGATTTCTTACTAGTGCATGAATTACAGAAGACACTCCCACAGTTGTAACAGTTGTGAAGCTTCCTCATGTAATTAAAAGGATGGCGACAACCAGAGCACTTAGAACTATCAGTACCGGTAATTGGTTTGTGAAGACAAATGGTTGCTGTGTAATTAGATCCACACACTACTTTTCTCACTTGTTTACCTTTCAAAGCTTTCACAAGAGTCGGCATGCGTCTATATTCAGTGTCTCCGTGCCCGAGCTGTCCATTTGATCCTTTGCCCCAAGTGTAGACCTCAGCCTTCGAATTCAAAACCGCGATATGGTGAAGCCCGCAAGCCACTTCTTGGACAAAACTCTTTCCTAGACCCCCTTCAATACAAGAAGGAGCTCTCACAACATTATCCTGACTCGGATCAGCAGTTCCCATAGCATAAACTTGTCCAGACATAGAGAGAGCAACAGTTATGCTCTGGCCACAAGCTATCTGTTGAAAGCTAGTTGTATCCAGTTCAGTTACACTCAATGGGATTAGTCTAGACTCTATATCACCATGTCCGAGTTTCCCATCATCTCCATCACCCCAAGTAAAGAGCTTTCCTGATGATGTGGCCTCACCAAAAACACTGACAACAGCAGCTGAATGCCAAACGCCGCAAGCTGTCCTAATTGTTCTGCAGCCATTTAGCGCCTCGACTTCTCTAGGAATGTTTGTGCTTATACGATCACCGTGTCCAAGCGCACCAAAAGTACCATCACCGAAAGTAAACAGTTTACCTTCTGATGTCACAAAAGCTGTATGCCAAGGTCCGCAAGATATAGTTCTTACATTTATACCTTCCATCTGACCGAGAATTCGTACCGGTTTCCAATGGCTAGCTCCACTACCAAGTCCAAGGAGACCGGCATTGTGGTCTCCATCACCCCAAGCATATAGATCCCCTGAGGTTGTTACAGCACAGGTATGAAATTCCCCACAGTCAGCTAACTCTACCGTTGATCCGTCAAATTCATCAATAAGCTTTGGGTGTGGAACATAGGAACAAACTCCATGTCCTAACCTGCCACCAGATTCTTCTCCCCAGCTGTACAATTGTCCCTGCTTTGTGACTAACACTGCATAATTGGTGCCGCAAGAAATGCTCTGTGCATCAAGTGCCACATGTGATTTCAAGACTTTGGGTAAAAAAGAATCAGTCATCAGAGACGAGCTGCTGCCACTTTTATGCATGCCACCTCCTAGTAGCCCATCTCCAATACTTTCTCCCCAAACAAAGACATCACAGAGAGACTTCAAGTCTTCAAAACATGAGCCTTGACTAGATGAGCTCACTGCGCTGGAAACGCTATATTTACTTGTATCAACGGCAGGGGAGTGATTAGTAGATCGATTCTCTATAGCCTCTGGAGGCGAAGTATGAGGTTTATGAACCAGTTCATCCAAAGAGAGTGCCTTTAGTACTGCAGTTTGTGACAAAACCTCTGAGAAAACTTTCCCCAGTCTCTGTGGAGTGTTGCAGTGAGATCCTGAGGCCTTTTTTGCATGTTCCTGCAAAAGTGCCAGATAAGATATGATATTAAGTAGGAAATTAAACAACCCTATGCTCCTCTCCTGAAGAAAGAAAAAAACCAGCAAAACCTCGTAGCTTGTGTCACTGCTGACAGATCTGATGTTGGACTTAGAGTTCTTGCTCGTACTACTTTGTTCTCCATTTTCAGGAGCAAAACTACGGCTTCTTGAGTGAAGTACCAATGCAGAAGAAGAGTTGTTTCGTGAGAGAAGAGCGCGAAGTGTAGTGAGCCAGAACTCAGCTTCATCCTTGTCCTTGCATACCTATCAATGAGGTTTAAGTAAATGCTTATCAATCAGTGTATAACCTCTTAAATGGATGTAACAATGGAGACCACAGGGAGCAAAATACAAACCAAATCGAGAGACCGTTCGCCATATATAAGAGAAAAGGATTGATATTCCTTGGTGGGTTGAGGGTATCGTCGGAAAACTGCCTGCAAAAGTTCTTACAATAACATTCATCTGTTCAGAAATCTGCAGCAAAACAGTTACCAGATAAATGATTCATACATTTTAACTTACAGTTCGCTGTCCAGGTATGATCCTTGTCACAGAACTCAGTTTAAGACGTTTCTCCTTTTTACCACAATACCATAACAAATATATTTCATCCTGCATAAACATTTGAGAAAACCACTATCAAATCACAATCTTCAGCTTTGAAATAAACTGTGATTGAAGGTTATGAATGGTACACTTGAAAGCCGAAAAGGGTAGAATTTAGGCTTCCCACGACGGCCGTATTTCAACAGATATGCCCCTTTCTTCAGAATCGCTATCGCCTGAACCAAGTTTTATGCAAAAAGAAGAATCAAACTCTAGGAATTGAAGATGATCTTTACTAAAGATTCTAAGAGAGTTTGGAACAAACCTGCTCATTCTCCCTCTCTGTGGGAACACTTCTCTGGAAACAAGCCATTGTAAGTTTTGAGCACCAGATGATTCCAATGCTCGCCCCATATAATAAAACCCCTTTTGCCTTCTATCTCCAAAGGTTCTTTATCTAAGCCTTGGAATCGAAAACCTCATCAGAACGTCTAATAACTACTGCTGATTTCTTCTATGGAATCTCATTTGTGTTCATCATTTTCCCTTGAAAAATAGAAATAACCTAATCATCTACAATGCCGATTACACAAAACGGGATTGATGATCAAAAATCAGACAGAAACGTACCTAGTTCCTTGGTCCGCACGCAACAATTACGGAAAAAACATTTGTGGAACAAACAGATGTTGAGCTTCAAGCAATTTATGGGTATATATCCGTAAGAGACGAACTAATATCCTTGTCTTCCTCGTCTAGGTTTCTGACTTGACTTTTCCCAAGAATCAGACAGATTTGTGTTGGATTCGAAATGGAGAGCGAGAGAAAAGAAAAACACAACAACCAGATTCTGACCCAGCGACGACGACAACAACAACAGATAATAAGAGAAAAAAAGTCTGTGTCTTCTCCTTTTGTTGGTCTCAGATGCGTTTGTCTGTTATTTACAGTTGTTTCCATTCCTCCTCGTTTTTTCAGGTGCAATGTTTTTTCAGTTTTATCTATCTTATTATGTGCCTATTTTTATTTACTCATGAAATATCAATAGGACAATATCAAATTTTTAATAAAATTTAAGAGTAATATAGAAGAGAGTTCAAAACTCATACATTTTTATCATTGGGTTAGATAGATTACTAGGATGATATAAAACACTCTGTTTCAATAAAAATGAAAAGAACAAAACTTTAATTAATTCTTCTCCAAACCATTTCAACATTTCAAGCCATCAACAAGACTTCCATAGAGGTCATATAAACTTGACAATATTGAGAGAGAAGCATCTGAAAAACAACAATACAATAAAAGTTTGGTGTGCAATAACAAATAGTAATACATGTTTTTGGTATAGAAGAGCATTGATAGAGAGAAAGATTTACTTCTTCTAAAGTTTATAAAAAGAGTGTTTCTGAGTATCCAGAAGAAGCTATTTTGAACTACTCATCAAAGGTGCTCAAGAACCCACCAATGAAACCAGCTCCATTGCACTCCCCACACAACACCTCCTTTTTACCTCTGCCCTCAAGAAATTCAAGAAAATGATATTAAGTAATGCTTTTTTTTGGAGTGTTGTATAGAAGAAAGGAGATAAGATGTTGCAAACCTGCAAAGCCAACAGAGTGCACCAGCTTTAAACTGACCATTGAAATGCTCAATCAAATTCACACCACCTCCTTTGCATTGAGAACATGCCACACAACCTTTGATAACATTTACACAAAATCTTTGTCAGATTACCAAACTAAGAGAACTGTAAACAAAGTCTTTTGGGTAAAGTGTGTATGCTTTCATAAAGAACTTACCGTTCCCTTCACAATTTGCACAAACTAAACTGTTTGGTTTAGTGCTCTGAGGATTATTGTTTGCGGCCTATTGATACCAAAAAAATGAGATTTTTGCATTAACGAAATGGTAAATAAAGTAAGCAAATTTGATAGAGAGGAAAATCCTAACCTTAACTTCAAAACTTTGGGATTTGGAAGTCTGAAGCAGTTCTCTCTTCTGGACCAAGGAAGAGGTGTTATCATTAGTTGAGAAGAAGTGAGTAGGTTTAGGGTTTTTGCTGGGAGATTGGAAGCAAAAAGTAGGAGGAGAAGAGAAGAAGCATAGTGAATTCGCCATTTTTCTGTTTTCTGATTCTTCTTACCCACTCGATAGCAAGATAAGATGACTCTCTCTCTCTCACTTCTCTTTTTGTCAAGTGCCTATTTTACCAAAATACCATCATTTTCTATAACCGCTTTAAACCAATCCAAACCAAAACCAAAACCAATCCAAACCAAAACCAATGAACCGGTTTTCTTTAAACCCAATTTCACATTTTTGTTTCCATTTAGAAAGCTTTTTTCTTTAAAGAAATTTGATATTTTTGGTTCTGTTTCTGTGTTGTTTAGAATCTTAAGATAAAAGAAAATGACAATGGTTAGAGCTAATTTACTTATTTATCTCAGACGACCCATAAAGTAAAATGCCATAACTTCCTGATCCTATGAACAACCACATCAAAAACAAGAAATGGCCAAGGCCAAACCCACAAGGACATCAGATGATGTAAAAAATACAAAACCAGGGTCCTTCATAAGTTGCCATGTCTTAACTTGTGTTGCTACTCCATGTGAAGTCGCTCAAGACCTTATTCACTGGCTTTCAGCCGCTCTCCAAGTAGCCGAGAAGACCACGAGTCAGCCGCGCTAGCATACCTTGGACATGGCTTACTCACATTTGAGGTATTATACATCAAAGGCGGCGCTTGTGTCATTTCTGAGATATCTTGTGTCTGGAGATCGGGTTGTATCGGAAGGACAAGAACTGTTGCAGGAGGAGGAAAAGTAGCAGCAGATTGTTGAAAGCCAGGGCCTTGGAAAATGGGAAGTCCTGGGAACTGAGATGCAAGTTCAGGATGTTGTTGATGATGATGATGATGATGGTACTCGGGTGCAGGAGAGGTGTTCAAGTCGGGTTTCGACTGACTCGCTCTTGCTTTGATCTCGTTTTGTAGTTTCGAGATCTCAGTCTCAAGCACTGATGTTTCTTCCTTGAGCTCATTCTTCTCTGTGGTTACCTACACATAACACTAGTTTCCATCAACAAGACCATTTACACAAACATATAAACAAAGATTAAGTAACTTCTTGATCCATGTCACAAGATACATAAACACAATCAATGTACATATAGTAAGTGACTTACATAGCTAGATTCAGAGAGGAGGGAAGCGTGCTCCTTTCTAAGAGACTCGATTTGACCAAACACGTCTTTCAAAAACCGAGTAGCTTCGCATAGTATAGAAGCTTTCCCACTATTCTGTTGATTCAGTTCTGCAACAAAGACAATGTTCACAGTTAGATATCACAATCACATTCAAAATTTGACCCACTCAAGCAAAATTGCTCATTCAAAACTTACCAAGCGTATCGGCTAATTCAATGAAAAGCTCATTCAAATGCTCACGCTTAAGCCTCTCACGAACAGCCTTGTTAATCCTTTTAGGTACTTTACCTTTTCTACATCTGTTTTATTAATACACTAAACATAATCAATCACCATAAACAAAGACAATCAGTTACAGAGAATTGTCTCTTGAAGAATCACCTTTCATCTGCAGTAGCATTTGCTTCATCAGACGATGTAGAAGGAGTTTTCGATACCATCTTTGATTTTGTTAAAGAACAAGATTCTCTGTCAAGTTACCTGAATCTGATAAATCATTCATCTTTAAAATCAAACACCTTATTGTCAAATAAACACAAACCCCATCAAGAGACATGGGAACAGAGAAAAAAAACAAAACTTTGAGTGATTTTGATTCCTCAAAAACTCAAGAAGTGGTTTTAGATTCTGTCTTTATTACCCATATTCTTGTCAAATCAAACAGTGAAGAATTCTCAAAAATTAAACAAAACACAAAAGACTCAGAAAAAAGGTACCTTTCTCCGGTTAGAATCTCTCCGGAAGTTTTAAACGATCAGGATTTGGAATGAGTAGAAGAAACAATAAGAGAATCTGAGAAAATGAAGAGTGAAATTTGTTGGAGGAAAAGGAAAATTAAAGAAGAAGGGAGGGGCGTGTGGGGAAAGAAGGAGGCGCGTGGAGAGCACAGAAGAAGTGGTGCGTTTAAGTGGACACGTGAGTTCGACATGTGCCTTTCTCTTTACTACTTTTGTCGTTTTCTATTACGTTGCGTGCCACTAAGCTTATGTTTCATGGACACGTCATCGTATCTTAAAAATAATAATCGAGTGGAGGGAGTGGTTTTTAATCGGGTAAAGTTCTATTAATACACTTTTGTTTACAATTTTATCGACTAGTTGAAAGGTAACTCGGTACATTTTCTAAGTGTAACAACAATGGAAAATTGTTGTCCACGGCAACAATGGAAAATTGTTGTCCACGGCAACAATGGAGTAGTATTAAATACTCCCTCTGTTCCTAACAGTTTGATGTTTTGAGATTTTTTCTTGTTCCACAAAGTTTGATGTTTTGTAATAATATCTTTATTACTTTTAACTGTAACCAATAGGAAGAGGAGAGAAGTGGAACTAAAATTATTAAACAAACAAACAAATAATTAAATAATATAAAAAATAGTTTTTCTTAATTTATGTGCAAAACCCAAAACATCAAACTTAAGGGAACAGAGGGAGTAGTAAAGATATATGGCCGGATTTGACTTTTCACGTGTGGGGTCAACGTGATGGGATAATAAAGGCATGGAAACAGGCCGTCGAGAGCTGATGACGTCTTTCGTCCGCCGCTGCTGGCGTGTGTTTCCCACACACTCTTGTATTTATGGTCCAATTTATTTGTTGAAGGTTATCAAATACTATTTGACAAATAGTATGATTAGTGTTTACATTTTCACTGGCTTATAAAATTTTTTAACTTTTGGCCCAAAAAAGTACATTAATTCAGTGGGTAATGTGGATTTTAAAAAAAAAATAACCTAATTCTACTTAGCCGTCTCTTCCTCTTCATCCCGAAACTCCAAACCCATTTTTTTTTTGTCATCTGAATTATATTTAATAAACCTTGTTGGAACCAAAGAAAATTACAAACGTCCAAAATAGAGAAGCTAAAGCCAGCGAACAACGAACAAGTTTTCGGAGTCACAGCCGGAGGAAAACGAAATTTCTCCGGAAACTCCAAAGTCCAAACCCTTTTTTTTTTTTGGATTTAAATAAAATGATGGGAAAGAAAATAAGACGGTTCAGGAATAAAATCCTTACCACCGGTTAATCGGTTTTTCTCAGGTTTAATGGTTTAGTAGGATTTTTCCCGGTTCGTTAGCACCAGGATTTTGAAGCTAGACCGGGACCAAATAATTAAACGGATCATGGGTTTACCGGTCCGGGTCCGGAAAAACATTGGTTAGAAACTAGGCCTGGGCATTCGGTTAACCGTTCGGTTTCGGTTCGGTTGCGTTCGGTTTCGGTTAGTTCGGATATGGTAATATAATAACCATTCGGATATTTTAGGAATTTCGGTTCGGTTCGGTTCGGTTACCTTTCGGTTCGGTTCTGTTTGGATATTTAAATAGATAACCATAACTAACCAAAATTTTATCACGTTCGGTTTGGTTCGGGTTTTTACCCAAAATAACCAAAATTGACCGAATATAACCGAAACTAACCGAAATTAACCGAAAAAATACAAAAAGAAAATACAAAAAAAGAAAAATATTAGAAAGAATATTCAAATTGGATTCATTTTTGTCTAAGAATATTTAAATTTGACAAATATATAAAAACAAATTTGGATATTTTGATTATTTAAAGTATTTGATTGTTTTGATTCTAAAAATAATTAATATTTTGAGTATATAATTCTAATTTTGTGTAATATTATTGGGTATCTTATAAATTTTTTGGATATTTCGGTTAACCGTTTGGTTATCGGTTCGGTTCGGTTCGGTTTAGGTTATTTTGGATAAGGGATTTTACTAACCATTCGGTTATTTTGAAAACTTCGGTTCGGATATGGTTCGGTTTTTTTTCGGTTCGGTTCGGTCGGTTATTTGGTTAGCGGTTTTTTTTGCCCAGGCCTATTAGAAACTAATCTTTTGGCCCAACCCAAAAAAGCTTCACGGCGTTTGTTCTTCTTCCTCTCTCCGCGCCGCCTTCACTCGCAGTCGCAGGTAAGCTTCTTCAATTGTCCTCTTATATCAATAACGCTTTTAGAATTCCTCCTCTAGCTTCGTTTCTCTCTTTTTCCAAGGTTTTGTCAATCTCAAAGCACAATGATTCATAAACCTAATTGTAGAAACTTAACTTCGATTACTCGAAATCTAATCGATCGCTTCCTTTGAATAGGTTTGCCCTGTTGAATTCTGGAACTTGTAAGGGAAATACGCATTACAATTAGTAAAAGGGTACTTTTTCGGAATGGAAACTACTCAAAGAGAGGAGCTTTCGAGCTTCTTAAGTGTTCTTCCTCCTGTGGATTTCTGTTGTGTTTATGGTTCCACATTGCATCCAAATAACCAAGATAAGGTCTTTTTTGAATCTAACCAAGATAAGGTCTTTGTCTTCTCCTTGATGAGCGTATTCATGTTTCTGAATCAGTTTTTGCTAAATTGAGTGTAAAAATGTGACCTTTGCTTTGTGTAGTCTAAAATGGTGGATTATATCTTTGGAGTCTCTGATCCTATGCAATGGCACTCTCAGGTAAGCAATATCTTTTGATTATAATTTTTATAGCAGTAGCTATTTATTTAAACCCATGGATCCTAATTCATATTTTTATTGTGTGACCAAGAATCTGAAAATGAATTCAGATCACTATGCTTCGTGGATGGTTCACCTTGGTGGAGCCAGGCTGGTATATATTCCATACTCTTGCAGTGCTTATACGGCTTAATCAAATACTGAACATACTGTTCTTTTTATCGGATATTAGATTACGAATGTTGCCGATAAAGTAGGAGTTGGAGTTCACTTCAATCCGTTTGTCAATTGGAACGACAGGGTAAGAACTTCCCAGGAACTGTAGAGTTTTTTTAAACCTACTGAAGAATCTAAGTTTGATAATGATCGCGTTGTATGTAATCTTAAGCCATTTTTCTTGCATGATTTATTTTCTTTGTGACTCTTTGCAGAAGCTTAAGTATGGGGTTGTTCGGATGCATGACCTAGTACAGGACATACTAGACTGGAATAGATTCTATTTGAGTGGCCGTTTACAGAAACCGGTATGTCAGTTGCTTGGTGTTCTTACTAATAACCGTGGTACATGAGATGTTTTAGGAAAGTGCCTTTGGTTGCAGGTTCATATGCTTGTTGATAATCTGGACATAGAGGATGTGAATTCTGTTAATAAGAGAGCTGCAATATCTGCAGCTCTTCTTCTCTTACCATCAAAATTCACCGAGGTTGGTTTTCTGTTCACTGCTGTGAAACCTTGAAGTTTCACCAGACTGCACACTATATATAACTCACTCTTGCGCAGGAAGATCTATACGCCAAAATATGCAGCCTTTCTTACATGGGAGACCTGCGCATGTTTTTTGCAGAGGACACTAATAAGGTGAGAGAGAGAACCCACTCATGTTCTTGAGTACATCACATAGCAAAAATTGTTCTTAGAACATATAAACTATTTTTAATTTTTCGGGTGAAAAGATTTCTGATCCCTTGCCCTTTAGGTGAACAAGATTGTGAAGGGACAATTTGATCTTTTCCAGTCAATGTATAAGCCTTTTCTTGAAGAGTGCGAGACCAAAAACTTATTGAGATTCTCATCGGCTGAAGCTAGTCACACTAAGTTAGTTCAGGTATACACAGTTTATTGGCTCCATCACCATGGATATAACTTAATCTTGAGATTGTTCTTATATCAATCCTTCTCAACTTGTGAGCAGGATTCTAGTCTGTCAGCAACACGTTCTCTGGTCTCTTCTCTTCCCGCATCAGTGAGAAGCCAAATGGGAAAGTCACTCGGGGAGAAGAAATTCGTGAGTGAGACAGGTATCAACTCTGATCTCTCTCTCGAGTTATATAAGCTATATTTCGATCCTAAAGATGACATGGATGCATAATTACTGATTCTTGATGGCAAAACTGGTATATATGTGTAGGTAGAGTTATGAGAGAAGTTTGTATTGGTTCGAGAGAAGAAGCAGCGAAATGTATGGGGAATGTAATGAAACGAAGGGTAATGGTTTCAAGCGCAAGACAAGCTGTGTCTGGTTTCTTGGCTGCTGGAGCTATCAATGCAACAATGTATCTTTCCCAAAAAATGCGTAAAGCTTGGAACTCTCGTGCATGACTTTGCAAAAACTCCCCACGAAGGTTTAGAGAAACAAGTGGAGGAAAGTTTAGATCTTGTCTCCTATAGTTGATCATTCTTTTTTGTTAATCCCAAGGGGTTTTGTCTTCCGATGTCATAGATGATAATAGAACAATAGCAATAAGGTCCACCTATAGCCTATAGGTACAATACAAGTTAGTACATTTGGGCTTAGGTCAATAAGCCTATTCTCTTTCTCACCAACAATCTTTTGTGATATTGTTGCATGAGAAAAAAAATGTTTTTTTTAGTAACAAACTAACAATAATCATTATGTTTGGGTAAATATTTGTATGAAAGGATGGATACTAAAAAAATTTATATATTCGTTTAAAATATGTATCAAAAAGACAAACAAACAATTCACACATGGTTTTATTTGACCCCGTGACTAGTTGAAGGTTGACACTTTTAATTGTACATTTGCTTATATATACTTTAATGTAATTTTCGTATGTGGACCAATTTTTACGTTTCCGTACGATGATGGCTTCACAATTTAAACCCATGTGATCTAAACCTTACCCCAACTATACTATTAAAATTGTTTGCATCTCTGTCTGTCCTACAAAATCAGTTGACTCTCGTTGCGTACGTAGCCCGATTTTTTGTTTTTGTTTTTAATGGCATATTTATGTATTTTTTGGTGCTAAAATCATACAATACTTTATTACGAATTTAAAACTTTAGATTGGAGTTAGCTATATCATACTCCCTCCGTTTCACAAAGAGTGTCATTTTGACACATTTCACACAAATTAAGAAAACATTGAATTATACATATATGCCCCTATTTAATAAGTGATTAATGATTTAAATTCAATGAAAAGTAGCTTTAAGTTAAGGGTAAATTAGGAAATTCTATGTAAAAGTCACATTGAAACTGTAGAATGACACTCTTTGTGAAACAAAAATCAAACTATAGAATGACACTCTTTGTGAAACAGAGGGAGTATAATGACAACGTGAGAATTTATAACTATGTACAAAAATAGTGTCATTTATTAAATTTATTACGAATTTAAAACATTAGATCGGAGTTAGCTATATTACATAATGACAACATGTAATCTATAAATATATAACGATAAAAATGTCATCCGTTGATTTATTACGAATTTCAAACAATTAGTGTTGAAATATTAATTCTGTAATTAAACCACCTTAAGTCGAATCATGTATATATGAAAATAACGTAGTTTTATTTATCGTTTGATTATAGTAATTGGTGTTGCCATGTTTCTATTACAGCGAAGCGAGTGTGGTGAAAAAGAAAAGAGAGAATTTTGGTGACATGAGTGAGGGGAAAAAGTGAACGTTGGTTACGGAGATGAGAGAATCAATCAGGTCCACACGACAATCACTGCACCTGATAACGTTTTAGGTCCCACGACCCTTACAATGCTACAGTCCTCATGTCACCACCACTATCAATCTCTATCTCTCTCTACTTATTGAATTTGTATTATTTATTATACATTCAATGATATATTATATAGTCTGCATTCACATTTATTTTTATTTGTTTTCTGTCTCCATCCTTTTTGTTAAACTTATTAGACCCATGCAAAATAGATTTTTAAACCGTATATAATATTAGAAAATTATTGTCAATCTCAACCTTAGATAATTAGCTCAAATCAAATCCGAATGAAAAATATTAATAAATCAAATCTCTAAATTTTGAACTCTAGCAATCATCTGCAGAATATAAAAAGTTAAAAACATTAAAATTTAATTAAATTTGTATTGGAAACATCATATAATTTAGAACAAAAATTTTCTTCTAAAACATCAATATATGAAAATAAACAAATTTTTTTACTAAAATTAGTACGAAGAAGTAAAAACTTGTGTAACATGAACGAAAGACCGGCCACTCAAACAACAATTGCGTTACATAACCTAACTTGATTCTTGAATACCAATCGATATGGTGCACTAAAATGTTCCAAACCGACCAAATCAATGCTTTAAACTTCGAATGTTGAGTGAATAGACTATTTCTTACCACGTAAAACATAGATTTATAGAGTAAATAATGTTTTAGTTATATATATTCTCAAAAAAAACTGATAAAAAGGTGATATGTTATATTAGTTTCTAAAGATATACAAACACAAAAGAATATATACTAAATCAATCAATCTTTTTTGGTGTACTTTGTTAGAACGTTGGTTAACAAAGAAAGAAAATTGTGAACCATAATTTAGAACGCGTCTTTCAAACTAGATCACTTTCTAATTCTGATAGTCTAAATCATATACAAAATCAGATTGATTGTTTTAGTGGGGACAAACGACAAAGAAACAGAGATAAAATGATTCACATTCTAAAAAAGCATTTAATATATTTCATAGCATATAAGATCAAACGAGATATTTTTATGTTTTTTGTATCGTTTTCGTTCGACCATGTAAAACAAACGAGACACTTTGCTGTTTTCTATTAGCTTCGAAACAACTACTTCAAGGGCCAAGTGAGATAGATGATTGGTGGGCCAAGACAGAGGCCCATCTCATTCCTACATAAAATAGTTTCTCAATTTTTTTGACATTTTGTATTTAACAATTAAAAACAGTAAACTTTTAAATGTTATACTTTGATGATATGTTACTATTACTATATTGTTTCATTGGAGTCTGGAGATAGGAAACCAACATTGTTTGGCGAATACTTAAAAATTTTCTTTATGTGTAATTAATTTTCTTAATGGATAAAGAAAACGAAGATGATTGAAAATCGAGACAGTGACACTATCAGAAGAAAAAAATAATAATGATAAAAAAAGTGTCATATTCTCCTCAAAATCCAAAAAACCTGACATAAAAAATCTCGTGTACTATTTAATCACTCACTCACAAGAAAAATCAAATTTAAATCAAAGTAAACAAAAAAAAAATCAAAATTAAAAAAAAAATCTCACGTGTTTTGTTTTTTACTTAGCAAAAAAAAAAAATTACTACAGAAAATAAAAAGAATTAACGGCGAAAACAAAAGTATTACACAGCCGCCGAACGCCGTCACCGCCACCGCCGCCGGCAGAAAATCCCACCGTTAAATTGTTTTTTTTGTGTGTCTAATCTTGTGGATCCTCCTCATCACCACCTCCAAGTGATCCACTAGCTTGAGATTCGCCGGAAACTTGTCGTCCGTACTGATTCAAACCGGAGAGAATATTATGATGTTGTTGTTGTTGATGATGATGATGTCTCTGTGTATTATGATGATCACCACCACCGTCACTTCTTCCTCCTCCTCCTCCTTCATTATTATTATTATCTTCATTAATCTCATGATTACTAGTTGTTGCTAGCTGTTGTTGTCCCGTAAGAAATGCCATTGGCGCTGCGAAATTCATAAAATGTAAACCGCTCGAAACTGCGCCGCCTGAAACGCCCGAAACGCCACTTCTATATAACGCTGCCGCCGCGGTGTTGATGGAAGGAAACGTCCAAACAGGCTCTCCACCGCCGTTACCACCTCCACCGGTACCAATAGAAGCTGTCATTAGACCACCTGTTTGGTTGTTATTACCACCACCACCCGCCCCTGCCGCAGCCGCCGCAACCATCCAGAAATTTCCCGGTATTTGCTGAGTGGCGGTGGCGGTAGATCCACTGTTGCTAGATTGAAGAGTATATCCTCCAATTTGATCGTGTTGGTGTTGTTGTTGTTGTTGATGCAAATCCGACGTCGTTTGGAGTCTTCTTTTCTTCTCTGAGTTTAACTCTTCTGAATCTTGATCTCCTTCTTGTTTTGTCGGATTATGGAAGTTCAAAAACGACGTCGTTGGTGTGAAGTTATCAATACCAGGAAACAAAGACGACGTCGTTGCACGTCCTTGTAGATGAGGATGATGAAACCCACCACCACCACCTCGTTGTTGTTGTTGTTGAAGCATCGCCGGAGAAAACATGTTATTAGGGCTAAAAGTTGAAGCGGCGGAGCGGAAATGAGAAGGAAGAGACATGGAAGAGCCTGAAGAACGGAGAGAAATGTTTAAAGAAGTGAAATTCGCCGGGATTGTTCCGGTTCCGGTGGCGGCGATTACTGATGGTTCAGCTTGTTGAAGAAGCCACTCTATTGTCTCACCGTCGGATTTATGACCGAGCTCTCTCGTTAGCTGAAAAACCCTAGCTGCACATAACGCCGGCATCCTTATCCTCCTTCCTCTTCCGTCTACTTTTGTGTGTCGGTCTTTAGTCGACGCTCGTTTCAACGGCGGCTTTTTAGCTGCCACCACCGCTGCTGATTCCTCTTGCGTTTGTAATAACTCTTTTTGAGTTGTCTGCGGTTGTGGCTTTTGCTGCGATTGCGGTTGGGGTTGTGATTGAGATAATTGTTGGTGTTGATGGAGAGAAAAGAGAGAGGAGGAGGAGGAAGGGGAAGGTTGTTGTTGTTGTTGATGGTTGTCGTCGGGGTCGTGTTTTCCGAGGAGTTGGAAAGGGAAAGTAGGGCGGTGGTGATGGTGGAGGTGACGGTGGTGATCGTCTCCTCCTCCTCCTCCTCCGACGCTGTCTCCACCGTCCATTATGACATTTAAGATACTTGATGTTGGCTTTTGCATATATAAGTGGGGAGCTATAACTATTTTATATATATTTTTATAAATTAGGGTTTTGGTTTTTATTTATATGTGAAATTTTTATTTTTGACAAGAGGGGAAAAATTTAAAGAAAAGAGAAGTTTGAAGGAATTGATCAGTGAGAAGGAGAGGATAAGAAAGAGAGAGACAATGGTGAAGAAAAGCTTAAAGAAACAAAGATCATGAGTGAGAATTATATGGGTGAGCTTTACAAAACATTTTAAAATTAAAAGAAAAATCTCATTGCATATATCTTTTTTTTTTTCAAACAAAAAAAACTGTTCATTGCTTCTTTATATATGCTTCATCTCTCACCCTATAATTAATTAGTAAAAATCATACTTAGAGAAATGTCAACAATGGGAGTATCATTTAATAGTTGAAGAAAAGAAAGTGCCATTTAATCAACGCAAAAATGGATTGATGCAATTAGCAAATGTGAAAAATTCAACGTTAATTCCAATCAAAATCAATCCGTTAAGTGTTAAACTTTTTGATATATCCGTCTTAGATTTTTTCGAGATTGAAATTATTACTAAAAACTTTTATAAACAGCATTACTAATTACTAATAGGGTTACAAACTTGCAACGAAACAAATCTGTCACTGTATCCAAAGATTTCGATATTTGTAATAGTGGATCATCGTTGTAAACATTAATAAGATTTTTTTTTTCCATTATTTTTCTTTTCTCTATGTATAATATACTCATCATCCAAATCGAAAAGACCACCGTAAAAAAGGGCTACAATATTCACCGTACAAGGAAAATACTTTTTCACGACTAGTTAAAAATGGAAAAATCTGAACGTTGCGTTAATAAATGAGATGAAAAAAATGTACAATGCAGTCTTTAATATATAGTAAATGTAAGAAAAAAATGTATATATGTGAAAGGGGATATGGTTGGAGAGAGTCGTTGTGGCAGCAGAGTCCACGTGAGGTGTCCTCTTTTATCATTCATTCCATAAAGACAATGGAGAGGTCGACGAGAGAGTGATGGGGCCAACACTCCTCTAAATTATAAAAACTCAATTTGGTCAAAAATTTAGAAATTTATTTCAAAACGTTTTGGGTCCTACATCATTCACGTAATCATTCTTCCCCTGCTACTTTTGCCGGAAACTAAAAACAGTATCATTGTTATTCCTAATTTTTAAACCAATTTTTTTTTTTTTTTTTTGTAAAGTAAACATGTTAAGAGTAATACCAATTTTCAATTTTTTACCGACAATAGAAATTCAAAAACAGATAACTAAATATTACAAAAGAACACTGCAAAAACTAGGTAGAACAAAGGAAGGAGTATTTGTTGGAGTTGGAGGAGGAGATTTTCCAAATTAATCGGATTTGTCGCGAGTCCTCCGCATCCGAGATAAGTCCTCATTTCCTCTGACGATGCGAATCTATAGCATTTTTGAGCTCAAAAATCATTTTTCACCGGCAAAGACAAGCCATATTAAAAAAAAAATCACACTAACAAAAGCCACCACCTCGAAGATACACACCAACAAGAGCTACCACCTCTAAACCAAGATCTGTCCTATTGGATTTAATCAGATAGCAAATCTTTATACAAAGAAGTGAAGAACTATGTATGTAACACACCACTGGCCAAAAGTTGAGTTATGCCACCAAATAGGGTTTTAAAAAAAATTGATTCCTAAAAGTAGGATTAAATGAAAACTTAAACATTATAACCAACCTCTCTGTTTTTATATTATGTCTATTTTTGAATTTCATGTAAATATTAAGGCTTTAAAATATAGTAAAGTAAAACTCTAATAATAACAAATGAAATTATGTTTTTTGTAGTTCATAAGTGAAAATATGATGATATATTATATATATTATTTATATATGGTAATGAATGTAGTTTGATACACAATATTATACACAAATATTAGTTTATACACACGCACTGAGTGACTGACACACACACAAACACACATACATACATGTATACAAATACGTGTTTTTTCAGGTTCTCATTAGATCTTTATCAACTATCAAATGTGTATTATTCAAAGAAATGCTATAGTTTAATGTTACGAATACATTAAATAATCTTTTGACGTGTTGTATTAATTTTTTTTTAAATAGCATTATAATCGTAGGTTTAAAATAAATAAAAAGTTTCACAACAATTAAGAATATAAAAAGAGACATAATGAATCAAAAGTATCCTAGAGTTTAATGTGGATGATGATAGCTTTGGGATTCCCTCTCTTATTTTATTATTGATTTTTATAATTGATATAAGAACTTTGATAAATATGCATGATTATATATGATGATGGTACTTGCTTTCGTCTAATATAATGGGGTCTTAATTAATTGCTTAATTGGATTTTATTTTTAAAAAATCGGGTACTATAGCTAGGGCTCAACCTTGAATAATTACTTCCTTTAGTTTATTACTACTTAACTAATTCAGTAATCAATTGGTTTTGTACTATTAATTAATTATTGTAGATTGCAGTCTACTCCCACCTAGGACGGAATCAAATGGATTGTTCATATTCATAAATGTAAAATGACAGAAGAAACCCAAGTGTCCTGTAAATTATAATTATTCCTTTATGTAAGAAATTACACCCTCAATAGTCCCATACGTACTTGCACTGTAATGAACAAATTATTGTGGCAATGGAAGATTGTATCTAACATTTTAAGTATCATTTTACAGACAGGTTTACTATATATACTCCTGAAATTAGATGTTAAATAGGGTGGTACCGGACCTACAGGTCCTTAGATGGTATCTGCACACTTTGTGTTAGAATAGATAGTATGAAAAAAAAAAAAAAATAGATAGTAAAGTTTTGTAATAACTATATATCTAATCCAGTCGATATTTCAAGTAAGTAGAATTTGGATACTACCAAAATGCTTAGATACCGACTTATACCAACATATATATTTCAAGGAATATTTAATTTCTCGGATAATATTTACTATGTATTCAAAATTTGGGAATAGATCAGAATAGCCATAGAAATATATGATGAATCATATAACTAATTAGAAATTAATTACAGATTTTGCTATAGATTTGCCATCTTTCAGGATATAAAAATACGATTTAACATGTGTTTCACTCGTTATATTTATGTTTAATCGATTTCATTTGTACTTAAAGTTTAGTATTTGTTATAAAATATGTATTTTAGCCAAACAAAAATCGTAAATATGTACATTTTAAAATGTTCAGAAATGTCAAATCCGCGTAATCACCCATATAATTAAAGAATATGTTATTTCTAACGTAAAAAATATTTAAAATTTAAAGTTTTCAATCAAAATTTTGTTATAGTTACGTGTTTGTTTTGATTGGATAGACAAGTAGGACGATATATACCGGCAATAAAATACAATTGAGGATTTGGATTTGAAATAAATATGTTTCAGTTTCGTGAAACAATTTACTTTAATACAAATAAATTGATTGGTCTCTTTGATGTAACATATCTTAGCTTAATGTACAAAACAGGCTGGACATGTTTCAATAACTAAATGTATGATATGAGAGGTGGGTCATCTTCTAAGTTCCTAACATCTATCTCATGTGTTTTAGCTTTTTTCTTGTCGCAAGCTTATTTAGTTCCGTATTCATTTTGTTATATCTATATTTCTCCACATAAAACTAAATTACATATACTGATATTTTTCAATTTGATAAGTATTAAGAAACTTTTAAATTTTAGGCACACAATTATTAAAATCATCTGATTTGTTAAAATATACTACTAGTTTTCTTTTGAAGAATCATTGTAACTAGCAAGACGAAAAATTCATAGGATAGAAATAAATATTTGTATTTAATGACAAAATATTGCTATCCTCAAATTTATTTTATTTTCTATATGTAAAAATAGTACTAACAGATAACCTGATGACATTTCATGTATATATGTACGTAATGATTAGGACTAAATAATTATGATATATATTTTTATAATATTAATTATAAAATGTGTGTTATAATTATCCATAAAGATATATGTAACTCAATAATTATTAATCTTTTTGCTTTGTCTTTTCATATATTTTATTCAATAAAAAAATACTGGTAATATAAAAAGTGATTCTATAGAGTTTATGATTTTAACTTTCTAAAGTTAATTTGCTACGTCAATTTGCTATAGCTATCAGCTAGTGGCATTTTTGGTAATGTCCTTCCATCTTTACCCCATTACCCAGGTTTGAACTTTGAACATAGTTTCATGCATGCGGTCATGTCCCCATGATTTACTTCTTTTAAATGTACCCCACGGTTTTTTTTTTTTTTTGGTTGGTCTTCTTGTTTTTATTTGCTTTCCTTGTAACATAGAACGATGTTATTGTTCATATTCCTTTCAAATAACATTATTTTTTGTTTTACTATATTTTATTTAATTAATCATAAAACAGTTGTTAACGTCGAAAACAAAGAATCAGTATCTCAAATGTTTAAATGATAATTTAGGATTCTTGAGAGAAGTTTTCTTTTCTTAAACGAAATAAGGAGATATCGTTGATATGTGTTGTAGAAAAAGAATTAATGGTTACAACCAAACTACGTACACATCTTTTAATACAAATAGTATACTACTATAATTCTATAAAATCTATAAAATTATAAAATTTTCTATACTTCTATGAAAGTTTAATAGATTGATTGAGAATAGAAAATTCAAAAATAAACTTTAAAAATAAAGAAACAGCTTAGAATAGCACTAAAACAAGTTTTATGGATAATTATAACACACATTCCATAAACTTTCAAAATAGCATTAGTTGACACATTATTGAGTTTTTGTTCTAAAAGTATTATTACTAGTCTATTTTCCAATAATACTACAAATGTTTTTAAATAATTATTCAATCAAATAAATTAGAAATAAAATTAAAATATTATATGTGGGTTTCCTATTTCCAATTTAGGGTATATATTTCCACCATTATTTTTTTTTTTTGATTCATATGTTGAATTTTTAATATTATATTTGGGTTCCCTATCACACACACATAGACATACATGTAATTTGTTAATAATATGTGAAATATATTCTACCAAAGACACATCCAAAACATAAAATTTCTGAAGACTCATATAACTCTAATGGGTTATCCCAACATAGAGAAAAAAAAAACCCACACTATATACTAATCATGTGACCGTAAATTTTGATTCATTAAAATGTGGATAAATTTTAAGTCTATTTTTTCTAGGCTATATATATAGATTAGAAAAATTCAATCACAGCTTTTAAATGTGTTAGTACAAAAAATAATTCTCAAGATCAAGCGTTAAACTTAACATGGTATATATGAAAGTTAATCTACGGATAAATATATAAACCACTCATGAGTTTGTAGTTTCCATGATGTAATATTTTTGGTGATTTTTTGAATATATAAAATTATAAAATACAATTTCAAAACTTATAATTAATATTAGTTTAATGTGTTTCCATTCCTGTAATATTACTTACATACAAATTGATCTACAATCAAGAGTACTATATATATTGGCTGTTTTATAAACGTCAGAAATATAATCGATTTAGGGAGGAGGAAATTAATTAGTAAAAACAACTTAAATTAAAAATTAAAATCAAGTAATGAAGGATTTAGATATTTATTATAAAAGTTTTGTAAAAAGGCTTAAAGTGCGAGATTGCAGGTTGTAACCAGCAAGCTTTTACAGATAAATTACAACTTTCTTCATTTTTTTCGGACCCACTTGTCTCTAACCTTATATTTTTTTCCCATATTCTAAAAAATTCACCAAAACAGTAACACATGAACGTATTACTCACCAGCTCATATAGTCATATATATAATACTTTGTATATTTGGTATGTTAATGCAACAGTGATTAGTGACTTAAGCAGTACAACTTTTCATAATCATGATATCTTAATGCAACAGTGATTAGTGACTTAAGCAGTAGAATTTGAGGGAGTTTGGTTGAAAGTTGAAACGCAGTCGCCACATGCAAATACAACGATTGGTACAGCTGGTGGTGTGGTTTGTATTGATACAAAGTGTTGCGTTTTAAGAGACCACATGGCGTTTGCGGTATCGTTTGCACATAAATGTGGCTATTGAAATAGACATCTTACCATCTAACATTTTTGCCAGATGCTCTGTTGGCATCTTTTGTCCAAATATTACACCTTTCATTTTCTCTTCTATCTCAGTTTTTTTTTCCTTTCATCTTTTAATTTTCAGCATCAACATATCTAGGTGTATTTGGATACAATACATTTCTATAAAAAAATTCAATATATAATTGGAAGAAGTTCAGACCAAAACTCAAACTACGTACTTTCCAAGACCCATAGAAACCTAAATTTTTTTTTTACTATTGAAAGTATCGATAGATAACCAAACTGCGAAGTGCAAGATTTTTCTTAATACGAGGAAAATTGATCACTAGTTTATAACAACAAAGAAACTTCACATTTCAAGCGGGAATTACCAGCTCGGCAGAACTTGATTCATATAATTTAATTAATTATACATTAAGTTGTATTGCGTTTGTTTATAATATAAACATATTAAACTATATTAATAATTATTGTTTAAAAATAAAAATAAGTATTTTGTTCATATTATATAGATTTTTTGACTAAAAACAGAACCCTATTTTCTTTTGTCTATTTTGGAGTATAGACTCTTTGGATGAATAACACACCTGAATTTTCTTTTGTCACTTTAATACAATATTACAGCTTTTTTACCAGTAATATTTTGTGATTTTTCACCAATTTTATAACTCAAAATTAAACTAAAATTTTATATTCTATGGTTACACAAATGAAAACAAAACCTTATATGTATATATGTATGTGTGTGAATGTGTATAAATGAGCTAGTTTTCCGATTTTCTGGTAGGGGGCAGATGGAATCTTTTCCATTATAAGAAGTCATGGGTGGGTGACGTCATAAATGTTCTTTTTACATAATTTAGAAAATTAAAAGGGATTTTGTGGGAAAAGGTGTGGATAACAAAGGGACTTGTGTCGCATCATATCAATGTTGCTTTTTTATCGATCTTACACTATTCATTTCTTATTATTATTATAGGGGAAAGATTATTTATTGTCTTAATCATACTTATCATATTAATACATTAGCGATAGTATTATTTTATTTCACCATCGGTGGGTGGATTCAATTAAACAGGGCTCAATTTTACAAAGCTTTACTTTTTGGTAGTTCAATAAAACATATAATCTCGGTTGTATAAGCCACGAAAATGTTTGTACATATTGTTCAATTTTTGTCTTGTATAGACTGATTTTACAAATATATTTAAAGTAATATTTCATTATATTCGAACATATACTATTCGATAACGATGAATTCAAATGAAACAATAAAAATTTAATACATAGTGCTCTAAGAAAACGATTTGATAGCTGGGAACACGTAACACGTGGAGACGAATAATCTTATCTTAATAAAACCGAGAGAATTTAACATTACTCAATTACATAACGCCACGTAAGCACACGAGAAACCCAAAATTCCGAACACGTGATTCTTGACCGACGGCGTATCAACAATCCGACGTGGACTCAACTAGAGAAAAATTGTTGACTTTTAAACTGAACAAATAGTATCCGGTTCGGCAAACCGGAAACATTTAACCGGGTTTGATACTGAAAAAATTTCAGTCGTAATCTAAGGAACATTCACCACCATCTTCTACATGAAGCCCATCGTTTCCTGATGGCCAAGATTTACCGTCCGATTTTGGATCGGCTTGTAAGTACTTGAGTTCACTTCTGTCATGTTGTACCCTTCCTGTGATCTCTAGACACAATCCGTTTCGGTTTTTCTTGTTGTCTTTCTTGGTGGTGGTGCTGTTTGGCTTCCTCTCGGTTGGTCCCGGGTCTAAGAAGATTGGAACGAGTTTTGCAGTGGGGTTTGGTTTTATTCTGTTCACGTTTTTAGTCTCGGGTGGTCCCAGAATCCTGTTACCTGATTCTAGTTCTGAGATATCATCTTCATTTAACAGAACCTGTAATGTGTCAAATCATGAATCATCAGTACTTTGAATGAATCGCCTCTCTATCAAGACAAGCAAATCTATACGGATATAGCAATTTAAGCAAGCCCTACTGCAGAAGACAAGTAGGTAAAGATCGAAAAAAATAGATAATAACATTACAGAGAGACTCGAGACAGGGAAAATGACTCGATACTGTAAAGAAAATCTAGATGCTAGGTTTTCTATAACTAATTTTTATGTCCCAATGTTACGATACTTTTAGTTATGAATATGTTGAGAAAAGGGGACTTTTGAGCGTTACCTTGCGGCCGACTAAATCAAATGTCATAACAACTTTGCTCTTTTTTAGTCGTTCAGCTTCTTCAATCTCCTCTCGCTTCTTCCTCACTAGCTCTTTTTCCTGAGAACAGAATCCAAAATATTAAGTCGATGGCGAAACAAACACCAACTTTTGTTTACCAATGGAGACTATATATACCTCCGCAGAGAGCCAAGTACTACTCTCACTTTCATAGTAATCGCTTTGGTCATCAATAACCGTTGTACGTGCGGCAGAATTTCTATCATACTCTACAAGCCTTTTCGCATATGCTTCAGCTGCCACATCAGCATCAGAAACTGGAGTATACCCTTCCTCTAGCCCAGCATATGTACTGCCTTCTTTTAGCACAAGTGCTCCGCAGAAAATGCAAGGCCCTTCTCCTTCTTGTTCACACACTATTTTCCCACACGACAAGCAGTTGCTCACTAGTTTGTGTCTACGAGCTTGACATGCACATGGTTTTCCTTGCTGAAACACTATTGATCCTTTAGCTGCTTCTGCAAGAGAAATCACTTTTCCACCTTTTTTCTTTTTAGGATTGACTTGCTGGGCCGGAGCTGTCACTTTCCCAGTTCCAGCTTGCTGATTAGATGATGTTCCCTCTTTTGGTGTTTTAAACGGTTTCTTGGTTCCACTAGAAGCACCATTATCCACTTTTGGCTTAACATACATCTGCAGTTCTGGACCTGAACTGTTTGCTACATGGCTAGATGGATCTTTGTATCCTCTGCGCTGTAGATATTCTGCAATGATGGTTTTGCCTTCTTTTCCAATAATATTCTGGATTAAGGCATCAATAAAATCAATCAGCCCTAATTGCTCTGTGACTAGATGAAATATGATATCTTTTCTACAACTTATATCTCAGTCAGAATTTGGCGATACACAACTCTCTTCAAGCCTCAAGTCAGACATTCCCATTTAAGTATTCAATGTTTACGCTACGAAAGCTAGCTAATACTCTCTATTCAATAATGCCTGCATATTATTATTTCAATAACAAAGCAAGGCAGGTGAAATCATATGAACACTAGCTAGCTAGACCTAGTAGCTGCAAAAATGGTATTCAAGACATGTGAAGCTATCAAGCTAGTACGATATCAGAAGTAAAAGTTTATGGTGACAAGCTCATCTAATCGTTAGTGCCTACACCTTTTTAATGTAGAAAATCACTTCTTCAATGGTTAAGAGAGCTTAATTCTAGAAACCTCAATACTCAATTGATATCAATTCAAACCTAAAACACTAATCCCTTTAAATTCAAATGAAAGAAGCTAAAATCATCGAATCCGAATAACACAAGAATCAAACGAGAATCGGCGACTAAAGAGGGAAGGATTTACGTCGAGATATTCCTTGGCATCGACAGGCTGAGCAAGATCGCAATAGGAGACTAAACCGGAGATAACATCACGATCGAAATTCAAACCGGTATCTGGTTTCCGGCAGAGATCAACAAGCGCTTCCTCTAACCACTGTCCCACCGCCGTTGCCATGTTCTTCTCCGATTCTCCGTCGCCTTTAGTCTCTTCGAAAGTCGACAAGGAAGGATCGATCCTCTCTAATCAAAAATATCTTTTTCCAAACTCCAATTTTTTTTTTCTTAATGGGCTTGACCCAATTTACTGGTCGATGTGGATAACGGGCCTAAATGTCTCACTATATTAACTTAACCCAAATATGTTAAAATATCGTTGATGTGCTTATGATTCGAATCAATTTCGATATTGGGCCTGTTCGGTAACCAATCGCCAGCGACACCTTTATTTGTGAGCATAAAATCACGTTGATCAGAAAAAAATAGTCGCTGGAGATGGAGTCGGAGGTGGAGTCGCTGGTTCACATGGCGATCAACGGCGACACATCATCCATCACCATTTATATCGTCGCATCTTTTTATTTGTCGCTGGTTTTTAAATTTAGCGATCCTAGTTAAAAGATACAGTGTTTTTTTTTGAGTCGCTAAACACAGTCTCTGCGTTTTAGAAATGAACAGGACCATTATAGATGGTGAGTTGTAGACGACAAAAAATATTTTTTTAAAATGCATAATTTTGACATTTTACTTTAATTTATTTGATTCAAAAACTTAATCACTTTAGCAAGTTATATAATTTTTAAAAAGTACCATACCATCCTCTTTTATTTCAATAACTTACAAGGTTGACATATAGCTTTTATGAAGTGGGCAACGAAATAAATAAGGAAATACTCAGTTTGTATAGTATAAGCAATGGTCCCAATATGATTTGAATAGTGGAACAATTCTTGCCCCCACCTCGCACTGCCTGTGTCCGACAATCCTCATTTTCAACATCGAAACACAATTCTCGAAACTATTTTTTTACTTATTTGAATTCTCTTAAATAAGATGATAAATACATTTAACCCAATATCAATATTAAATAGGTCAACTGGTGTATTATAAAAGCCTGTAAATGGAGTGTCTTTTTTCATTGTCACGAGGATCATCAAGTCTTCAGTGGAAAGAAAATTATAGAATCATATTGATCAGAATTTTTATTTTTATGTTTAAGAAATAATATAAAAATAATTTTATTGATTAAATTTGAAGAGCTTATTGAACAATTTGTTGAGGATTATCGCAGATGATATTATACATACATGATACATGATCTATGAGCTGATCAACATTTATTTTGGATTTGATTCAACTTTCAAATTGTCATAATGTTGGTATTGGCTAGACTAGTTTTATCCCGATGGGTTTAAGTAGCTCAGTGATCTCATACAAAAAAAAAAAAAAAACTAATTTCTGTAGCTATTATTTTTTATGTAATTTTTTTTTTGTTATCAATTTTCTATGGGATCTTATTCTCTTGTACCCTTTGACCAATAAAACTTTATGTAAATAAACTTTACCGAATTAGCTTCGATAATTATCACCGGTACAAAACTACAATTTAATTCCTTGAATTGACGTTTTTAATATTTAAATCAAAGGAATAAACTATGATTTGATTTCTTAATGATATCAACATCTTGAAGATATCATTAAACACAATGTGAACAAATCCAAATGTAAATTGACTTACAGACCTCGAGCTCTTGGATCGGATTATGTCACCATGGTCCTATATAATATGAATAAAATGACCAATAATTAGCGAGTTCACATCAAAAAAATAGGCATTTAATACATGACTCATAATATGCAAAGTCATATTAACAACACACAGCCCATGCATTTGCAAAAAATTCCAAAACTTGCTATTGAAAGATCTTCTTGTTGTAATCTTTTTTTTTTGTTTTCCCGTCGACACGTTTCGACGGTCACGATGGAAGAGAGCGTAAGTATAGAATCGTCCAAGTGATCACATAACGACACGTGATAACTCAAATGGGGACCATGTACGAGCTATACGATAAAATATTGCTTTTTGGAGTGGGCTCCCACAAACATACCCAACAAAGAAAGCAAAGTGTGGTCTTGCTTTGCTTTTGATGATATTCGGTGCCAATGTCTTGTCCAAGATCGTCGCTTTCCATATCCGGACAGAGTTTAGGTGGTTGCATCCTGGCCGTACACGCCTCTATGCATCTACATTGATGTATTACGTAGCAATTGTTTATTTGTTTCTTATGTGTCATATGTTGCAATTATCCTAGTTAAGGAGGTACTAGAAAGGAGCTGATACATGAATGTATTTAAAAAATTATATACACAAACATATTATCATGACTCATGAGCATATCAAATAGATTGCAGGTTGGATTTTGGATCTCATATATTTTCTCCACCCCTAATACTAATAGTATATACATATGCATAATGCATAATTAAACTATAAACATAATTTATTTATCATTCACATTTTTTTACCATGTAAATTAAATATGTAATTTCTTTTTTGTGAGTGAGAGGGAGACAATGCCTCTTCCGATTTATTCAAATAAAAATAAAAAATTATAAACGAACCGAACGCGGGAATTCTTTCCCATGAGTATCATCTAACATAATTTCATGGACAACATCAGGAAAAAAGTAAAGAGAAAGAAAACCGAAATCCAAAGAGAACGCATAGTTCGCTAATCCATCTGCAAGACGATTAGCCTCCCTATACACATGAGTAACCCGGTTAACCAGTCACTTGAAATAAAGCTATGACACAATCGCACCAGGATGGACAATGCATGAGCATTGCTTATCCCTGTCTTAATAAAACCCACCACCAACTCGGAATCCACTTTCAGCTCCACACGTCGAAATCCGTACTCCCAGGCAATAACTAACCCATAATACACTCCCCTTAACTCTGCCAATAGAGCTGAACATATTCGTATATTCAGCGCAAAACCGCGTAACCACTCACCCTCGCTGCTCCGGATAACCTAAATTAAATATGTAATTGATGGTTCGTTTTGTGTGTCTAGGCCAGATTTGAATCCTCAGTTACGATTATAATCACAATTAGTTATTGTCGACATAACAAATACATTTACATGAAATTGATATATAGTTCGATTTATAATTCTCAATTTTAAAAAGGGAGTGCGAGTATATAGTATGCAAACACTCGCATGCTGAAAATTATATTTGTTTTTACAAAAAAAAATAAAGAAAATACCAAACTAATAAAGCCAAATACCAAAAGGTTATTAAAATAAAATTCGTATATATGAAGTCGAGGAAATAATTGAAACTCTGTTTATTCGAAAGCGACCGAAAAATTGAATTTTGATGTGAATGCTGCCTTTGATTTTTTCCCCACAAAATTAAACATTCAATTAATCAACTTCATACGCGTTTATATGAAGATTGCAACGAAAAAATAACAAGAATAATATTTTTTTTCAAAAAATGACAATCATATTTTATTGGTTAATATACTATGAGAAGATGCAAATCATACCAACACTAATCAAACAAAATAATACACCAAATAAATTTTTTCAGTTTTAGCAAACTTCTTAATTTTGCATATTCTTTTTCAAATTTCTTATCTTTGCACATATCGCAGAATATAAACTAGTATATTTATTTATAACGTAGCTAGCAAGTTCATGGTCTTTAGCATATAATTTTTTTTTTGGCATGAAACCATTAACCTTTGAGTCTTTGACAATCTTCTATTCTCTTATATTGATTAAGAAGCATTTTTGAGAACTATTAAACCTTAATTTTGTAACAGATTCTGACATGTTGATTTCAAAACAAACTCTTCCGAAATTATGCGTGTCGAACTTTAAATGATTTAATGATATAAATTCTACGTGCTTCATGATATTAATCCAAATATATATTTTTATTTAATGACTAAATTAATTTATAATTATTTATAAAATAGTATGATCAAAAAGACAAAAACTAATGGTATACTGTAAATTATAACAATTACGGTGTTATTAAAGATAGTTAATTATTACGAATCATACACCGAATACACTATATAACACTTGCATCTCAATTAATCAAAGATTATTCATTACAAAATCTGAGTTACAAATTTTCATACAACGAAGCCCTACTTTTTATATATGGACTCATTTTAAGGCTTTCTTGATAGACGTAAGCGTTTGCACAAAAAAAAAAAAAAGATAGACGTAAGTGAAACTGTTAACATAACGCGTCAATGCCAAATTGCCAACGAATTGAATAAGTCAATAACTATTCAAAATTAAATGGATGCTGAATAGTTAAGAATATCAATACATTGTTTTTACTCTAAGTTATTTTCTTAAGATGTAAAGTCAAAAATAAAATTTCATTAGCAAGTGGCTAGAAGAAACAGCTCACTAGATTCCGGAAGAAAGTATATGCTAACTCTTACAATAATAAACCTACAATTTATAGGGGTTTTACTTATTACAATCCAGAGTTTAAAATATCTAGTTATAGTTAACTATGATATTTCGTGCATAGCATAGAAATGAATTAGCTTAGGCCTCTAAGGAGATCACGTTTAAATATCCTAAATATCTTGCTTTTAATGATTTTGACTTTAACCTATTTCAAAACAATAAAGAGAGCAACTTGGATTTGAACATATATAACATATATCTAAAAGTTTCCTTAAAATTAAAATATTTTCTTAATTGATTATTTTGACAACATGGACTATTATATGATTTCCCGCGATCATGGGTCTAGAGATGTAACCGGCCAAAATCAAAGGTTCATTGTAATTAACATATGACCTATCGTTTCGTAGACCAAAAGGAGATATGGTGTTATCTGGTGTTATACATATTGTTTATGACAATAATTTATAGCTTAATTGTTAACGTTAGTACGCTACGGACGATGAAATTCAATTCATATACGTTGCATGCTGTTAACAAAAAAAAAAAAAATTACATATCGTTTCTAAATCGAATGTATATGATTTTAATTTGACTGCTAATTCACAAACAATATTGCTAAAATTTTGTATTTGGTTAATAATTTGAGTATATAATTTAGGCCAGAACTTCATTTCTAATTAAAAAAATTGTCCAAACTCTATCCAAATTACTGCAGAAGATATTTATCAAGGAACCTTAGGTTGTTCCGTGACAATTACATCAGCATGGATTACTACGAGACCTATATGGTCTATGAGTTATATATACTTCTTTATCATTGTATCATGCATATCATTTAATGATGGTCCAATTAATCTTACTTGATTATTATTTTACTGCAGGTTGTATTATTTTCTGCACAATTTGACACGTGTCTATCATTCCAATTTGACCGTTTGAGGGGTAAAATATTAAGCCTAGGTTTAACCTAGCAAATAGTTAATTGGATAGTGTATAAATTAAGATATGATCCAAAGCACGTCGAGATCCAAAAGACGACCATAGTCGTTGACTTATACTCACTCGTAAATATATCTGTTCTAGAAACTGTTTAGAAACATCGGAGAACTTTCAATCTTGATCGAGACAAACAAACGAAACCCTAGCTAGCTAGACCTTAATTAAAGATGCAGAGATTATATATATATATATACTACTAGACAATTTAGTCAAAATTAGTATTTGTGATAGATGACAAAAGAAAAAGATATTTATGATCTTTACTGCTAAGATTATCAAAGCTATGGGTGATTGTTTTCTTTCTTTTATTGTAACTTGAAAATTTGTGTACATAAACGATCAAACTAAAGAATATTAAAAATTAAAACTAAGGTACACATTTTTAAAAATTGTGTATACTACTACTGTATTCTATTGATTTCACAAAAAAATGTGATTTGATATATTAGGACTTGACAGGTATGTCAAATTAAAAGTTAAATAGCAGAAAGCTATATTATGAAATAGCGGATTCAATACGACAACAATAATTTTATTCTGTATATAAATAAATTTTTCTTCAAACACCAAAAAAGCTATTATTTAGTTAATCAATGAATGTTTTCAAGTTTAGTTAAAATTTTAAAACGTGCATGATAGATTTTAAGGTGTTCGAAATAGATTGTACAGAAGAGATCTCGATGGTGGAGTCTCATGACGAATGACCAACTTTCTCCAAATCTGCTAGATGAGATTAGCTTGCTCTGTATTTTGTTTTTCATTTTTTTCTTGCTTTCTAATATTTTCCGTTATTGTAATTCTACAACAAATTGTTTAGTTCTATCCTTTAGATCATTATTTTCTAAAACTGAATTTGTAAACTCTTTCCTTCTATATTGGCTACCAATCAAAGAGTGATGTTTTAATTAATGTGTAGTTGACAAAAAAAAATGTGCGGGATATATTTAAAAATTACTTATTATTTTTTACGTTTTATAATTCAGCGCAAATTTTTATGAATGATATGTATTCATCGGAATTACGTTTTCAAGAAGTGAAAAAACTGCATACCATTCAACTAAATTGTCTTGTTAACACGTTCATGTTGATTTAAGATTTTGAAGTGATTTTTTCCAAAAAATATCATAACTAAGAAATTTTGAATTGTCGATACATGTAAAAAAAAGTTGAGTTTATCTAAATACAGTTTAATTAATTATATACTATAAAGATGTGTACTGGCTTTACTACATTTGTTGATGATTCACATTGTTAGCCAAGACTCTTTCTTAAATCCATTAAAAATCTGTATGTGTCATTACTAAATATGTAAAAGAAAAATAAACTCGATCGACCAAAGTATTGTTTCTACGTCTTTCTTTTCCCGGGATCGAATATACTCTAAAAACAAAACGTTTGATCGAATGCAAGAAAATTCAAAGCAATCAATATTAACCTCATATAATACTCATACAAATATTCTAACAAAGCCATGATGAATTAATCAAAATAGTTACGTTAGATGTCAACACAGAATAAAAAAAATCGACGTTATTAGAATTGATACTCAGCGATGGTATCATCGGCAAAACTAAAAGCTCTTATATAAACGATACCAACAAGTCAACAACGTTAAGTAACCTCGAGAGCCAGACAAGAAGTTTTCTGTTGAACTCTAGTTGATTTTATAATCGATACAAACAACGTAAAACAATATTGAAATATACATAATTCAGATTCTGATATCCTATACTAATATTTGGGAAGTACATCCTAAGGATCATAACTTAAATTTTGTAAGAAACTAGACCATCACCCGTACTGTAGTACGGGTTGAATTTCATTTATTACAAAATTTATATATTATATAGTTATAGAATAAAGTCGTGATATATTATAATAGTAAGTAAAAAAATATTAATTTTTTTCTGTCAGTCCATATATATAATATTAGAATGAATATATTTTTTTTCTTCTGTAATCCTCAATTATGGGTATATTTTTTAAAGATATGAAAACGGAAAATAATATTATTTTCAAAAACAATTATGGATCAGTATCAGTTGGGGATGCAAAACGGAAAATATTTTCAAAATGGGCTTTCCACAGAAATTTTTCTTGTAGTATGTAAAATTATGAATTTAAAAATATATATATATATATATGAAATTAAATATAAATATTCAAATAGTTATAAGGATCATAACTCATTTCATCATATAATACATTATATTAAACCCGCCGCCTATTATAAATATTTGTTTCAAAAAATCAAATTAGAGTATTTATATTTCTTAACTTTTTGATCTATTAAGTATTGATGATATTAAAAAAATGAATATATTACTCAAATATGAATTCCCGTTAAATTTGTTCTTTCATACATTGAACAATTTATATTCGTTTTTTAAAATTCAAATCTTTGTATATGCGGAAAAAAATTTACTTTTTTTTATTATGTATATGATATAATAATTTATTTATTTTATAGAAATAGAATAATATAAAGATGAGAGGTGAAGTATAATGATTAATAAAAAATTAATATGATAAGTTAGATATCAAATCTTATATGTTCATTTTGATTGGTCATTTTTTTTAAAAAAAATTAATAATAGATTTTCGTTTTTATAATTAAATTAAATTACATAAAATAGTATTTGACTTGTTTATCCTTAATGAGTTGAATTAATTTACTCTATAAATTTTTATTTCTAATGGCATTCTCATGTAATTTTTTACAAAAAGAAAGGTTAGTTAAGGGTATCTTATAAAGTGTACTCCCCAAATAATAGTATAGGATTACAATATATGCCATTATATAATTCTAATCATAAAATTTATTCCATGTCACTAATATATATTAACGGGTCAATGGGTCAACGGGTTTAAAGATATTAAAAGATTTTGTTTATATAATACATAATTAATATAATTCGAGAATGTTATATACTAATCAATATTCGAGATTATATAATACATAAAAATGTTATATAATACATAAAAGATTTTGTTTATATAATATATAAAAATGTTATATACTAATATACTAATATATTATTCGAAAATGTTATTGAAAATTGAAAATGTTATTCAAAATGTTATATAGTAATCCATTATTCGAACATCTTATAAAAAATGTCATTGAAAATGATATATTATTGAAAACATTTTATATCAATCCAATTTATAAAAATAAAAAATGCTATTTTGAATTATAATACTCATATAGTTCGAAAATGTTATATAAATTGAAAATGTTATATAATTCTCCATTTTTTATCATCTTTGACAATATTTGTTATCTAAACTGTCTTATATATAGCACGGGATTTAATATTTTTCATGAATTAAATTGTATATCCAATGCCGGTCACAAAATATATATATATATTTAATAGGAATTTGATAATTGTATTTATCACAATTATTACGAAATACCTAATTAGGAAACAGTTTTAAATACCCCATATTTTTAGGAAACTATAAAACAATAGACAATAACTAACCTAATTAATAGGAAAATTTTAAAATCAAATTATCAATCAACATTAACTCACAAACCATTCAAATTAAATATATCAAAAATCTACAAACTAATAAAATAAAAAACAATTCGTCATAACTATCCCATATATTTAGTACCTATTAAACCCAATAAAACAAAACATTAAACATAATAGGAAAATCTAAAAATAAATCCATTTATTTTTTCCTAAAAATTAGTAATTGCACATGACTATAAATACTCTAATTAAATAATTCGATTTCGAATTGTTCTAAAATCATAATTAATGCGAATTACAAATCTACCAACTAATAAATCAAAATAATTAATAGTAGGAAATTTCAAACAATAAAACAAAATAAATAATTATCGTATATTTCTAATTGGATAAATTATGGGGATATTCTTAGAAGATTCCCTAACAAAGATTTAAAAAGATTTCTTTATTAGATTTTGAAATTATTTATTTTATTTCGATTTTATTTGTTAGAGATAAATTGCTTAACACACTTCCTCACTCTATAAATAAGATATGATAGTATCACACACTTTCACGATGATATCTAATCTCTCTCCCTTTCTTTTCATTTCTCTCTTTTTTGCTTTCAGGTTTTTGACGATGATATGTATCATAAAAGTTTTTAATATTCAAGAGTTTGTGATTCACTAACGTTTATTGATGTTTGTTATTGTATGCAGGGATACAATCCATGGAGGATTGATAATTTTACGGTGATATGATTATAATATTTTTTAATATTGAAATGTTTCTGATTCACTAACATTTATTGATGTTTGTGATTGTGTGCAGGAATACAATTGGTAGAGGAGATGGTGATGCTAGAAATAAAAGGAGATATTAATTTCAAATTGAAGATTATGATGACAAGTAGAATAAGGTATCTACAAAACTAGAAATTGTTTTATTTTTATTTTTTTGGACTAAAAATTTATATTTATATTTATTTATTTTTCTGTTTTCAACAGAACTCCAATGGCCTTTTTTCCAAGGCTTAATAAAATTATATTTAGATTTTTTTTCCATATCTTGAAGATTAACAAGTTTTCTAATTTGTATTTCAACAATTTATGTCACAGGTTACCAAAAGATGGTATTAATCTAACATGTTCTTGAAGATAAGCCAAAAAAAGTATTGGTGGTGCTCGAAAGAAGACTGCTTTTTTTTTGTGGTGGAATTTTGCCATTAAAGTAAAACATTTGTAAATTAGATACTAAATTGTATGAAAATAGATGTTCTATTTTTTCTTATTTCTTTTCAATTTTCGATTTATAAAAAATTTTATGTTGGTATCCACAAATTTCGATTATGTTAATCGAGTTTTTTTTAAATATATATAACCATTTCTCATTTCTAGATGTTTAACTTATGATATTATAAATAAATTCAGTTGAACTTGAATATAACTCAACAAAAGAAATCAATTACAACGTTTAATTTTATTTTTTATTAATTCGTTTTTTATTTTGAATTCGTTGTTTCAAAATAAATATATAATTAGATTAAATATTAAATATTTCAAAGATATTATTTATAAGATATTTTAGAATGAATAATTTTCTGAATCTTATGACAATATATACAAAATCGTATTCATTCACAGTTAACCTATCACGAAAGATCTTTTATGTTAAAAACTTTCCAATATTAAATAAAAAAATTCATTAAAACTATTCTTCTTTTTAAATATTTTCTCGCTCTCTATTAGTTAAACAATATTTTTATATTTCCATATGTTAGCAATAATTAAGGAAATATACAAACTAAATCAATTAGTTTCCTAAAAATATGGACTATATTTCATAAAAGTAAATTTGCATTTTTAATTTTCCTAACTTAACTCTACCAAATTTAAACTAATATATTTAAAATAATTATTATTCTCCTATCAACTATATTTGATTTTTCAAATATTTTGGTTCCTTTAATATTTTAACAATAATTTTTTTGCTATAATCAGCTATTCAGTTTCCTTAAAATCTTTTCTAAAGATTGTCAAATCTCTCTGTTATATAATTTTGATCCTATATTCCCAATAATCTAGAATATACCTTTCTAAAATATTATCTAACTATTTTATGCTAATTAATATATTTCTGAATCTCCTAATTATCACAAACAATCTACAACTATAAATATCCATTTAGGTTTGACGTACCTTTCTCATAGAAATCATCTCAGCACCATTCTCATATCCTACAATTAAAAAATACAGCAGAAATGGCTATGGTTAGTCCCTACACTCCTATTAACAACTTGAAGCCTGTTAAGACTTTTTGTTGTATTCAAGTTAGTATACTTCATTCGTGGATTCATTTTACAAAAGGTTCTGGCATGTCTTTGGAAATGATTTTGACAGATAAGGCTGTAAGCACCATTGAAATTTTATACAATTCTCTTTGTAATATATGTGCCGTAAGTTTTAAGTCATCTTATTTTAATTACAGGGTAACAAAATTCAAGCAGACATCAAATAGGAACACATCAGCAAATTCCAAAGGTATGTTAAACCGTTTTTTTTTCCTTTTTTTAAACCATGAAACTAGGCCCCACAAACCCAATATAATCTATTAAAAAACTTAGACCGAATACAACTATTTTTTTGTTTGTTCACAATCACACAATAAAATTATCAATTCCTAATTGAACCAAAGAAATTGTTAATCTCATATAAAAAAATACAAATCTAATGCTGCTAATATATTAGATTATAAAATACAATATTCTCTCCTTCTTTAGTCAAATAAAATATATAACATTATATCCAAATAGTAAGAAATATAAAATATTATGATATATTCTATTTTATATTATACTATTATACTATATTATTCCTTATTTCTTCGAACAAAATATACAATTTAATTCATGAAAAATATTAAATCCCGTGCTATATAGCACGGGTGATGATCTAGTATTACAATAAAACTAAAACACTTTATTATAAAAAGCAGAATATTTGATAGGTGTCTATGTGACGATTTTAGTCAAAGTAAACTTTTAATACCATCATCCTCGGGACATGGGTTACGTAATACAAAAAGACGTGGCGTATGGGGTTTCAACCTATTTTGTTCAATGAAAGTTTAATTTCTACGGCCCGTTGAATTTGTATCTATTGTAGTGTAGTATCTCGCTTTTTAGTTTTGTATTTTATATTCTATGGATTATTATTTAGATACGTATAATAATATTTCCTATCCAAATTAAAAGCTCAATACACAACGACGACGCGCTTTGCAACATTCCTCTCGTTTCTTGTAATTTTTTTGAATTGCTTAAACTGTTTTAAAAACCAATATGTACTTAGTGTTAAGAAAAAAAATCATTATTATTTTCTAAAAAAAAGTTTATCGATCTAAATATGACCAACAGGTCCAACATCACCAAAAGATCTATATGTGTGGACATTTTCCTTATTGAGAATGTGGGGATATATGTTACGATTATCTTTTATCAACCGTTCAATTCAATAACCTACAAAAGCTCACAAGTCACACCACTAATGAACATTTGTACATGTTCGACTAAATTCTCATCAATTCAAGTTTAGCTATTTTAACATATATATAATAAAGTATTCCTTATTCGGTGTTTTTTCTGATGTCCATATTTGATTGATAATAAGAAAGGGTTGATTTTTGAACCAAAAAAAAGAAAAGAAAAGAAAGGGTTGATTCGGTTTGGTATGGTTTATACATGTTAAATGTTCATGAGAATTTGACGAGATTGAAGCCAAAATATTTGGTTTGATTCGGTTTGATTGCATATCTACTAGAATATATGTTAGTGATCGAAAATCTCCATGGAAGTAGAGAAAGCGAAAGAGGAATTTGAGATATGAGCTTTGGAATAGAGTTTAACACTAACTAAGATTTAACTAAACTAAACATTTTCTTTAGTGGTTTACTATTTTTATATATTTTGAGATCATGTAATAATTTTCATATGATATGTACAACATACTCATAAAAAATCAAAAGTTTTAGAGAGGCATATAATTAGTTTAAATTCCGGTTCCTGGTGCTCAATAACTAGAAAAATTAGTATTAAAACCAGTTGAGTAATTTTAAGCAGGAAATGAAATTATTATATATATGCATGGAAGTGGAAACCTAAATTTACAAATTCACATTATAAGAATCCTTTTAAACTGTTTAATTTATGTGTATATTTCCCGAATGTATAATGAGAAGGTTTTAATTAATTACATAAATAGAAGTTATATACTCATTTCACTCTCATTGTGGACCCATTAGTGCTATCAAAGTCTTTCTAAACCCAATCAGATTGAACACCTAAAAAAATGATACATGCACATATGTTCTCATGTGGAGACAAAATTAAGGGTTATTTAGCGATAATATGAAAGGACTAATTACAAAGAAAAAATTGTAGGCTAATAGAGAGAGAAAGCATGGAGTAATGGTGGAGAGAGATAGAGATAGAGAGAGAGAGAGGAGGCTGACTTGAAGAGCTAGAGAGTAAATGCATTTGGCTGTCCATGTTGACTCTTTGATCGCAAAACCCCACTCTTCATTATTGTTACTTTTAACTCTATATATTATTATTGCTACTAATTCACTCTTCAGCTTAAATCCCTCTCTCTATCTCTCTCGCTGTATAAATATACACAAGCTCTCTCTCTACATCTTCAGACAAAACCACCTACCACTTGTACCTCTTTGTCTTAAGTACTCTTAACCCTACAATTTCCTAAGCTCTCAAGCCAAAAAAAAAAGATTTAACTTTTTCTTCATCTATATATATATATCCGATCATCATCAAAGCCCTTTCTCTCTGCTCATACAACAAACCGTTCCATTCTTACCCTAATCACAAAGTGATATATACATAGAGAAGATTGAGATGGGAAGACCACCATGCTGTGACAAGATTGGAGTGAAGAAAGGGCCATGGACACCAGAGGAAGATATCATCTTGGTTTCTTACATCCAAGAACATGGTCCTGGAAACTGGAGATCTGTGCCTACTCATACAGGTATCTCTTCTTCTATCTTAATATTATATGTTAGAACAATAATATTTTTAATTTCAATTGTTAACCCCTATACTCTTCAGAAGTACCCTTTAATGTTTTTTGTTTTTTTCTTGGGTTTGTGATTCTTTTGTTCTGGCTTCCATTTGGTTGGTATGATCATTTAATGAAAAGGAAAAATTGTAATAATATCCGATTTATGGCACCAGCTTTTTTGTCCACATATCACAAATTAATTACTCTTTTTAATGAAATTATCTTTTTATTCTTGTGGTGATTTAGGTTTGAGGAGATGTAGCAAAAGCTGTAGATTGAGGTGGACTAATTATCTTCGACCTGGGATTAAACGTGGAAATTTCACCGAGCATGAAGAGAAGATGATTCTCCATCTTCAAGCTCTTTTGGGAAACAGGTAAATATTCACATGCACATGATCTATAAAAGTATGCAAACATTATTTTTTTGGTATGTATAAAAGATAAGGTTTTGGACTTTAAATAACTTGGGGACCAAATAATTTATGAAGGTGGGCAGCTATAGCATCATACCTTCCAGAAAGGACAGACAATGATATAAAGAACTATTGGAACACTCATTTGAAGAAAAAGCTTAAGAAGATGAATGATTCTTGTGATAGTACTATCAACAATGGCCTTGATAATAAAGACTTCTCTTCATCAAACAAAAACACTACTTCACATCAAAGCAACAACTCCAGCAAAGGTCAATGGGAGAGAAGGCTTCAGACAGATATCAACATGGCTAAACAAGCTCTTTGTGATGCCTTGTCTCTTGATAAACCACAAAACCCATCTAATTTCTCTATTACCGATCTTGGTTATGGTCCATCATCTTCTTCTTCCTCTACCACCACCACCACCACCACAAGAAACACTAATCCATACCCATCTGGGGTCTATGCTTCAAGCGCAGAGAACATCGCTCGTTTGCTTCAGAATTTTATGAAAGACACACCAAAGACCTCAGTGCCCTCGCCGGTTGCAGCCACCGGGATGGCTATCACCACGGCAGCTTCGAGCCCTAGCACAACCGAAGGAGACAGAGAAGGGGTTGACCATTCTTTATTCAGCTTCAACTCCATGGATGAAGCTGAAGAGAAGCCAAAACTAATAGACAATGACATTAATGGTCTAATTACACAAGGCTCTCTTTCTTTGTTCGAGAAATGGCTCTTTGATGAGCAAAGCCACGATATGATCATTAATAACATGTCACTAGAGGGTCAAGAAGTGTTGTTCTAGAAAGCAAAAAAGTTTGACGATTGGTTGAGGAACGACGAGGCTTAGTTATAAACAATTTGTATAATTAAGGACTCTTTAGTTTTGTTTGAATCCTTATCATGATAATATTCGAGTAATTAGGGATTTAGTCAGTTGTAGTAACTCTTAAGTTTTTAACACATTTTTTCTCTATCTTTTTTTTTTTTTTTTGTGGAGATGTTATCTTTTTTTTTTTTGTTTTTATTGTCGACGTGGAGATGATATCTTCTAGAAATGTAGTAGAGACCTAAAAGTGTACATCATCTTTATTAATGTAACGTTATTTTTATTTTGTGGCTCATTTGGTTATACAAATTAATGTCACTTAATTAGTATTGATATGGTTAGGGTTCAGATTTTCATGTTTCCATAAAATTCACAATCAGTAGGTAGAACACTCATTTTTCCTCATTAATTACATAGATTTAGATGACTTTAAACTGTACTATATAACTTAGTTGTAGATATGAGTTCTTTTACTGGTGAGGTAATGAAAACCAAAAAAAAAAAAAGTTATTTCAAGAAAAATAAAGAGCAAAAGCTAGTTTTGTATCCGATATAAGTATATATGTAGGAGGCAAAATCTAGTGGTTCATAGAATATGTAAAACTAATAAAATAAAGGTGCTACAGGAGAAGCCAAAATTGTTAGAAAAAGTAGTGAATTAAATGCAGAAGAAAATGTGAGTGTTTGTTTGACTTGTGCCTGTGAAGCACAACGAGCATGATCCAAGTAGAGGTGCTTTACCTTAGCCACATCACATATTTTAATGTCACACTGTCTCACACCCAACTCGTTGACTTTTTTTCTTTGGGTTCTCTAATAAATTTTGAGCTTAATGGCTGAACTGTTCGGATCTTTTTTTCAATGTTTTACATACTTTTGATAGTTAACCGAATTATTAAAAACAAATGTTTTGGTTAAAAATATAGAAAACGATAAATATAAAAAAATCCAAAATATGCATTAAAATTAATTAATTATTTTAATTTTTGTTATCTAAAACCAAATCGAACCCGAATCAGAACAAAACCAACATTTTTCAAACAAACCAATTCGAAATGTACTGTAATTTGGTTTTATTTGGACCCTATTTTCACCAAAACCTGGAAAAACCCTAAAAACCTGAACCAAAATAACTGAAAAAACCATGCACATGCCTACCCGCATTCATGGCTCCACGACTAGTTTTGTGTTTGTTTGTTTTGCGAACAAGCTTCTATAAGTGATAAGCATCGTCGTCGAGTCGTTTTTAGAGTAGGTGATCAACAGATCAAGCATGTTACTTTAACTGATGATCAAATGTCTGCTAGTACATATATATTTTTCCCGCTGAAAATGACTTTTTTCCTATGGAAGTGAAACTGAATCGAACCACAACAAAGTAGCAAAGAAGAAGAAACACCAACTGCACAAAAGGAAAAATGGGACAAGACCTAATGGCCAAAAAAAAAAAAAAACAGAGCATATAGAGAAGAGAAGCTCAAGACTTTAGCATTCCAAGATCAAAGCAAGTAAATAGGTCTTATCGAATTCGTTTATCCAAGGATGTGCACAATTTTGACATTTTCTACATATCTCTTTCGTTTTTCACCTGAAGGGAAGATACACAGAGAGATTTGAGAAGTATATTATATAATAGTTTCAACCAAAACTATATTAAATCACAGTGATTTCCTTTAATTTGATTTCACCTCTCAAAATTAAATTGATGATTTAAAACCAAGCCAGTAACGAAATTGATGAATTATTAATTATAAACAGCTCAAAACACAACTTTCATATTTGATTACAAAATAACAGAGCATTTCTTGGCAATATTCTCCAAGCATAAATTTGTATGCATACACAAAAAAAATGAAAACGAATGATGACGACGATATTATATAGGCCTGAAAATGAGCCTTTATTTCATAGATTGCAAAGTTTATAGGGGAGACCATAATCACTTCAACTTCTAGCTGTCCTTCTGGCTCCGAAGAACCTCTCTCTGATTGAGATTAATTCTTTGAGAACTTCACTCATAGCCAGCCGGTTGGTAGGAGACTCTTCACAGCACCTAAGTCCTACCTCGAAAACCAATGTCACACATTGAGCAACCGGGAAACCGAGTCTGAGACCGACGTGAAGAATTGATTCGTCAGCAACATCCAATACTCTCTCTGGCAACGCAACTTTGATGTAGCTGTGTAGTGTATAGTTTCCCCCAAATAACTCATTGGTTGGTCGTTTTCCAGAGAACATTTCCAAAAGGAGAACCCCAAAGCTATACACATCACCATGTATTGATGGCTGTCCTCCCATTCCATATTCTACACCATAATTCACATAAACAAGATTAAAGAGATAAAATAAATTTCTATATTCAATTTTACATATGTTTGGTTACAGTTACCTGGTGCGCAATAACCGATGGTTCCTCTCACGCCAGCGGAGCTGAGTTGATTGAGGAAGGACTCTTGGTCGAATTTGAGGAGCAGTCGAGCCAGACCAAAATCACTAACATGAGCAGTCAAATCATCGTCTAGGAGGACGTTGCTTGGCTTAAGATCGCAATGAGCTATAGGCTCATGACAATGAACATGAAGATAGTCTAAAACAGAAGCCACGTCTATGGCAATGTTGAGCCTTTCAAGAAGTGTCAAGGTTCTTGAGGGCCTACGAATCTCTTCCACTTCCTCTGGGTGCAGCCACATATCTAGGCTTCCATTAGGCATGAACTCATAGATGAGAGCTCTGAATTCGTTTCCTTGGAAATCAATGCTCGAACAAGCCGTCAAAAGTTTCACAAGATTACGATGCCTTAAGTCCTTGAGGGATTCACACTCTGCCATAAAGCTCTTCATCGCTCCATGTTTTTGCATGTTTAGAACTTTCACCGCAACAAGATTGTTCTCTGCTGGGAGTAATGCCTTAAACACCATACCAAAACTTCCTGACCCAACCATATTGCTCGAAGAGAAGCCATCTGTCGCGTTTCGGAGATCTCCATAGCTTATCTTTTCATGGAAGGCACCCAAAGTGGAAGGAGTTTGATTATTAGTATGCTGATTATTCTTTCTTTTTCTGAACCATATAGCAAATGAAGCTATGAGCAATATCAAAAGCAAAGCTATGCCTACGGTGACACCGATCACAACTCTCTTCAAATGAGAAGAATGTTTTCTCTCCATCGGTGGTGCTTCCACGAGGCATGGCTTTAGTTGCAACTCCCTGATGCCTCCACATAGATCTTTGTTTCCAAATACTGAGACAATAGTCATATTCTTATATATTCCTTCTGTTGGCATTTTCCCCTCAAAATTGTTAAAAGATAGATTGAGATACTCCAACTTGGAAAAGTTTGCAAGATATCCAGGTATACTTCCAGAGAGATTATTGTTTGAGAAATCAACTCTTTTAACACCCACTAACCCTCTTATATCCGGAATATCTCTGTCAAAAGAATTTCCTTGCAGATAAAGTTGTTCCAACGAGACACATTTTCCCAAGGTTTGTGGGAGTCGTCCGAACAATTTGTTATTACCAAGTGATAACACAACAAGATTTTGTAATCTTTCAACATCATTTGGTAGAGAGCCGGTCAATGAATTAGCTGACAATCCTAGGGTAACAAGGGTTGAGATTTGCATGATTTCTTCAGGTATAGTCCCATTCAACTTATTATATCCCATCCGTAAATCTAGTAGCTGCCTACAATTACCGAGACTCGGAGGAACATTTCCTTCAAAACTATTGTTGTACAAATAAAGTCTTTGTAACATAGTGATGTTGCCTATAGAAGATGGTATCTCCCCTGACATTTTATTTGAATGAACACTTAGTTCCCCAAATCCTAAAAGCTTACCAAGAGAGGTTGGGAGTGGTCCTGTCAACAAGTTTTCGTTCAACCCAAGTGATTGAAGGCTTATGAGATTCCCAATGTCATGAGGAATGTTTCCAGAGATGCGATTTTTTTGAAAGCTTAAATAGATGAGGTTTGTGGACAGATTGGCAATGGAAGTAGGCAAGTCACCACCAAACCTATTGTCACCAACATCTAACACTTGTAGTTGGGTGAAATTAGTCAAAGCACCAATAAACTCAAGGTCTCCAAAAGAGTGACTTCCCAAAGTATTACCAAGAAGAGACAAGTATTGCAAATTTCGTAGCTTTCCAAAGCTCGAAGGAATACTTCCCGTAAATTTATTACCCTCTATTCCAAAATCTTGAAGATTCGAGATATTGGAAAGTGTTGTTGGAATGGTTCCAGTGAAATAATTATCTCCTATAGTTAGTGCTTTAAGGTTTGGTAGCAAATTACCAAAATCAGGCCTCAAATTACCCCAAAAACCATTACTAAAGATGTATAAAAGCTCAAGTGAGGACACGTTGTAGATAGCAGGAGGAAAAACACCTGAGAAATTGTTCCCTGATAATTCAATACCCACCAACTGAGTCATTCTAGCAAAACCATCTGGAATTCCTCCTTCTATATTGTTAATTCCCAAGTTAAGATATACAAGGGATGTCATGTTTCCTAGAGATGCGGGTAGTGTTCCTTGCAGACTGTTTCGACCAAAATTTAAGCTAACAAGCTTCGTCAGTGACCCTAGTTCTGAAGGAACACTTTCTCCAAGGCGATTTGAGAATAAATAAAGGTATAACAATCTAGAGCAGTTAGACAAACTCGTTGGAATCCCTCCTCCTAGAAAATTTAAGCTCGTATCCAAGTATTCAAGTCTAAACAAGTTTCCCACCTCTTTAGGAATGGTACCAACAAAAGAGTTACCAGAGAGATTAAGCGATATGAGAAACGAAAGATTACCAATAGATGGTGATATTACTCCGCCTAATTGCAATCCTCGTAGGTCCAAACTAGTAACTCTCTTGTGTTTTCGGCCACATGTAACCCCAATCCAGTTGCAAACCGGGAATGAGTTATTCCATGAGGACAAGACAACTCTTTTCTCTTCGGAAACTTGAGACTTTATCTCCAGCAAAGCTTGCCTATCAGTTTCATCAGTAATACCATATGCTTTAAGTAACATGAGGGCACTGAAAGAAAGTAAGAGAAACAGTCTCATGCTTCTACTTCTTCTTTTTCTCGTTTTTTTTTTTTTTTTTTTTTTTAAAATTTATAATTTGGACAAAAGCTTGTGGAGCTTCTTTTGCAAGAAAGTAAATATAAGGGACGAAGCAATTGCGAAATGCCTTACACTTGTGGTGATATTGCAACTTAAAGCATTACATTAATGGCTCCCAACCGCATAGAGAAGACTGCAAAGAGTATACAAATTGTATGCATTAATTAATGTATACAAGCCATGAAAGTCAAGTAGCTGTAGTAGACATCGTCGGTTTACGAATTAAGAAATCAACAAATTGACCAAACATTTATGAGGAACGTCATAAAAACAGATGGCTTATTTTGTTACATTCTTATATTTCAAAGAAAAATAGTATATATTCAAAGTTTCTTTGGTTTGATTTCCTGGACCAAACATTTATGAGGAACGTCATATAAACAGATCACTTATATCACATCTGTCTTGTTGACCTGAGAGAACTGAAGACACCTGTTACATGACAGAAACTTTGAAATATCATTATGTATTCTAATAGTTTTCACACATAATTCTTTGAATTCAATTATTTTTTCAAAGACCAAGTGAATAGAATTGAGTTACAATGAAAAAAGAAGAAATGAAATTTACATCTTACGTTTTCTTTAGAATTGATTGACCAATGCAATCACCAACATTCGCCTATAAACATGGAAGTGTGTAATTAAGCTAGATCAACCATAGAGATACATACAAAAAAAGTTGCAGTTTTAATATAGGCATGAATGATAATAAAACAAAAAGCCCTTGACTTGATCAAAAACACAGACATTACTATATTCAGATAGTTATCAAAAAAAAAAAAGATGTGACAAGCTGCTTTTTAACATTAACAAAAGAAAATGATTGATCAATGAAGTCACCAAAACATTCACCGTTCATACATGGGACTTGTCTAATTCAGTTAGATGAGTCACTTGTAGCCCAAGAAAAAGAATACCAAAAGATAAATTATTAGGAAACTAAATTGTTCACTACTATTCCCTTCAAAACTTATCTTGGTCGTCCAGATTTTTTTAAAAACCTCAAGATCATTAAGAAAAAAAAGCATATACACAGAAAACACCAGAACTTTTGAATGAAAAACAGAGAAAATTCAAATGGCATTGGGCACAACATTCATTCATTGTTAAAGAATGCAAAAAGGTTTTCGGTGTTTATGCGTTCTTTTAAAAAAAACAGAACTTTGCATTACGAAAACTAAGAAAATCCAAATAAAAGCAGTGAGCTTCACGATGTATGTTGGTTCGAGATTCGTAGCAGAACGAATACATTGTGTTCAAGAACTCGTTACTCGGCTTATATCGTGTTCAAGGACGTACTGGATGAATGTTATGGCCACAGAAGCTGCAGTTGGAGTGGTGGGACATGAAATTGAAAGGGAACATTTATTGGATTAGCTTTTATAAAAAGTTGGTAAAACAACAGTCATACATTGTCTGCATATAATTCAAGCACTCATTAACAAACAATATTTTGCAAGCATAAATATGTTTGGTAGAGTAAAACCCACAAATTATTAAGAAAAGATATTACAAGCCTTTTCGGTAGGTTGCAAAGTTCGTATCAAAACCATAAACACTTCAACGTCGGGTTGTTATTCTGGCTTTAAAGAACCTCTCTCTGATTGAGATCAACTCCTTTGCGACTTCACTCATTGCCAACCGGTTTGTAGGAGATTCTTCACTGCACCTAAGTCCAACCTTGAAAACCAATTTCAAGCACTCAACAATTGGAAAACCGACTCTGAGACCGATGTGAAGAATTGATTCATCGGCAGCATCCAATACTCGCTCTGGCAACGCAGATTTGATGTAGCTGTGTAGTGTAAAGTTCCCCCCAAATAACTCATTGGTTGGTCGCTTTCCCGTGAACATTTCCAAAAGGAGAACCCCAAAGCTATACACATCACCATGTATTGAAGGCTGCCCTCCCATTCCATATTCTGCACCGTAATTCACAGAAACAACAAGAAGGAGATTGTAATGCAAATAGAGTATAGTACTGATTTCTCTCATAGAACATTACAGATGTGGGATAGTTTTACCTGGAGCGGCATAGCCAATGGTTCCTCTGACTCCGGCTGAGCTTAGTTGATTGAGGGAGGACTCTCGGTCGAATTTGAGGAGGAGCCGAGCCAGACCAAAGTCGCTAACATGGGCAGTCAGGTCATCGTCTAGAAGGACGTTGCTTGGCTTTAGATCACAATGGGCTATAGGTTCATGGCAGTGGACATGAAGATAGTCCAAAACAGAAGCCACATCTACGGCAATGTTCAGCCTTTCAAGAAGTGTCAAGGTTCTCGAGGGCCTATGAATCTCTTCTATTTCCTCTGGATGCAGCCACATATCCAAGCTTCCATTTGGCATGAAATCATAGATGAGAGCTCTAAATTCGTTTCCTTGGAAATCAATACTCGAACAAGCTGTCAACAATTTTACAAGATTACGATGCCTTATGTCTTTCAAGGATTCGCATTCTGCCATAAAGCTCTTCATTGCTCCACGTCTCTCCATGTTTAGAACTTTGACTGCAACAACCTTATTCTCCACAGGGAGCAATGCCTTAAACACAGTACCAAAACTACCTGACCCAATCAAATTGCTTGAAGAGAAACCATCTGTTGCATTTTGAAGCTCTCCATAACTAATCTTTTCATGAAAGACCCCCAACGTGGAAGGAGTTGGATTATTGGTCTGGAGGTTTCTCTTTCTCTTTCTCAACCAGCGTAGAGAAACTAAAGCTATGAACACCAGCAAAAGCAAAGCTATGCTTACACTGACCCATATCACAGCTTTCCTTGAAAGAGAGGAATGCTTTCTTCCCATTGGTGGTTCTTGCCTTGAGCATGGCTTTAGTTGCAACTCCCTGATGCCTCCACATAGATCTTTGTTTCCAAACACTGAAACTAGAGATGCATTCTGAAATTTTCCTTCTGTTGGCACTCTTCCCTCGAAATTGTTAATGGATAGATTGAGATACTGCAACTTGGAAAAATTTGCAAGATATCCAGGTATAACTCCAAAGAGATTATTGTTCGAGAAATCAATTTCTTTAATACCCACCAACCCTCTTATATCTGGAATGGCTCCATTAAACAAATTTCCTTGTAGATAGAGTTCTCCCATCGAGAGACAGGTCCCCAAAGTCTGTGGAAGTTGTCCTGATAATTTATTATTTTCAAGTGATAGTGTAACAAGATTTTCTAGTCGCCCAACATCTTCAGGTAGAGAGCCAGTGAAGAAATTACGTGGGATGCTTAGGGTAAGAAGGGGTGAAATTTGCATAATCTCCCGAGGTATAGTCCCATTCAACTTATTATCCCCAATCCACAATTCCAGCAGGTGACTACAATTACCGAGGCTCGGAGGAATGAATCCTACGAAAAGATTGTCGTACAAGTAGAGTGACTCTAACCAAGTGAGGTTGCCTATAAAAGATGGTATATCTCCTGACAGCCTATTTGAATACAGACTTAATTTCATCAATCCTAAAAGCTTCCCAAGAGAGGTCGGAAGTGGTCCCGTCAACAGATTTTTCTCCAACCAAAGTGATTGTAGACTTATGAGATTCCCAATCTCATGAGGAATGCTACCAGTGATGAGATTTGTGTCAAGGCTTAAAAGGTTGAGCTCCGTGGACAGATTACCAATGGAAGTAGGCAAGCTACCCCCTAACTTATTACGACCAACCTCTAAGATTTCTAGTTTGGTGCAGTTAGTCAACCCACCAAGAAACTCAAGATCTCCAAAAGAGCCACTTCCGAAAGAATTGCTATGAAGTGATAATATTTTCAAATTCCGCATTTTTCCAAAGCCTGGAGGAATACTTCCTGTTAGATTGTTAAACTCCATTCCCAATCCTTGAAGACTCGTTATATTGGGAAGTGTAGTTGGAATAGCTCCTGTGAAATGATTCTTTCCTATATATAGCCTTTGAAGGTTGGGTAGCAAATTACCAAAATCATCCCTCAGACCACCCGAGAAACTATTCCCAAAGATGTATAAAACATAAAGTGAGGACAAGTTGTAAATAGGGGGAGGAAAAACACCTAAGAAATTGTTCCGTGATAAGTCAAGATACACCATTCGAGTCAATCTAACTATATTATCCGGAATTCTTCCTTGTATATTGTTACCTCCAAATCCAACTTCTTTAAGGGATGTTAAGTTACCTAGAAAATCAGGGAGCTTTCCTTTTAGGTTGTTTCCATAAAGATCTAAAGTAACAAGCTTCGTCAATGACCCTAGTTCTGAAGGAACATATCCTCCAAGATGATTTGAATTAATCTGAAGCTCCAACAATCTAGAGCAGTTAGCCAAACTGGCTGGAATATCTCCCTTGATATAATTAAAGTTCATATCCAAGTGTTCAAGCCTAAACAAGTTTCCCACCTCGTGTGGGATGGTACCAACAAAAGAGTTACCAGAGAGATTAAGCCATATGAGAAAGGAAAGATTACCAATAGATGGTGATATCATTCCGCCTAATTGCAATCCTCCGAGCTCCAAACGAGTAACTCTCTTGTGTTTGCGGCCACATGTAACCCCAGTCCAGTTGCACACATGGACGGTGTTATCCCATGAGGACAAAACAGCTCTTTTGCCTTGAGATATTTGAGATTTGAACTCGAACAATGCTAGCCTATCAGATTCATCGGTAAAGCCATATGCTTTAAGTAACATAAGAGCATTCAAAGAAAGTAAAAGAAACACTCTCATGCTTCTCAAAGTTTTTTTTTATATAAAAAAGATTTTCTTTAGTTAAAAGCTTTTGGTGCTTCTCATAATTTGCAGGAACGTGAATATAAAGGACGAAGCAAACGCAAAATGTCTTTATATGCGTGACTTTTCCAAAATGGCATGGATTCTTGCCGTCTAGACTCTTGCCATCCAAGTCAACTAGTCAACTGTTTAAAACTGATGAAACATGGCACTAGTCTTTAGTCTTTACGACGTATCAATGGGTCTATGAAGAAATCCACCAACCGACGACAGCTTTTGTGTGTTATCAATGTGACAAACTCGTAAAAATCATTGCCGTCTAGACTCATGCCATCAATTTGTCTAAAACGACCAAAAACACTGCACTAGTCTTAAAACTTTATCTATACACATCAATGGGGGTTTTTGAATAAATCGACCAATTTGCAATAAACATTGTAGAATATCAAAAGAGTCAATCAAAGTTTACTCACAATTTTCAGTGAGACGAAGCTCACATGTTGCATCAGAGTATGAAACCTTATAACACGAAACAGGAAGAAAAAGAGAGAGAAAATTCATGTTACCTTATTCGATGTCAAAAAATTGTTGAGCAAAATCTACCCGATTGAGAAAACTTTGTGATATGGTTAACGAAGAAGGGAAGAATCTATCTCAATCGATCAAATTTTGCTCAACAATTTTTTTTTTACGTGACTACTGTATCTCTGGAAGATAGATTTTGAGCAGATTGAGAGAAAGAGAACTGTGTGTTGTTTTTGTGATAACAAAACGGCAAGCTTTGCTCTTACTGTTAACGTAAACAACACAGATAACCTAAACTTTCCCCTTAAACATTCTCAGATAATTTAACACAACTGTTTGATCAATTAAGTCACCAAAAATTCCAACTAATTATCTATTCAAGCTAGCAAAATCAGAGGTTTACATTACGAAAATTTAGAAAATCCAAATAAATTTGGGAACTAAAGAGGAACAGTGAGGGTTAGCTATTATAAAACTGGTAACACAACATTCATATATTTCTGAAACTGCAAATAACACAAGCATCCTCATTGGCAAATATTCTGCAAGCCTTCTTAGTTATGTTTGATAGGGTTTAAAATCACAAATGAGGAGCGTCATCCAAAGAGATCACTTAGATCATATCTGTCTTGTTGACCTGAGAGAACTGAAGACACCTCTTACATGACAGAAACTTAGAAATATCACTTTGAAGACACCTATTACATGATTCAATTTTTTTTTCATAGACTAAGTCAATAGAATTTACTTACAATGAAAAAGAAGAAATGAAGTTTACCTCTCCTGTTTTCTTCAGAATTGATTGACCAATGCAATCACCAAAACATTGGCCTATAAAACATGGCTAGATCAACCTTAGATATACAAAAAAGGTTGTAGTTTTACAGGAAGGTTTTACTATAGGCATGAATGATAATAAAACAAAAAGCGCTTGAAAGCTCAGGATAATTAAACAAATTTATCGAAGCACCATAACAACATGACTTGATAAAAACCACTGACATTACAAAATTCTTCGTTCAGATATTTATCCAAAAAAACAAAAAAAAGATGCGACTAGCTGCTTTAACATTGAAATGGCTGATCAATGAAGTCAGCAAAACATTCACCGTTCATACATGCATCCCCACGAGATCGCAGCTGGTCCCAAGTACTAGCAGCAGCATATGTAGGTCGAAAGTCACCCGAAGAATGTCTCCACAAAACCATATCCCTACCCGCTTCTCTGTTTGGGACTTTTAAGCCCCGAATGCCTTGAATTACTTCCAACAAATTTCTGTCCCGACAACGACGAAAGTTCCAACCCGCGTCATTAACTACTTCGGATACCTTTGCAAATTTCGGAACACCAAATTTGTAAAAGCCTACAGGTCCGACTATATCCACTAGCCGGCCTATTGGGAGCCACTTATCAAGCCAGAAATAAGTATTACTTCCATCGCCAATCTCACAACGTGTAAATTCAGCCGCTAAGACCATCCTTATTGGGAGGTGCTTAACTTGGTTCTTAGCTCAAAAGAGATTAAAATTAAAGGTGTAATTGATGATTTTGCTAAGGAATGACTCTTAGCTAAGAGTCAAAAATTGGGCTAAGAACCAAAAAATTTACTAAGAACCAAAACTAAGCACCTCCCAATAATGTTGCTCTAATGGCCTTAGCTTAAGGATTTTGCGCCATTGCCATAGCCCAAGTTATAATATTTATTACTTTTTTAATACGGAATTATCGATCGGAGTTGATATTTATTTCTAGACACCACTTAACAATGTACATAATTTGAAGGCGATCCTCTAATTTGAAGGCGATCCTATAATTTGAGATTATTAGAATTGAATATGGGTTTAAAACTTGAATTCCTTTTATTTTATTGTGTCTAATTTGTAAAGTTGTTAACATTCTGCTTTTTAGAAATCTTTGCCAATAGTGGTTATTATTATACAAGTGATTTTATTTTGTTTACTTTATAGGAAAAGGGTTATATGGGTTCTAAGCCCAATTTAAAATCAAAGCCCAGAAGACATAAGGGTGTGTAGCTAACTTGGTCTGAGATTACGATGCGATCTCTGTGTCTCTCCTCCGCCTGTATCAGCCGCATCGACATCGACACTCATATATATAGTTAAGGTTGTTCCAAGGAGATAGAGAGAGGAATCGATTCCTGAGGAGGAGGGATTTGATGCTATCATTTCGTGAGGTACTCGCTGTGATTTTAATTAGCTTTTGTTTTTGTGATTTGATTTATTTTTTATTTGATTTGATTTTATGAAATCCGTAATATTTTGTTTCAGATTATTTGTTTTTAATATTTATTTATCAGATAACAATTTTTAAAAAATCACAATTAGAGAGTTATAATTACCATTTCGTTAATGGAAGTTTTCCTTTCTTTTTTTTTTTTTTTTTGCGATTTCCTTAGCTCAGCTCGTGTTTGTGTATATATATATATTTGTAGCCTCAATTCGTCTGTTGATCAATTAGAGAGACACAAGACAATGTTGAAAAGAGATCGCCCGAGTGTTGTTGGATCGAAAAGACATGGCTCCAGTTTGGCTTTGAAAAGACATCGGTCCAGTGTGGTGGAATTGCTGCTACCACACGATGTTGTAGAGCTCATCCTCGAGAGACTTCCTGTGGAATCTCTGCTGAGGTTCAAGTCTGTATCCAACAAGTGGAAATCGACTATTGCGTCCCGCTGTTTCCAGGAACGACAGTTGATCCGTCGTATGCAATCCCGAGGTCCTGATGTTCTTTTCGTGTACCTCACCTGTTTTGGGGATGATGGTCTGAATACTGATGCTCGAAGAATTGTGCAGTTCGGGTCGTCCATGGTTCGTACGGTCAGGTTCCCCGCTTCGGGCAGCATGATCTGCCATGGTAGTTGTGACGGTCTACTATGCATCTACTGTTTTGAAGTACCGAGTGTCGTGGTGAATCCCGCCACTGGATGGCGTCAAAGTTTTCCTCTTTCCAACATTCAACAGCTCCTCATTGACAAGTATAACAAAGGAACTGTTGGCTTCTCATATCCTGAGCTTGGATTCGGTAAAGACAAATTCACGGGCACATACAAACCGGTTTGGTTATATAACTCATCCGAGTTTGGCCTCGACAACGTTACCACTTGTGAAGTTTTCGATTTTAGCACTAACGCTTGGAGGTACGTTCTCCCGGCTTCTCCTTATCGGATTCTTGCTTACCACACTCCCGTGTATTTAGATGGTTCACTTTATTGGTTTACCGAGTGTGAAGAAACCAAGTTATTATCTTTTGATCTTCACAAGGAAACTTTTCAAGTCATCTCTAAGGCTCCCTTTTCCCATCTACGTGACCCTTGCAACGTCACCATGTGCATCCTTGATAACCGCTTGTGCGTTTCCGAGAAAAACTGGCCCACCCAAGACATGTGGTCATTCGATTCTTCAGGAGACCACAAGACTTGGAAGAAAATGTATTCAATAGATCTCACCAAAACATTTTCTTGGTTTGGCGAACCCAAGTTTCCGCTGTCGCCAATAGCAATTCTGGAGAAAAATAAGTTATTGCTTCAAAGTCGTGATTACTTTGATCCACTGGTGATTCATGATCTCCATACCAAATCTTATGATTTACTCTTCAAATCTACCAAACCCATAGGTTCTGTTTATTATTTCCAAAGTTTATTCTCTGCTCTGTCAAATTAATTCTTCTCTCTTTCTTTTTACACATGAACCATTGTAATTTAACATTTTCATTTTTAATTTACCGATGATTTTCTTTTCCTCAAGAGGGGTTTTCTTTGTATCCAGCTTTCTTGGATTTTTTGCTATTATATTTGTTTACTGGAGACATAATTGCCTTACCAAGAGGTACAACATAAAGAGAAGAAACCAAACCAGGTACACACTAAAAGTCTCTTGATTGGCTATTAAACACAACAAATTGAAAATCTTGTTCAATCTTCTAATCAGTCAAACATTCTCTGCATTGTTGTATCCATATGATTGGTCGACGTGCACGTTGTTTATCATTGAATTTAAACTGATTATATGATCATGACTAGCTACGGCCAGATATTCAACGGCAAATAAACTAAATAATTTCGTAGTAATTAGGTGAATTGCAACGATTTTGTGGCATTGTTTGTTCAGGAATTGTGAATATTTGTTTCTTTCAGTTGAGATATTCAAAGTATTGTACTTTATTCCGTGTAATGACAATAAGATCTTTTGATTTTTGATGCATTCATGCAACAAGGATTATAAAAATTGCAAAAGTCAAGTGATGTGATATGTTTGGTTTAATATTATAAGCGTGTGTGTCTTCTTTAGTCAATCTAGGATGTTTGAATGTAAAAAGATGCCAATAAGATTGCTTGGTCAAGATAACTTGTTTGAATATCAGAACATCTCTAGGTTTCATATTCGTCTGAAGAAACTTTATTTTAATCATTACACTGAATCTCTCAAGGAAGATCTCTTGCAGACACATAGAGAGAGGAAAGATGGTGTTTTTTTAACTTTCCTTGCTTGCTTTTGCTAACCTTGTTCTCAAGTTATGGCTATGCAGCTATAACCACATCGAGTCCTTTGTCGATAAGACAAATTCTGAGCTCTCCTAATGACTCCTTTGAACTAGGTTTCTTCAGTCCTAACAGCTCTCAAAATCACCAGTACATTGGAATCTGGTTCAAGAGAATCACTCCTCGAGTGTATGTTTGGGTAGCTAATAGAGAAAAACCGGTAACGAGCCTCACGGCGAATCTCACCATCAGCAGCAATGGGAGCCTTATCTTGCTTGATGAGAAACAAGACATTGTGTGGTCATCTGGAAGAGAGGTTCTTACAGCTAACGAATGTCGTGCTGAGCTTTTAAACTCCGGAAATCTTGTCCTCATAGATAATGTTACTGGGAAGTATCTATGGGAAAGTTTCGAGCATCCTGGTGATACTATGCTTCCTCTCTCATCGCTATGTACAGTACTCTTAACAACACAAGGCGTGTGTTGACTTCTTGGAAGACTAATACAGATCCATCTCCTGGTGAATTTGTAGCAGAGCTTACGCCACAAGTTCCCCCTCAAGGACTTGTATGGAAAGGGTCATCACCTTATTGGAGAAGCGGCCATGGGTGGACACAAGGTTCAGTGGGATACCGGAAATGGATAAAACATATGTAAATCCATTAACTATGGTCCAAGATTTGGTGAATGGCACAGGAGTTTTGACTTTTTGTGCATTAAGAAATTTTGATGTGTCTTATATCAAGCTAACGTCTGATGGATCATTGGATATTCACTGTAGTAATGGTGGCACCACCGGGTGAATTAAGCATTTTCAAGGTCCTTTAAGCTCATGTGATCTCTACGGTACATGTGGACCTTATGGTTTGTGTATGAGGTCCATTAGTACTCCAACCTGCAAATGCTTGAGAGGGTTTGTGCCAAAGTCAGATGATGAGTGGAATAATGGAAACTGGACTCGTGGGTGTGTGAGACGAACATAATTATCATCATGTCAGGGAAATTCATCGTCAACAACACAAGGCAAAGACACACCAGACGGATTTTACCGTGTTGCCAATATTAAGCCTCCGGATTCTTACGAATTACCAAGCTTTGGTGATGCAGAGCAATGCCAACAGATGTCTCCGCAACTGTTCTTGCTTGGCCTTTGCCTATATTAATAAAATTGGATGCTTGGTGTGGAACCAGGAGCTATTGGACATGGTTCAGTTTACTGAAGAAGGAGAGTTTCTTTCCATCCGTCTTGCATGTTCTGAGTTAGGTAGGGCTTAAAGACTTCACTTTTTACATTTTTGTTTACGGTTTGTTCAGTAACAATATGACTTACAGTTAAGTTTCTTGGTGGTTCTCCTAGCTAGAGGCAAGCGAATCAAGATCATCGCTGTTAGCGCTATCAGCCTTTGTGTGTTTTTTATCTTGGTGCTTGCGGCATTTGGGTGTTGGAGATACAGAGTGAAACAAAATGGTGAGACTCCAAAAAAAAAGATTAAAAGCTCACTCTCTATGTTTCTCGTTTGTTGTGTATGATCTTATTGGCTTTTTAGCTACCAGATCTTTGCTTGAAGCTCCATCAATTTTGAGCTCTGGCCTGATCCTAAAATGCTAGAAAATATGTACTAACACATGGATGGATCCATTTAACTCGTAGGTGAAGCTCGTGTAGCCATGGATATTTCAGAAGATTCTTGGAAGAATGGTTTGCAATCACATGATGTCTCAGGTTCAAATTTCTTTGAGATGCATACCATACAAGCAGCGACCGATAATTTCAGCGTGTCAAATCAACTCGGTCAAGGTGGATTTGGAACAGTTTATAAGGTAGATGATCATAGATGATGCCTTCTCTTTTTTGCTCTTTTCTGTTGTTGTCTTTCTTGTTCTCTTTATGACTCTCTCTGCAACTCTTTCTGCAACTCTTTCTGCTTACAGGGAAAGCTAAAAGATGGGAAAGAAATAGCTATAAAACGTCTTTCTAACAGCTCTGGAGAGGGCACAGAGGAATTCATGAACGAATTAAAACTCATCTCAAAACTACAACACAGAAACTTGGTTCGGCTTTTAGGATATTGTATTCAAGGAGAAGAGAAGCTATTGATTTATGAGTTTATGGTCAACAAAAGCCTTGACACTTTTCTCTTCGGTCAGTCCTTACTTTGCATTTCTACCTCTGCTTTTGCCAATATCCATCTATGGCTAACATGCTGATCAGTTTCATTGCTGTGGTATTCTCTAGATTTTAAGAAGAAGCTGGAGATTGATTGGCCTAAGAGATTCAGTATCATTCAAGTCAGAGTTGTACATCGCGATCTAAAGGCCAGCAACATTCTCTTGGACGAGAAGATGAATCCCAAAATATCAGATTTTGGGTTGGCTAGGAAGTTTCAAGGAACTCAAAATCAAGACAACAGTGGCAGAGTATTTGGAACTTTGTAAGAACCACTCCTCTTCTTCTCCCTATTGTCACATGCTGGAATCAAAGTCTCACATTCTATAAACTAACCTTTTTTTTTTTTCTAAAATCAATTGACATTCGAACAGGGGATACATGTCTCCTGAATATGCGTGGACAGGGACATACTCTGAGAAATCTGACATTTATAGCTTTGGGGTTTCGATGCTGGAAATCGTCAGCGGGAAAGAGATATCGAGCTTTAGCCATGGGAAAGAGGAAAAAAAACCTTGTTGCATATGTAAGAAACACACTTAAAGAGTCAAGAATTTGATACGAATCAAAATGAATCCTTATATCTTTTGGATCATTGCAACAGGCATGGGAATCATGGAGCGAAACCAGAGGAGTGGATCTACTGGATCAAGACATTGATGTTTTAGATTCAGTTGAAGCAGTGATGAGATGTGTTCAGATAGGCTTGCTCTGTGTTCAACACCAAGCAATGGACAGACCAAACATCAAACAAGCTGTGTCAATGTTGACGTCAACGATGGATCTTCCAAAGCCAGAACAACCTATGTTTGTTTCGGATACGATGGATTCTCTGTCTCTTAAGTCTAATCACTGCAAGGATTTGTCTTCTGATGATGAAAACAAACAGGAATCTCCATGAGTCAAAACCAATTCCAGAAATCATTCAAATGTAATTGAAACTGTTCAGTGCAAATAACAATGTAACTGGCTTCAAACGAAATTTAAGTAAACTATTTTAGTTTGAGCTATTGATGAATAATGGGAATGTTTCAATTATGTGTGTATATTTGTTTCGACTTTTGGGATGCTGCCTGCATCTATGGTGAAGAGAAGCTATCAATGACCATAAATCAGTAGCTTGCTCATTGATAGGCTTTATCTTATTGGCTAGATTTGACTCTAAAGCTTCATATTGATCAGCCTAAGAGGTTCACATCATTCAAGGTATTGGGCGTGTGTTACCTATCTTCATCATGACACATGCCTCAAACACATAAGGTCATATATTGAAATCTGAAGGTCAGCAAAAATGATTCAAACATGAAATTGTTGTGTTTGTATTCCCACAGAACACATATTAGAGTGATGGAGTTGGAAATCAGACAGAGACATTACAGAAGAATATATTTGAGCCCAAACTAAAGACTCATCTCAAAAAGCAGAAAACAAAGAAAGAAAGACAAAACCGCATGTCTTCTTTTGCATCCTCAGAAAAATGGCTCACAGTCACACATCCCCTCGAAATTATCTGCAACACAAGATCAAAAAGAACATATGTAAGTAAGTGCAGGATCAAACTAGGATTCTGATTAAAAATACTCACAGTGTATCTCGGCTGACTTTCTCAGGTGGGCGCTTAGCTGAAAAACGAGAAGCTGCTTCGTCACTGTAAGTACCATAAGACAGAGCAGATCAGTTCTCATTTCAGTAAAGAATCAAAGCAATCAACAAAGCAACTTAGAAGATAGGCTCAGAAAGAAAAAAATTACCTTAATAGTTTGAAACAATGTCTTCTTAAACGCAAAAGAACTCTATCGAATGCCTTCTTGACCACATCCCTTAATCCAATTATCTCGACAATTTGATTGTCCCCATTTGAAGAAATTATGATCACAGCTTCAGAGATCTGCTTCACCTGACAGATCCAATGTTCATCTAAGCACTCAGATTTAGTATTCTTCTCCACAAGAACTCTTATTCTGTATGAGCCTCCAGATTCATCAGTAGTGAAAGGAAAAAGTAACTGTGCTGCATACTCAACTGGAGAATGAAGCTCACATATCTGCACAAGGATAGAAAAGACATTAATAGCAAAAATCAAATAAAGTAATCAAATCATATAAACTCTTAAGAAATAATTATTTCTTACCTCAGAAGCAGATATGACAACCATGGCATCTTCACCATTGCCTGATGGACAAATGGTAATCATAGCTCCTGTCTTTTGTCTGATCCGATTGATATTCTGGTGTCCTTTTCCAATGATTCCACCAATGATGTTCTTGGGGCACAGTAAACAGAGAGTGACATCTCTCCTTTCAGACAAAACATATTTGAATTCATTCTCATTTTTCCAGTGCTGTTCCTTAAGTTCTTGCAGTCTTTTTTTCCAAGATTCCGCATCTTTCTTCAGAATCGAGCATATCAAACTTGGTCGCACCTGTTCTTGGCAAAGATCCACGAGCTTCTGCCTTCTGTGATATAGGAAAATGAGATTGGTGAAGTTAATGACACGTGGATGGTCATGATTAGAAGTGGATCAATGGCTGAGATTAATTGGAGCTCAAGATTGTGAAGAAGAAGCGTTAAAAGGAAGCAAAAACAGATTACAGAGATTGATGTGAAATTGTTGTTTTGAGATTGTTATCTCTTTCTCCTTCTTTTCTTTTGTTAACTCTCTGAGATTGTTATGGTGTTGTACTCATCTTGCTGGGGTTGTTTCTTCAATCTATACTCAAGCATTTGAGATTTGGTTTTGCGTTTTATGAACGTTAATCCAATTTGAGTTATCGATTCATTCTAATTGAGAAATTACAGTTTTTCTGTATCAAAGGTATCAGAGCCAACAGATTCTCGGAATCCATGGCAGACGTGCGTTCAAGGGAAGCATCGACGACGAATCAGCAATTCGGTGTTCAAGTCTCACCGCGCATCGGAAATTCAATGGTGGATACAAGAGCTTACAACAGCGGAAGATCCTCACGGCTGATGTATACAACTCCGATCGTCACTCATGACACCAGCAAAGAGAGATCTGGTATGTCGAACAACTATTCAGAGGTTACTGGTTTTGCGAAACTTGAGCATCTCAGATTTAATGGTGATAAAATTAAGGAATGGTTGTTCCAGATCGAACAGTTTTTCTTAATTGATCATACTCCGGAGGAATTAAAAGTTAGTTTCGCATCAATTCATTTTGATGATCTTGCTGCTACTTGGCATCAATGGATTTTGCAATCAGTTCTGTGGAAGCATGTTAGGCACGATTGGGTGACTTACAAAATGTTGTTGCAAGGCAGATTTAAGGAGCTAGAGGTTGATCCAATTGTTGAGTTGAAACAATTACAGGAAACAGATGGAATTGAGGATTTTCATAAAAAATTTGAGCTGCTTAAGTCTCAGGTGAATCTATCTGAAGCAGACCTGGTTAGTATTTACTTGGCAGGGCTGAGATTTGATACTCAAATGAATGTTCGGATGTTTCGACCTCAGACAATTCGGCACTGCTTTATGCTGGGACGATTATATGAGACTGCTCATCCAACGAGTGTGATTATCAGCACAAGGAGTGATGATTATCAAAAAGGAGTCCAGCCTTTAAATGTTTCAAGTAAAACTACAGGAACTTCTATGAGTAATGATGGTATATGCATGATAGATAATGATGAAGATCGATTCCTTAGTGGTTCAGACTTGGTAGAGAATGAGGTTGAGGAGGTGAAGAAAGATTTGGTAGAAATTGATGGTGCGATGTCTAGTGATGATGATCAAATTTCGGATGTTGTGGAAGTGTTGGGATTCAACGTAGAAGAGTGTGAAATAGCTTCATGGATTGAACAGAATCAGTTGATTCAAGAACAAGCCGAGATTCACTCTACAGACATAGAATGTGTTTCACGACTTCAACAAGTTAGTTCAACCTTTGAGGACTTTGATAAAGCTGATGCAACAATGAATCACTTGCTGCCACCAATTGGATTTGTTGTTGCTGATTCACAATCTGGTTATAGAAGGGATATTGAATCGAAGGACATTCAACAATTTCAGATTGTAATTGAGGAGGGTAACAATTCTTATGACTACCAAGAGTCCAATGGAATGCGCCTAAGAAGCCACATATTAACTCAACAGACGAAACCTAGTAAGTCTCCTAAATCATGGAAGTTCAAATTTAAAATCTCAAAGGACAGCAAATTGAGATTCATCAAGTTCTGGTGGGAGGAGGCTAGTTCTAAGAAGAAGTTGAAGTGTGTTAAGTTCTGGAAATTTCACTATAAAAACAAGTCTATATGCAAAATGAAGTTGTTTACATATAAGAAAAGACAGAAGAAATGGCCGTTTATGGGGAAGGCCGAAGTTGATAAAGAATCTGTTGAGATGCTTCGGGGATGTACTTCGGGTCAGACTATTGGTGCTTATGGGTCAGAAATTAAGAGCTGGGACATTAACAACCGAGTTTGGGATCCTGGAGGTTCAATATTCATGAATTTCTCTTTTAAGTTGAAGTTGTGGATCTGGTTAGGTGGTCAAATATGGAAAGATGAGGCTACTTGGTTCATGAAAACTGAAGTTACAATGAAGTTCCAGTTCTGGTTAAGTGATCAAATATGGATGAAGCTGAGACTACTTGGGGAATTTTGTATGATGTGTTGCAGCAATATCTTTCTTTTCAACCATGTGGGCATGGTTGTTTGGAGAGGAAGGATTTGATATAGGAAAATGAGATTGGTGAAGTTAATGACACGTGGATGGTCATGATTAGAAGTGGATCAATGGCTGAGATTAATTGGAGCTCAAGATTGTGAAGAAGAAGCGTTAAAAGGAAGCAAAAACAGATTACAGAGATTGATGTGAAATTGTTGTTTTGAGATTGTTATCTCTTTCTCCTTCTTTTCTTTTGTTAACTCTCTGAGATTGTTATGGTGTTGTACTCATCTTGCTGGGGTTGTTTCTTCAATCTATACTCAAGCATTTGAGATTTGGTTTTGCGTTTTATGAACGTTAATCCAATTTGAGTTATCGATTCATTCTAATTGAGAAATTACAGTTTTTCTGTATCATTCTGATCATCTTCGCTACTCCACATTTTATCTACAATAAAAAAAAAATTATTAGAACAAGAAATCTGACGGTAATACCCTGATTTCAACAATTCTGAGAGAGAAGTAAGAAATTAATAAACCCTAAATTGAGAGAGCAAGCACACAAAGAAAGGTAAGTATGACAAAAAAAAAAAAAGAAGAGTAGATTTTGGATTGAGAAAATCTGAGTAATAATGTATGACGAAACCCTAACTCGAGAGAGCAAACATACAAAATAAATAAGAAAGGAAGAATCTTTCAGACTCGGCAGATTTTGGATTTCTTACCTAGAAAATCAGTGACAAATACTTTAATTAAGATCTCCGATTAAAAACCCTAACTTGAGAGAGCAAACGTACAAAAGAAGTCAGAATCTTTCAGACTCTGTAGATTTTGGACTTGAGAAAACCAACAAAAATAGAAAGAAATACCCTAATTACAGCGATTCTGAGAGAGCAATTAAGATCTCCGATTAAAAACCCTAACTTGATGAGAACAAACGTACAAAAGAAGTAAGAAAGTCAGAATCTTTCAGACTCTGTAGATTTTGGACTTGAGTAAACCAACAAAATTAGAGAGAAGTACCCTAATTACACCGATTCTGAGAGAGCAAATACGATCTCCGATTACGAAACTTAAACTTAAGAGCGCAAACAAACAGAGAGAGATAAGATAACACGAAGAAAAGAAAGAAATTTCGTACTCTGTAGATTTTGGATTTGAGAAGCGATGTGAATCTGGGTGAGAGAACTTGATTGATGTTTCCCGAATTGCCACGAACAAAAAGAGACGTTGTGATTTTTAGAGAAGCGACGTGTTGTCACTTGTCAATCAACATATATATAGAGTAGCTGTCACTTTGAGTCTTTGAAACGGTCGACTAAAAAAAATTCAAAATTTTAACTCGTTAAGTTCTGCTGACGTGGCATACGCTTGAGTGAAAAAAAAAACGGGAAAAATGTCATAAAAATCCCCAACTTATTCAAAACGTTGATTTAAATCCTCAACTCACGACGAAACGAAATAAATATCAAACTTATGTTGACTTTCCAAATAAATATTAAACTTATGTTGACTGTCCAAATAAACACCAAACTTTCATTGACTTTACCATATTAGGCTTGACGTTAAGTGAGTTAACAGACCATGTTAACGGGATTAATTTTCTGTTAACAGACCCGCTAATTAAAAATGACAATATTCTTTCTAAACATAAAACGACGTTGTTTTGTCGTAACTGCTCAATAAAATCCCGAGTTTCAAATCATATGAAGATTTAGGGTTAGGGATTTTACTCAATTTGGGGATCTAAGATTGACTTTAGGGATTTAATTCAATCGTTACGACAAAACGACGTCGTTTTGTTGTTATATGAAACAATGTCGTTATCAATTAACATGTATGTTAACAGAAAATTAACTTCGTTAACGAGATCTATCAACCCACTTAACGTCGTACCTAATATGGCCAGGTCAACGGAAGTTTGATATTTATTTGGAAAGTCAACATAAGTTTGATATTTATTTCGTTTCGTCATGAGTTGAGGATTTAAATCAACGTTTTGAATAAATTGGGGATTTTATCGACATTTTTCCCAAAAAAAAACTCAAATTGATCCATTCTTTTACCCTTAGGGCCTGAATGGAAGATACGTTATTACTGCGGGACGGAACTTTTGTATTTAACTAGAAATTAGCCCGCGGTATACCGCGCGGCTATATACTTTAAAAAAAAAAATTAAAATTTATTTTTTCAAAATTATTTATTGATATAACCTATTGTTTTGTTTGATTTAAATGTTTATATATATATATTATCTCGCGGTACAGCTCGGATCGATTTTTTATAACTAAAATTTTAAGTTGTAATTGTTTTGTGAATATTATTTGTTTTGTTTAGTGTTTAAAATTATATAATTGTATTTGATTGTTAATTCTAGGATTTCACCCGTAGTATACCGTCCCGTATTAATATCGACGCAAACATGTCCCACCATATAACTCCGTACCGTGAAATTCATTTTGTTATATATACTTTGAATAATATTTATATTATTGTATATACAATTCGAGTCAATTTAAAATTTTGCTTTAAAAATGTTTATCGTAAATTGTAGTGAAACCCATGATTTATTTCAAAAATATCTCCGAAAATATAAATATAGATATTTTATATATATACATTTTTGCATCTATTTTATGAAATAAATCATGGATTTTGAGATATGTAGATTAGGAATATCGAAAATGATAATTTGGTATTAATTAAATGCTCTCAAAAATCTCGTAGGTAAGATTTTAGAAACTAACGTTTGAGTTAATATGGAGATATTTTCGTAATATTGTTATTTTAATCTTTAAATATGAAAAAATAATTAAATGCAGTGGCATAGACTCATAAATACATCTCAACTCCAGGATTTATTTACTAAATGTACTCCAAAAATGTATATATAGATGTTACCATTCAACACAACTTTTTAGTTACAGATTTTAGTTAAATACATAAATAATTAGTAATTTTGTAGCAAGTGCGGTACAATTTAGAACCTTTTTACTTTGTATGTGCGGAACTTTGAAACCACTATGTGTTCCAAATACACAGTGTGTGGTCCAACACTTTTTTCTTTGTTTTACATTTATTTTTATACTTAAAAATTGTAAATAAAGCACATATAACCAACATAACTTTATGGAATTACATGTAATAAATGAGAACATTTAATATTTGATTTTTCTTATAATTCTCTTATCTTCCTAATTCTTTTATCTTTTAAGTAATTTACTATAAAAATGTTTAATAATAAAAAAAGATTAATAAATTTTTAATACGTTCTTAAGATATAATTTATGGTTTGTAAGTGGTTTTGACCATTTTTGTTTTGATTTGTTTGGTATGTTTGTTTTTAGTTAAATTGGGTACTTTGATTATTTTTTGTTATAAAGTAAGTAAGTAACCATTAAGAACCGAATTCGTTGGAGTCGAAATATTTTTGGGTCTTATTTGGTTTAAATTTCAAGTACCCAAATATTTTTGGGTCTTATATGGTTTAAATTTGGTGCATTTATTGTTTTATTTGATACTAACAACAAATATATTTTTATAAAATTCCACTAATTTTTTTATTTTATGGTTTGTTAATGCCATTAATTCATTTTCATTTGTAAATATTTATCTAAAAATATATATTTCACACAGCTTTTAACATTTTTACCAATTCAAACATTTAGACCGTACCGCATGTTTTTTGTTCACCATTCATCTATTGTCCCGCACTGCTTGTTACGCAATAACCGCACTTGTTTTGTATAGTGCGTTTCTTTCAACCGCACCTCAATAAAACCGCACTGCACCTCTATAACCGCTTATCCTGCACCGCTCAAACCGCTGTCACCATTCGAAGCCATAATTATTTTGAAGGAGTGCTAACGTGACTTTTTTTAAAAAAAATTGTAGTTTGGGTGACGTGGCAATATTTTAGAATACTTTTGTTTTTGCTGGTTTGGATAGACCGAGAAACCTCGAAGAACACCTTTTATTAGTAAGAGATAGCGACAAAAAAATAAATTATTTATATATAATATAATAGTCCAAATATATATATTTTTTTTGTCATCCGAAACTAAATAGAGCTCAAAAGAGCCAATTCTGAGGAATGTTGTTTACATATGTGATATGAAGCGGTTCTGTACGAACTTTTCGTGCCAGTTTATCCGCTTTGACATTAGTCCTACGAGAAATTAAAGATAAAGAAAAAGATGAAAACTCCTCCTTGTCGCTCTGAAATTCCTCCAAATACACTGAAAACGCTGGCCATTCGGTTGGAGAAGACACCATCTTCACCAGGTCTGAACAGTCTGTAAAGAACGCTACCTCTTGATTATCTGCACCAATCATACACTTCATCGCCCAGAGAAGGGTCTCGACTTCGGCATGTAGTGGAGATAGACTTCTACGGAGGTTCGCAGCTCCCATGGTTGGCGGCTCTCCATTTGACGATGTACAGAACCACCCTGTACCGGAGAACTTATCACTTTCTTTCCATGATCCATCCACAAAACAACGGTATCCAGAATAATTCGACTCAAGTGAAGCATCCCTCACTCGAGTTTGATTTACCAAGTCCGAAAAACCATGATTTTCATTATGGAGCTCAAATTGAGCTGACTGCCACAATTGTGCCTCTTTTTCCGCTAATCGTAATACCTCTATTGGGTCTTTATCTATATTTTCAAAGATCTTTTCGTTTCTTGCTTTCCAAATATACCAAATAATCCATGGGAAGGCTGATGAATCAAATTCCGAAGGTATTCGCCAAAATAAGTGATCCAAATTCGCAAAATTAGATTCCGTGGGAAAAATCCCCATAGCCGTAGGAATCTGGGAAAGTGCCCAAATCTGTCATGCCGGGTGGCACTGAAAGAGTGTATGATTGATCGTTTCCTCTGGTGCGCCACATCTAGCACATCCCGTGTCACAATCAATTCCTTTTTTCTGTAAATTTTCCGTAACCGGTACACAACCCGTTAAGATTTGCCACAAGAAATGACGTATCTTTGGTGGACACTGCACTTGCCAAGAATATGCTTTTAGCGTGTTGATGTCAGGACCAAAAAAGGGTAAATTGGTCTCCAACTTTTCTAGCCGTGTGGTATGATATCCCGATTTGACTGTATATTTCCCAGATTTTGTAAAATGCCAACTTAAAGAATCTTCTTTTGTTGGTGCACCCACATGTATGACGCTTATTAGCGCGACATCTTCTGGATCAAAGATATCTTTTAAGAGATCAATATTCCAAAAGTTCGACCGACTATCTGTAAGGTCGTTAACTTTTAAAGATGGATCAGTAACTGAACCATTACTTTTTGCTGGTCTCGGGAATTGATAAAGATGGATAAGATTTTATTTTATTATTTTTTAGTGAGAAAAGGAAAATGAATTGAAATTTTTATTTATTTTTAAAAACCTTTACTTGCAAGAATCGTCTAAATAATATTTGGACGATTCTTGCAAGTAAAGGTTTTTAAAAATAAATAAAAATTTCAATTCATTTTCCTTTTCTCACTAAAAAATCTCTTATTAATAAAATGTGCTCATTGAGGCCTCTCAGCCTATCCACATCAGCAAAAACAAAACACTCTAAAATGGTGCCACATCATCATACTCTAAATGCTCTTCTCTTATAAACTCTCCGTAAACTTAGTATTGTTTGAGAAAATATATGTTGGACTGAGCAAATAAGAGAAGGCCCAACTAAACTACTACATCCCAAACAAAGAAGAAATATACCTTCTGAGTTTTTAAATCTCAGAGCTCGACGATCGTCATCATCTTCGTCTAACCTAAATGGCTAAATCACTACAGTTTAAGTCGAATCGATTTGTCTTACAAATCTCTAAAAAAAAACTGCCACCGTTTCCACTTCGACGTATTTATTGTCCCCTATATCTTCTCCATTCAATGAATTTATTGGCTACTCCCCTCATAATGATGACCTCTCTTCCGAAAGCTTATAAAACCATGCCCTACGTCACTGTACCAGTCAACCAAAAGCCTCTGCAATCAGCATATCAAATCCAATCATGGCATCGAAAGCTCTCTGCACTTCTTACCATCCATCAAATTTTTAGATTTTGATGAAATTGACGGCGATTTTGAACATTGTTTCAGAGAAAGATGATGTCACGAAAGATCGGGTCGAAGCTACGATTCTCCCTTAATAAGGGATTTCAAACACTATTCCACACGTCGAAGGTCAAAGCTCTTCATCTCGTGAGTTTGATATATCATAATGGAGTTTTAATGTCTTTGCGAATAACTCAAAACCAAATCCAAGAGTGTTTTTGTTGCAAGGATATACATAGTTTCTTTGGTACAATATGTAATTCAGGTAACTTAAATTCAATAGCAATCCATTTCCCTTTTAGATCAATGCTTATGTTCAAACTGTTCCATTTTTAACTTTGATTGTTTCATATAATGCTTGAAGGTTTTAACTTCTTCTAAAAAAACATTATTCGCTTTCTTCATTTTCTTTGTATGAGAACTAATCTACTTGGGGCTCATTTTTAAAGGGAACTTCATGCTTTATGTATTAAAAAAAACTCAAAACTCTACAACAATGGAAGCCCTATACTCTTTTATTCAACTCATCGATGCCCAAATATCTCTGTTTTAAGGAATATGTTTGTTGCTGGTTGTTACTTATTACTTATTTATAGACTGATAGTTTGGATCGTTTGGTTTAATAAGTGTATATATGGTTTGTCGTTCGGTTATTCATATTGTTTTCTCATGTCGTCTGGTCTACATAATCGTCTAAACTACAGCAGGTATGTCAACTAATTATTTCCATGTCATAATGGAACAATTCAGTTGAAATCATAGATTATGTTCCCACACATATTTGATTAGTAAATTTCTTTTTGTTTTGCATGGTTAATTTGAGAATCCAAGCCGTCATTATAGATTTTGGCTGGTGGTGAAAGATTTTGGTTAGCATATATAGTTCGTATAGACTTTGATTAAGTTTTTCGTAGCCTCAAATTATTTGAATTCTTTTTTTTGGCATATTACTACAAATTTGATTTCAGTAACTAATTATAATCTACCACTCACACCTCTAAAGTTTAATGTTACTCTTTTGTATATATATCAAGATTTCTCACATAAAATTTGGGAAAATTCCCAAAAAAAACCCAAAGTAATTTTTATTTGGACGTTTAATACCCAATTATTTTAGATTGGAATAAAAAAACCTCATTAAATTATTTGTTGTCGTAAAATACCTCGTATATTAACTATTGGTAGAATCGAATCCGCTAGTTAACAGCCGTTAACGGACGTAACGGAATTATTAACGGTGTTAGATTTTAACCCAACACATTTGAATGAATATATAGAATCTGTTTTGAAAAATTTATGATAATGTTGATGTGGCATGTTGGTTATGCGTGAGTTCAGTTCCCATTAGGTACCCTTAGGCCCGGCTTCGATACTAACTAAACGCAAATATTCTTAATTTTTTCTTTTAAAGTTTTTTTTTTTTTTTTCTCTTCTTCCCCTTCGTTGATTTCTGGTTTTTTTTTTCTTCGCTCCTTCACTGCCGTCGACCACCACCGTTCCAGAAATGATAGCTTCATCCAACCCATGAACAAGAACTTCCAATTCCTCTCCCAGATCGAGTCACAAATCGCTAGACCCACACCATCAATCATAGCCTTTGTATTTCCCAGCATTTCTTCACTCACTAAACCTTTACAAACACTAAAGCTCTCATCCCCGATCGCAGAAAAGGATCAAGAAGAAGCCACAGCCCCGAGAGAATACGGATTTTTGTAATCGTCACAGACTCCTCCGCCGGCAACAGTCGAAAAAAAAAAAACCTGCGTTTAGTTAGTTGGTCGGCGGCTAGGGTTAGAGAAAAGGAAAAAGAAAAATAAAACAAAAATAAAAACAACTGCGTTTGGAAGGATTCAAACCCGAGTCTAATGGGAACTGAACTCACGCATAACCAACATGCCACATCAACATAATCATAAATTTTTCAAAACAGATTCTATATATTCATTCAAATGTGTTGGGTTAAAATCTAACACCGTTAATAATTCCGTTACGTCCGTTAACGGCTGTTAACTTGCGGATTCGATTCTACCAATAGTTAATATACGAGGTATTTTACGACAACAAATAATTTAATGAGGTTTTTTTATTCCAATCTAAAATAATTGGGTATTAAACGTCCAAATAAAAATTACTTCGGGTTTTTTTTGGGAATTTTCCCCATAAAATTTTTTAAAGTTGTCATCAAATATTAATTAATCTTACATTACCGATATGTAGTTATAAAATATCATTGATATAGATGTTTTTTAAACCGAAAATGACTTTACTTCAAAACTCAGATTATAATAAGATTTAACTTTGTTCAAATGCTCGTGGAAATTACTTTCCGTTTACAAACATAGTTAAATATTACATATAAAAATAACGTTGAGTTTAAGATTCTAATTATGTTTTTGAACAAAGTTGTATGAACCCAAAGTTATTACAATGGAGAACAAAATTTTGTTAAAAAAAAAAATAGAGACGATAGAAAAATAAATGACAAAAAAATGGCAAGAAGGACATATAGATGAGGGTAATACTATGCACATTAATAGTAATAAAAATAATAACGAATTATATTACAGTTAAAAAATTATTGATTGTTTCACATGCATGTATTAAAATTATCAATTGTTTTCACTAAAGAAACTAAAGATAGAGTAAAACTAAATTAACAAGATTATAAAATATATACCCGGGCGTAGCCCGGATTTTACCCTAGTAATAAAATAAAATCTCATTATCCTCGTCAACAGTTCATGTGATATGAAACAATGAGAACTCTTTTGCATAACTTCAATTTTGCCCCTCAAGATTCTCTTTATTACAAAACTTCCCCTTTTCCCAAATCATCCTTCTTCAACGTTCGCCTTCCCATCAAGAACAATCAACAAATCTCTTGCAACAAAGCAAACAATTTGAGAATGGATTCGTCTAAGGGAATTCAAGAACAGAGGATTGTGATTCCGAACAGACACAACGAGAAGCTGGTTGGTCTACTTCATGAAACTGGTTCAACAGAAATTGTAGTCTTGTGCCATGGATTTCGATCAAACAAGGTTAGTGTGTTGATTTTTGATTAACCCTTTATCGAAATATGAATCTTGAATTGTAATCAGTGACTCACCAACGTAAAGTCGCAACCTTTTTTTTTGGGTCTCTGTTTTTCTCAGCTCTTGTGGTGACTGAGATTTGAGACTTGATTATATTTGTCTTTGGCATGTGAAACTATGCAGAATAACCAAATTATGAATAATGTGGCTGCTGCTATAGAGAAAGAAGGAATCAGCGCTTTTCGTTTTGATTTCTCTGGGAATGGGTATGTTTCATTTTCTTTGCATTACCAATGATTTGAATCATTTGGATTTTGTTTTTGATTTTGGGAGTGGTGGTGCTTCCATTGTTGCAGAGAGAGTGAAGGCAGTTTCTATTATGGTAACTATAACCATGAAGCTGATGATCTACATTCTGTTATCCAATACTTCTCTAACAAGAACCGTGTGGTTCCTATCATTCTCGGGCATAGTAAGGGAGGTGATGTGGTTCTCCTCTATGCCTCCAACTATCACGATGTCCGCAATGTAATCAATCTCTCGGGACGTTATGATCTTAAAAATGGCATAAGGGAACGTCTTGGTGAAGATTTTTTGGAAAGAATTAAGCAACAAGGATTCATTGATGTTGGAGATGGTATTGTTATCACTCTTTGGTTTTTCTGCATTGTCTTTGATCAGAACTCTAGTGTATTTATCAATGTGCTGGTCTTTTGCAGGAAAATCGGGGTATCGTGTTACTGAGAAGAGTTTAATGGACAGGTTAAGCACTGATATTCATGAAGCTTGCCTCAAGATTGACAAAGAATGCAGGTGAGACTCGCTGAGTTCTCTAACTCATATTGGGTGACGTTTGGGGTATAAACAAACCGTGTTTGATTGTAATGACAGGGTCTTAACGGTTCATGGATCGGCTGACGAGGTAATACGTGTGGAAGATGCGAAGGAGTTTGCAAAGGTCATACCGAACCACAAGCTGGAGATTGTGGAAGGAGCTAATCATTGTTATACCGAGCACCAAAGTCAATTAGTTTCAACAGTTATGGAGTTCATAAAGACAGTCATTGTGATGAACAACTGAGAAAACTGAGAAAATCCAAATAAAGTTGGAACATTGAAGACTAGATATTATAAAGCTGGTAACACAACGTACATAAATTGTCAGCAAATAACACAAGCATTCATAAACAATATTCTGCAAGCATAAGTATGTTTATTTGAGAAAAAAATACAAATTATATAGGCCTCATATAAAGCCTTTTAAGTGGACTGCAAAGTTTTGTAGGCAAAACCATAACACTTCAACGTCTGGCTGTCCTTCTGGTTTTAAAGAACCTCTCTCTGATTGAGATCAACTCCTTTGCGACTTCACTCGTTGCCAACCGGTTCGTAGGAGATTCTTCACAGCACCTAAGTCCTACCTCCAAAACCAATGTCAAGCACTCAGCAATACGGAAACCGACTCTGAGACCATTGTGAAGAATCGATTTGTCTGCAATGTCCAATACTCTTTCCAGGAATGCCGATTTGGTGTAGCTGTGTAGGGTAAAGTTTCCCCCAAATAATTCATTGGTTGGTCTTTTTCCGGTGAACATTTCCAAAATGAGAACCCCAAAGCTATATACATCACCATGTATTGACGGCTGCCCTCCCATTCCATATTCTGCACCATAATTCACAGAAACAACAACAACAAGATTGTAACGATAGCAGAATATACTAATCATCTTTGTATAATACTGCAGATGTGGGATAGTTTTACCTGGTGCGGCATAGCCGATGGTTCCTCTGACACCGGCCGAGCTTAGATGGTTGAAATAGGACTCCTGGTCGAATTTGAGGAGAAGACGAGCAAGACCAAAGTCGCTAACATGGGCAGTTAGATCATCGTCTAATAGGACGTTGCTTGGCTTAAGATCGCAATGAGCTATAGGCTCATGACAATGAACATGAAGATAGTCCAAAACAGAAGCCACGTCTATGACAATGTTAAGCCTTTCAAGAAGTGTCAAGGTTCTTGAGGGCCTACGAGTCTCTTCCTCTTCCTCTGGGTGCAGCCACATATCTAGGCTTCCATTCGGCATGAACTCATAGAGTAGAGCTCTGAAATCATTTCCCTGGAAATCAATACTCGAACAAGCTGTCAATAGTTTCACAAGATTGCGATGCCTTGTGTCCTTGAGGGATTCACATTCTGCCATAAAGCTCTTCATTGCTCCACGCCTCTTCAGGTTTAGAACTTTCACTGCAACAAATTTGTTCTCCGATGGGAGTAATGCCTTAAACACAGTACCAAAACTGCCTGACCCAACCATATTGCTCGAAGAGAAGCCATCTGTCGCATTTCGGAGCTCTGCATAACTTATATTCTCATGGAAAACCTCCAATGTGGAAGGAGCTGGATTACTGTTCTTCTGGTTCCTCTTTTTTTTCCTGAACCAACGTAGAGAAACTAAAGCTAGGAACAACAAGAGAAGCAAAGCTATGCTTACGCTTACTCCAATTGCAACTTTCTTTAGCTGAGAAAAATGCTTTTTCTCCACTGGTGATCCTTGCGCGAGGCATGGCTTTAGTTGAAATTCCCTAATGCCTCCACATAGATCATTGTTTCCAAATACCAAAACTATAGTAGAGTTCTGAAATTTTCCTTCTGTAGGTACCCTTCCTTGGAAATTGTTAATCGATAAATTGAGATATTCCAACAAGGAGAAGTTTGCAAGATATCCAGGTATACTTCCAGAGAGATTATTGTTTGAGATATCAACTTTCTTAACACCCACTAACCCACTTATGTCTGGAATGTTTCCATCAAACATATTTCCTTGCAGATAAAGTTCTTTCATCGAGAGACACTTTCCCAAATCATGCGGTAGTTTCCCTGATAATTTATTATGCGCAACATCTAACCCGATAAGATTTTGAAGTTGCCCAATATCTTGTGGGAGAGAGCCGGTCAAAGAATTATTTGCCATGCTTAGAATGATAAGGGATCGAATTTCCATAATTTCTTGAGGTATTGTCCCACTTAACTTATTAGACCCAATATACAAATGTAGAAGGTGACTACAATTTCCGAGACTCGGAGGAACGATTCCATGAAAACTATTGTTGAACAAATTGAGTTTTTCTAATAGAGTGATGTTGCCTATAGAAGATGGTATCTCTCCTGTCAGTTTATTTAAAGCGACATCTAATACCCCAAATTCCGAAAGCTTTCCAAGAGATGTTGGGAGTGCACCTGTTAACATATTTACTCCCAGCCCAAGTGTTTGTAGGTGTATAAGATTCCCAATGTCAAGAGGAATGCTTCCTGAGATGAGATTTACTTCAAGGCTTAAATAAATCAGGTTGGTAGACATATTGGCAAGTGAAGTAGGCAAGTAACCTCCAAGCCTATTATCACCAACATCTAACTCTTTTAGTTTGGTGCAATTAGTCAAAGCATCAAGAAATTCAAGATCTCCGACAGAGTGACTTCCAAGTGAATTACCAAGAACTGTCAAGAGTTGCAGATTCCTTACTTTTCCAAAGCTAGAAGGAATACTTCCTATCATATTGTTATACTCTATTCCGAACATTTGGAGATTAGAGATATTGGGAAGTGTTGTTGGGATGGCTCCAGTAAAATAATTCTCTCCCATAAGTAAATATTGAAGATTAGGTAAAAAATTACCAAAGTGAGGCCTTAGATTACCCGAAAAACCATTACCAAACATGGATAAATACTCAAGTGAGGACAAGTTGTAGATAGCAGGAGGAAAAACACCAGAGAAATTATTCATTGTTAATTCAAGATACTCCATTTGAGTCAGCCTAGCTATATCACCCGGAATTTCTCCTTTTAAATTGTTTTTTTCCAAGCCAAGTTCTCTAAGGGATGTTAAGTTTCCTAGAGATGGAGGGAGAGTTCCTTTCAGTTTATTGCTATCAAGATATAAAATAACAAGCTTCGTCAATAACCCTAGTTCTGAAGAAACACCTCCTCCAAGATGATTTGAAGAAAACACAAGGTCCAACAATCTAGAGCAGTTATATAAACTGGCTGGAATCCCTCCTCTGAGAAGATTAAAGCTCATATCCAAGTGTTCAATTCTAAACAAGTTTCCTATCTCTTGAGGGATGGTTCCACCAAAAGAGTTATTGGAGAGATTAAGTGATATGAGAAAGGAAAGATTACCAATTGATGGTGATATCACTCCTCCCAATTGCAAGCCTCCAAGGTCCAAACGAGTAACTCTCTTGTGTTTGCGGCCACATGTGACCCCCTTCCAGTTGCAGAGATAAGGGAATGAGTGATTCCATGAGGATAAGACAACTCTTTTGTCTTCGGGAACTTGAGACTTGAACTCCAGCAACGCTTGCCTATCGGTTTCATGATCGGTAAAACCATATGCTTCAAGTAACATGATCGCAATGAAAGTAAGTAAAAGAAAGAGTCTCATATTTCTCATATTTTGCAGGAAAATGAATGGTGGTAATGCAACTTATAGAGGAAAATGTAAGTAAAGTTTACGTTGACATTGACTCAAAGTTTGATTCATTGGACCGGCAAAATTTATGTAGACGACATGGTAGTGTCATTCAACCAGAGCATTAAAATCATGTTTCTAGAGAACTCAACTCCCAATCACACAAAATCAACTATGCATTAATGTTAGACATCGACCAATAGACCAAATTTAGCCTTTTATTATTGCAAATGTCAAGTAATCAACGGTGTTGAACGCCATAAACATTTCACTAGTCTTTACGACCTATCAATGGGGTTTATGACGAACTGTGTGGTGTTTTATTGTTTTAAAATGGTAAGTAATGTTCAACGACTAGAGAAAAACAGCTGCTAGTTTATATTGCCTGAAAAACAGGTGCTAGTTCACGTTAAGAAAAGAAGGTTTATTTTGATTTATGCTTTCCTATCACTAACTTGAATGTTCATTTCTCAATCCAATACCTTATAAAGTTGCATAATTTTGGTTCATTTTGTATAGTGAGGGATTAAAGGTTTAGTGTGTTTAGTCGTTGCGATAGTTTCATTATGATTTGAAATTTACATTAATGAAATAACTGAAAATCTTACCACAATTTGCAGTATGTACTAGTGCTTTCTTTCTCTGCAGTAAGCTTTCATGTTCTGTTTTTGATTGCTAGTCCTTAAAACCCTTAACAATAACAGAGCATTTCATCAGATCACCTTTGCAAAAACAGAGCATTTCTAACTGAGTATAAATATGTATAATCTAAAACATCCGTTACTCATAAGAAAAAAAAAATGACATTTTCATAAGCACCATAAGATCATAACTTGATGATATCACACAAGTACCAAAATTCTTCACCAAAGTGTCAAACTAAAAACCCCAGGAATTTAAGCAAGACCCAAATTTTGAAAAACTTGTCTTGATCACACAAGAAAACCAAAATACATAATCACAACTCAAAGAATTTTCTTTCAAACATTGGAGTAGAAGAGCTGAGAGAAAGCCCAAATAAATTGATTGTAACCCACACATTATGAACGACGATACTAAAGAGAAAACCATAAACACTTCAATGTCTCGATGTTTATTACGATGAAGAAGAAGAGAAAAGTTTGTTACAGATATTTGTAAATGATTTTCTCATTATTGATTAATGATTACAGTACAAGTGTATTTATAGTATACAACTATACAGTTATACAATCGGTTAAGTTAAACCAACTAAGTAAACCTACTAAACCAATATACATAATCTGATATGCCCCCTCAAGATGAGCATTCAAAGATGTTAAGAATGTTCATCTTGGATTTCAGATGCTCGAATTGATGGGGAAACAACGGTTTAGTCAAAATATCAGCTACCTGATCATCAGTTCTCACATGAAGTAGCTTAAGTTGGCCATTATCCAATCTTTCTCTCACTGTATGACAATCTATCTCAATATGTTTAGTCCTTTCATGAAAGACTGGATTTGTGGCAATGTATATGGCTGCAGTACTGTCTGAAAATAGAATAGGCACCGTTGGAGAAGTCTTCAAAGAGGTAAGAAGAGTGTATAACCAAACTATCTCACACGTTGCCAAAGCTAAAGCTCTGTACTCAGCTTTTGCAGAGGACCTGGATACTGTATGTTGTTTCTTTGACCGCCAAGATATCAAAGAATCCCCCACAAACATTGAAAAACCAGTAGTAGAACGGCGACTATCAGAACAGGAAGCCCAGTCTGAGTCTGCAAACCCTTTTAATGTAAGATCAGGGGAAGCAGAGTAAAACAAACCTTGACCTACTGTTCCTTTGATATATTGCAAAACTCTGTAAGCTCCAGCAAGATGAGTAGTTCGTGGAGCAGAAGAGAATTGACACAGCTTATTTACTGCAAAAGTGATATCTGGCCTTGTTATTGTCAGATACATCAACTTGCCAACAATTCTGCGATATTGCTCTTTATCTTCTAGCAAATCGCCATCATCTTTCATCATTTTCACATTAGGAATCATTGGTACTGAAACCGGCTTACAACCAAGCATACCAGTAGACTGCAACAACTCTAAAGCATACTTTCTCTGGCATAAAGAAATCCCTGCAGTCGTTCTAGCAACCTCAAGCCCCAAAAAATACTTCAAATCACCAAGATCTCTCAATTTAAATCTCAGTGTCAAGTCATTAGTCAATTGTGTTGCAGCAGCCTCACTTGTGCTTGCAATCACAATATCATCAACATATACCAAGACAATAACAAATTCACCTTCATACTCTTTGAGAAACAAAGTATGATCTCCATGTGTTTTCTGAAAACCCAAACTGAGTAAGGAAGCAGAAAATTTCTTGAACCACTGTCTGGAAGCCTGTTTAAGACCATAAATGGATCTTTTCAGTCTACAAACAGCATTAGATGGTAGTTGAATCCCTTTTCTTGCTGCATATTCTTCAGGTAATTTCATGAATATCTCTTCTTCCAATTCTCCATTCAAAAACGCATTAGACACATCCAACTGCTTTAAAAACCATTTCTTGGAAGCTGAAACTTTCAACAACAACTTAATTGTGGTCATCTTAGCAACAGGAGAAAATATGTCAGTATAATCCAAACCTTCTTTCTGTGTATAACCTTTAGCAACCAGTCTAGCTTTATACCTTTCAAGACTACCATCAGCCAAAAATTTCAATGTGAATACCCATTTACAACCTACTGCTTTCTTCCCTGGTGGTAATGTTGTAATCTCCCAAGTGTTAGTAGACTCCATAGCACCAATCTCAGCATCGACTGCCTCACACCATTCCTTGGTGTCCTGTGCCTCAGCATAAGTGGTGGGAATAGGAATTTTTGTGATATTATTGATATAACACATATGAGATGGAGAAATTTTAGAATAAGAAAGAGTAGATGAAATAGGATATTTAAGATTAGACTGTATATTGTTGCAGTCATAATCATTCAGATGAGCAGGTGGTTTCCTTACTCTCTGAGAAGAAATTTGTGGTGGTAGATCAGAAATTTGTGATGGAAGAGAAGAGAGAGAATGATGATTATCACCTGAGGACACAGGAACCAGTGGTGTAAACAACTCCAAAGGACTCTGTGAATGTGGATTCTTAGCCAAGGGAAAAACTTCTTCATGAAAAATCACATTCCTGGAGATAAACACTGTATTGCTCTCTAAATCCATTAACTTGTAGCCTTTATAACCAGCAGGATACCCGAGAAACAGACAAGCTCTTGATCTTGGTTGAAACTTATGTCTATGTTTCGGAGAAGTAGAACTGTAACACAAACATCCAAAAGTACGAAGCTGCTCATAATTAGGAACAGTACCAGTGAGGATCTCATAGGGAGTCTTATTAGAAAGCAACTGTGATGGCGTCCTATTGATGAGGAAAACAGCCGTCAGAACACAGTCACCCCATAGAGAAAGTGGTACCTGAGATTGAAACATGAGAGCTCTAGACACATTCAGAATGTGTTGATGCTTTCTTTCTACTACTGAATTCTGCTCTGGAGTTTCTGAACATGAATGGAATGAAGCAATACCTTTCTGTTGATATAAACTTGCAAATCTCAACTCTGGTGCATTATCAGATCTTACAGCCTTAACCTTTACTTTGTATTGATTCTCCACTTGTTCAATAAAACCAGGAAAAACTGTAAGCACCTCAGACTTATTCCTAAGTAGAAAAATCCATGTTGCTCTTGAATGATCATCTACTATTGTCAAGAAGTATTTAAAACCATCCACTGTTTCAACTGAGAAAGGACCCCAAATGTCAATGTGTAACATATCAAATATCTCATTACAAACTTTATTCTGAGAGGGAAAAGACAACTTTCTCTGTTTTGCTAAATGACAAACATGACAATAATCTGATCCTTTATTCTTGTGTCTAGTAGTTCCCAGTGAATCTGAAATGGTATCCAATCTTTGCAAAGAAGCATGACCAAGTCTTCTATGCCACATACCAATGTCCACAACCGCATTCACTGAGATAGGTTCTTCAATATCCAACACATAGAGATTCGCAACTCTTCTACCTTGACCAAGCATCCGGGCCTTGATATGATCCTGAATTTCACAAGTATGTTTATCAAAAATCACTCGAGAACCAACATCATCAGTAAGAGAACTGATATTGATGAGGTTTAATCTAAACTCCGGAATAAACAACACATTTTGGAGAAGAATGTGACTGTTAAGTCTCAAAGTACCAACACCACTGATCTTCACAGTGGGACCAGCTGGTAAATTCACTGAACTCATTACAGAAGTATCCAAAGTTGAAAATAAACTTCTATCATGAGAAACATGGTGTGTAGCTCCAGAGTCTATCACCCATGTCTTTGAATCAAGAGTATGACGAGCAACAGTCAATATTCCAATAAAAGAATATGTAGAGGGTGAAAAAGAAATACCAAGATTTTCTGACTGAGAAGAACTAGCAACTGCAGAGTTACTAGGAGAAGCCTGTAGTTGAGAACTGAACATTGCAATGAATTGCTGAATTTGATCTTTATTCATGTTGCTCACCATGTTCTCCAGACTAGATTGAGTATCAGTAGACTCTGTAGTTGTCAAAGCAACATTAGCAGCCAGAGGTTTTGGTTTCTGAAATTTATCACCAACCTTTCCTTTAGGTGTGAAACCTGGAGGAAAACCATGCTTCTTGTAGCACCTTTCAGCAATATGTCCCACCCTATTACAGAATGAACAAATTGGTCTTCCCTTATTAGGACCACTTTGAACATAACAGATAGTAGGATCCATGCTATTAGAAATAACCCTTGTTCTAAAAATCGGGCTAGGCGGCCGATTAATCGGCGCCTAGGCGCTAGGCGGTGCTGTACCGATGGGTTTAATGCATAATCGGTTTAAGAAATCGGTTTACTGATTACACCCCGCGTAAACCCGATTTTTTGGAAAATCGCCGATTTAATAATTTAAAAATTTGGGCTTTAATTCGAATTGGGCCTCAAAATTAATTAAACCCATTTATTTTTCTGGATTTGGAATTGTGGTTTAATGAAACCCACATCCACGTTTTCTTCTTCTCTCCACTCGTGCATTACAGTGAAACCAAACAAAATTAACGAAACCTAAACAAGTTTTTTTCTTAAAAGAATGGAAGAAACCTAATGAACTTTGCTCACATCCCATAATCTCGTCTCTCAAAAATTAGTTCTAACCCTAACAAAATTTGATTTGATTTCGAGCCACTCTTATCTCTAAAATCTCAACATCGGCACTACACAATTCTGCAACTTTCTCTGTGGTGCGTCTTCGTTCTTCTTTTTAGATTTTATACTTTGTTTACCAATTAGGAATGTGAAGAACGCTTGTGTGGTGGGTTTGCTTAGAATTTGTCTGTTTCACTGTTTCTAAAGAGAATTTTGCTTTAGATAACTATATATATCGTTGATTTGATTTTTAGAACACAAGTATTTTTGAACACACTGTCTTTGATGTCTCTGTCTTTGCTGATTAGGATGTCTTTGTCCACTGTTTTTGATGTCTTTTTCTAGTCGATTAGGATGTATTTGTCTAGCCATTTAAGATGTTTTTGTGTACTGGTTTTGATGTCGAAACCCTTAGCCCGATTTTGATTTTTTACATGTTAGAATGGATGTGAAGCGGTTAGTCCATGTTGACCTCTAGCTCTTCTGGTTGTGAAAGAAATTGGAGCAGTTTTGAAGTGGTTAGTCTTTAAATCTTTGTTCTTAGTGATTAATTCAACATTTTAATCTCTGTTTTTGTATAGCTATTTATGTTTCAGCCCATGTTCTAATATCTCTTCTTAAATTGCAGATCCACACTAAGAAAAGGAATAGATTAGATGTCAATCGTCTAAACAGCCTTGTTTACGTCCAATTCAATGCAAGACTTTTTAACAAGCACAAAAAAATTAAAGAGAAAGCAATAGATGTGATTATAGATGATGGTAATGAAGAAACTGTCGAAGATTGGATTGTGGAGCAACATCAAGAAGACCAAGCTACTAATGTTGGTGTCGTACCTACTACCCAATCTCCAAAGGTAAGAGAGCTTTATGATGATGATTTTGAATCTGAGGAAGAAGATGAAGTAATGCTTGACATGGAATTTGAACCTGATGTGTTCCATGAAACTCCTGAGTTTTGTGACACACCAATGGATTACTAAGGTTCGTTTTTGTTGTTGTTCGATTACTTGTTTTTTTTTCCTGTGACAGTTTGAATCTTTCTTGATGCTTCTATCATCCTTCGTTTGATTCAAATGTTTGATCATTTGCAGATAATCAAAAAGTCCTAACTAAACAAGAAGTCCAACATATGCTAATTACTTGATCATTGAAGAAATCAAACGAGGGAGAAGTAGTAGTCTTCACTTTTTTGTGACCTTTCACTATTTTTTGTGTCTCTAGATCAAGACCATACTATTTTTTTTATAACATGTTGGAACTTTAAATTGTATTTTGAATACCTATTTAGGATGAATGTCATTTTTATATAAAGTAATTTTGCAAAATTATTGATAAAAGTTTTAAAATATTTTAGTATTTAAATTGTACTAGAAATATTTAAAAATATATATAAAATATTGATTAAAAACTAATCCCGATTAATCCCCGTGTAATCTCCGATTTTCTTGCTAGGCGCTAGGCGCACCCTCACCGCCCGACTAGCGCCTAGCGATTTTTTGAACATGGGAAATAACAGTCTCAGACACTTGGAAAACAGTAGGTGGAGCAACAACATTAGAGAATCCTTGTTGACTATTGTCTTGATCCAAAATATTATACACCTCTGCCAAGCTAGGGAGAACTTTCTTAGCTATGATCTGTCTACGAACAATCGCATAAGACTCATTCAAACCAGCCAAGAACTTGACAATCTTAGCTCTCTCTGCCTTCTGTTGCAGACGAGTAGCTTTACCACATGTACAGGGCTCATCCAATGCCTCTGTACTATCCAATTGATCCCATAATGTCTTGAGACGAGTGTAGTACTCAGACAGAGACAATGTACCTTGACGCAAATCCTGAATCTCTTGAGTAAGATTATATGTGCGTGGAAGATTAGTCAGATTGAAACGACTGTGAAGATCACGCCATATATCCGAAGCATCATTCATACGAAGAATACTTCGATAAATCTGAGGAGAAACAGAATTAAGCATCCAGGATTTGACCATGCTATTACATCTAGACCACAGACGAAAATTCAAATCCGTTTCTAAAGGACGAGTGAGAGTTCCAACTATGAATCCAGTTTTGTTCTTAGCATCTAGAGAGATAAGCATAGCAACACTCCAATCACCATAGTTCGTTTCATCTAAGCGATGAGAGATGATATTTAAACCTGGATGATCGGCACTATGCATGAAGAAAGGAGATTGAGTCGGATCTGGAGATTCCGATGTTGTTTGAGCTCGCGAAGCTCCAAAAACATTAGATCTAGTAACTGGAGGAGAATTCGGAGGTGAATCAACAACGCCGGTGGATCGCGACGGCTTCCGAGTAGCAGAACTTGTACCAGACTTCGAGCGAGTGGATTTTCGTTGAGCACGAGCTACAGTCACCATTGGATCTAGAGATTAGACAACGGAGAAGAAGAATCTGAGCTCGGAACGAAGAAATCAAGTCGAAATCAATGGAGTTTTGAGCTTTTATGGCTCTGATACCATATTACGATGAAGAAGAAGAGAAAAGTTTGTTACAGATATTTGTAAATGATTTTCTCATTATTGATTAATGATTACAGTACAAGTGTATTTATAGTATACAACTATACAGCTATACAATCGGTTAAGTTAAACCAACTAAGTAAACCTACTAAACCAATATACATAATCTGATAATGTTCTTCTGGTTTTAAAGAACCTCTCTCTGATTGAGATCAACTCTTTTGCAATTTCACTCGTTGCCAACCGGTTCGTAGGCGATTCTTCACAGCACCTAAGTCCCACCTCCAACACCAGTGTCAGGCACTCAGCAATACGGAAATCGGCTCTTAGACCACTTCGAAGAATCGATTCGTCTGCAATGTCCAATACTCTTTCCGGCAAAGCTGACTTGGTGTAGCTGTGTAGGGTAAAGTTTCCGCCAAATAACTCATTGGTTGGTCGTTTTCCAGTGAACATTTCCAAAACGAGAACCCCAAAGCTATACACATCACCATGTATTGATGGCTGACCTCCCGTTCCATATTCTGTACCATAATTCATAGAAACAACGAAAACAAGATTGTAATGCAAACAAGAATTTACTAATTTTCTTCATAGAATATTACATATGTGTGATTTTTTTTACCTGGTGCGGCATATCCGATGGTTCCTCTAATGCCAGCTGAGCTTAGTTGATTGAAGAATGACTCCTGGTCGAATTTGAGGAGAAGACGAGCCAGACCAAAGTCGCTAACATGGGCAGTTAGATCATCGTCTAAAAGAACATTACTTGGCTTAAGATCACAATGAGCTATAGGGTCATGAGAATGAACATGAAGATAGTCTAAAACAGAAGCCACGTCTATGGCGATGTTGATCCTTTCAAGAAGTGTCAAGGTTCTTGAGGGCCTATGAATCTCTTCCACTTCCTCTGGGTGCAGCCACATATCCAAGCTTCCATTCGGCATGAACTCGTATATGAGAGCTCTGAATTCATTTCCTTGGAAATCAATACTAGCGCAAGCTGTCAATAGTTTCACAAGATTACGATGCCTTATATCCTTCAAGGATTCACATTCTGCCATAAAGCTCTTCATCGCTCCACGTCTCTGTAGGTTTAAAACTTTCACTGCAACAACCTTTTTCTCCGTCGGAAGAAATGCCCTAAATACAGTCCCAAAACTGCCAGACCCGACCATATTACTCGAAGAGAAGCCATTTGTTGCATTACGAAGATCTCCATAACTTATCTTCTCATGGAAGACTTCCAAAGTAGAAGGAGTTGGATTATTGTTCTGCTTCTTCTTCTTTCTCTTTCTTAACCAAATCAAAGCAACTGAAGCTATAAACAGCAACAAAAGCAAAGTTATGCCTACACTAACTCCAATCACAACTTTCTTTAAAAGAGAGGAATGCTTCTTCTCCACTTGTGGTGCTTGCGCAAGGCATGGCTTTAGTTGAAATCCCCTAATGCCTCCACATAGATCATTGTTTCCAAATACAGAAACTGTAGTAGTATTAAGAAATATTCCTTTCATTGGCACCTTTCCCTCAAAATTGTTAAAAGATAGATTGAGATACTCCAACTTGGAAAAGTTTGCAAGATATTCAGGTATACTTCCAGAGAGATTATTGTTCGACAAATCAACTTCTTTAACACCCACCAACCCTTTTAAATCCGGAATATCTCCATAAAACGAATTTCCTTGCAGATAAAGATTTTCCATTGTGAGACAGTTTCCCAAGGTTTGTGGAAGTTTCCCTGATAATTTATTATTCCCCACTGATAGTGTACCAAGATTTTGTAGCAGCCCAATATCTTGTGGCAGAGAGCCGAATAAAGAATTTCTTGACATGTCTAGGTGAAGAAGACTCTGAATTTTCATAATTTCCAGAGGTATAGTCCCATTCAACTTATTATCCCCAATCCACAATTCTAGTAGGTGACTACAGTTCCCGAGAGTTGCAGGAACAATACCTTCAAAACTATTGTTGGACAAATCAAGTGTTTCTAACATAGTGAAGTTGCCTATAAAAGTTGGTATCTCTCCTGATAATCTATTTGAAAATAGACTTAAATATCTCAAATTTAAAAGCTTTCCAAGAGAGGTTGGGAGTGGTCCAATCAACATATTTTGATCCAATATAAGCTTTTGTAGGTTTATGAGATTCCCAATGTCATGAGGAATGCTTCCGGAAATGAGGGTTCCTCCAAGGTCTAAAGTTGTGAGTTTCGCGGATAGATTGGCAATGGAAATAGGCAAGTCACCCCCAAGCCTATTTTGACCAATCCCTAAGGTCTCTAGTTGGGTGCAGTTTGTCAAAGAACTGAGGAATTCAAAATCTCTAGAAGAATCACTTCCTAGAGAATTGGTATGAAGAAGTAACAATTGCAAATTTGGAACATTTCCAAAAATAGGAATACTTCCTGTGAGATTGTTCTCATTCATTCCCAATCTTTCAAGAGTAGAGATATTAGAAAGTGTTGTTGGAATAGATCCTGTGAAATAATTCCCTCCCATATTAAACGATAGAAGATTTGGTAGCAGAATACCAAAATCAGGTCTCAGGCGACCCGAGAAATGATTATAACCTATACCTAAAAGCTTAACTGAGGACAAGTTGTAGATAGCAGGAGGAAAAGCACCTGAGAATTTGTTTGCCACTAATTGAAGACTCCATATTTGAGTCAATTTAGCTACATCACTCGGGATTTCTCCGTCAAGATTGTTATGTGATAATGCAAGTTGTTGTAGTGATGTCAAGTTTCCTAGTGATGCAGGGATCTTTCCTCTCATATTGTTTCCATAAAGATTTAACTGAACAAGCTTCTTCAATGACCCTAGCTCTGAAGGAACACCTCCCCCAAGATGATTTGAATCTAAACGAAGGTTCAATAATCTAGAGCAATTGTATAGACCTATTGGAATCGGTCCTCTCAGAAAATTTATACCCATATCCAAGTATTCAAGTCTAAACAACTTTCCCACTTCTTGAGGAATAGTACCACTAAAAAAGTTTTCATAGAGATCAAGTGATACAAGAAACGATAGATTACCGATAGATGGTGATATCACTCCGCCTAAATGCAATCTTCCGAGTTCGAGATGGGAAACTCTTTTGTTTTTACGGCTGCATGTAACGCCCTTCCAGTTGCAGAGTGGGAATGAATGATTCCATGAAGACAAGACAACTCTTTTGTCTTTAGAAACTTGAGACTTGAATTCGAGCAATGCTTGCCTATCAGTTTCATCGGTAAAACCATGTGTTTTAAGTAGCATGAGAGTAGTGAAAGTAAGTAAAAGAGTCAGTCCCATGCTTCTCATTTTTTTTTTTTAGTGCTTCTCATGTATTTGCAGGAAAGTGAACATATAAGAGACGAAGCAATTGCAAAATGCCTTTTAACTATTGTGGCGAATGGTGATAATGCAACTTGAAGAAAAAAAAAAAAAGAATAAGGCACACTTTTCGAAAATCTAAGTAATGTAGTCAACAAAGACATTCTATGGGCGAGCGAAATATACAAAAAAGAAACAAAGACATTTACGAATCTTTATGACTTTTCTATCAATCCCTTTTTCTGTCTTTAGATTTCGATTTGGTTTCTAGAAAAAGGTACAAAAATGACATTCTTTAAATATTTTGTAGCAACTAGCAGATAAAGTACTTGCCATATAATAAAATGTAACAGGGAATTATGTAGAAATTGACCAATTATTCATATAGTTTTACTAAAATTTGTTAAAAATTTAGAAATTTTATACGTTTTTAAAGCACTTTTACACTATTTTTTAATCAAGTTTTAAAAGTTGTGACCCTCATCAAAACACTTTTGATCCCATTTACATGGTAGGCTCATTTGATCCAACTTGTGGGTGTACATTTCTTTACATATTTAGAAAATAACTTTGAGAAACAACCAAACATGTCCATGTTGTTGTTTTTAATATTTTTGATGTTAGAATTTCTTCTTATTTTTATAATCACCCGAGAAAAAAAATAGAGAAAATAAGATTTCTATGTAGTAATGTAGATCATATATATCTTCATTGAATTGGTCAAAAATTGTATCTATACTGAAAATAAATTAGAAATTAAATAGAAATTAAACAACATTCACATATCAAATATGTAAACAACATTCCTCAGGAATGACTCTTTTGAATTTTAATTAATTTCGGATGACAAAAAAAAAAAAAAATTAGAAATTAAATAGATAAATTCCAAAATATGCTCAATGATAGATCTTTTACAAAAATTTCTCCTTGTCCCACATTATCTTCCTCAACGCTTGCCTTACCATTTAAGAATAATAAGTTTCCTGGAACAAAGCAAACAAGTTGAGAATGGATTCATCGCAGGGAAGTATACAGCAGAAGATTGTGATTCCGAACAGCCACAATGAGAAGCTGGTGGGTCTGCTTCATGAAACTGGTTCTATAGAAATTGTGGTTTTATGTCATGGCTTTCGATCAAACAAGGTTAGATTCGGTTCTGCTTTCTTCTCACTTACTTGAATGTTCATTTCTCAATCTTATATCTTACCAAAGAAGCTATGAGTGTATGCAGAACTTCATAATTATGAAAAATGTGGCTGTTGCTATAGAGAAAGAAGGGATTAGCGCTTTCCGTTTCGATTTCTCCGGGAATGGGTATGTTTCTCTTCCTTGCATTATCATTGATTTGAAGAATTTGGTATTTGTTTTTATTTTGGGGTTATGGTGCTTTCACTGTTGCAGAGAGAGTGAGGGCAGTTTCTATTATGGTAACTACAATTATGAAGCTGACGATCTACATTCTGTTATCCAATACTTCTCTAACTTGAACCGTGTGGTTACTATAATTCTTGGCCACAGTAAAGGTAAGTAGCCGTTCGATATATCTTTCTGCCTCGGAGCAACGGATTCTCAAAAGGGGTGAATCTTACATTGCAAGAAACTCAACTTATATTTTGACATTGCATAGGAGGTGATGTGGTCCTCCTCTATGCATCTAAGTATCACGATATCCCCAATGTAATCAATCTCTCGGGACGTTATGATCTGAAGAAAGGCATAGGAGAACGTCTTGGTGAAGATTTTTTGGAAAGAATTAAGAAACAAGGATATATCGATGTTAAAGATGGTATTGTTATAGCTCTTTGGTTTTCATGCACTGTCTCAATCAGAACTCTCATGTTTCTATCAATGTACTGGTTTGTTACAGGAGATTCTGGGTACCGTGTTACCAAGGAAAGCTTGATGGACCGGTTAAACACAGATATGCATGAAGCTTGCCTCAAGATTGACAAAGAATGCAGGTGAGATTCATTAAGTTCACTATCTCATATCGGTTGTTTGAGATACAATATAAACAATCCCGGATTGATGTAATGGCAGGGTCTTGACGGTTCATGGATCGGCTGACGAGACAGTACCCGTGGAAGATGCAAAGGAGTTTGCAAAGATCATACCAAACCACGAGCTGAAGATTGTAGAAGGAGCTGATCATTGTTATACCAAATATCAAAGTCAACTGGTTGCAACAGTTATGGAGTTCATAAAGACCGTCATTGTGAAGAACAACTAGTCTTTTCTTTAGATAAGACATAGTACATTTACTACACGCTACAAAATTTACTTCAAATTGCATTGGACATTTATATTTATTTTTGGTTGACCAAATAAATTTATAAAAAGTAAATAAAATGTGATAAAAATATAATCTTTATAGTCATGATAATAATAAGACTGTACATAGTGCCGTGAGAGCTCTTTGTAAATATTTGAGAGCCGAAGTAAACATTTAACAGATTGAGAGAACACAAACATACGAGGAAGATAATAACATGTGAAGAAGCATAAGTAGATGAAGTTCTTACAACCAAGTTCAAGGTTTTGTCTAAAAGCCTTACCGGAGAATCATTGCCGGGAAGGATCAGACTGGTGTTGGGACTGGTGTTGGGACATTGGATATCGGCGGCTGCGGTGCTACAGCAAAGTGCAGTCCTCTGCGTTGAGGCCCACCACCGTGTATCATGAAAGCAACTTCTGCGGCAGCTAGAGCCGCTGCTTCCTGGTACATTGTATTGTCTGTTAGATTGAGTATTTTACAATTTAACAGAGTTTGATACAGAGAGTTTTTGAAGTATGCACCTGTCTTTGTCTCCGACGTTGTAGTATACCGATGGCCCATGCCATGATGTAACATGGGAGGAGAAAACCAGCAGCGCGAAGAAGGAAAAGCTGTTGGAACCAGAGAGAGCAGAAAAAGAAAAAAGAGTCAAATCGGACATTATCAAGAAACACACAGAAAGTGTATTCAGACACGATACGAAGAAATCGGGAAAGTAAGTAAAGATGTTCATACCGAGAAGAAGGCAGTTGGATCGTCCTCGTCATCTGAGTTTGTTGTGAGATTTAGCGCATCCCGTAACAGCAAAAGTGCCATTAGCTGCCATTACAGAAGTACAATGCAAGTATTAGTACTTACAGTTGAAGATTATCAAAACGAAAGAAAACATCCAAATCACATGGTAAAAAATCATATTCGCAACAAGATATAAAGAAACTTTGTATACGGATGAGAACTGCAAGCTTACGATGAGAGCAGCAGAGCGACAAAAGGCAGCTCCGCTTGAGTTAGACTCAGAATACTCGTCATAGTCAGCTTCCAAGAAATGACGTTCTGCTGCAGCCATTGCCAGAATGCGTGGATCGCTCAAGTCCAAGGGAACTCCGTTCTCCCAATCGTCACTGCACAACGCGTTTTCAATAACAGAAACAAGTCAAGTACAATGGGGCTACAGAATAAAAGAGATAAATACCTAACAAATGCAAAGATTAAGAAAGCAATAATGGTAACAAGGAAATCTATATGAATATGAAGACATTTCAAAATTATATCTTTCTCAAGATGTTACCAAAATAAACCAAAATTCTGAATCTCAAATGCATAGATAATGTTAGTTATCAATATCTATCAGGGACGGCAAATCTAGTACAGAGGAGGGTACATCTTGAATTCTCTAGACCCTACCAGAATCATACCATGCCAAAGTAAGATATAATTGAATGTATATTAGACTTCAGAAAATGGATGAGGAACTCCAATATCAATTTTCTCTTCAATTTAGTAAAGCGGACAGAAACATAGATTCGGAAAACTTACCCGATATGAATTATAGTTTCATCAGGAGGAGGAGGCGGAGGTGCTGTATATCCAGGTTGATAAGGCTGTTAAAAAAAAGAACTTTTTAGAAGTTGTAACTGGTATTCTCTTAGTGTCAATAGCAGTTAGATAACTAAGCACTTGAGCAGCGATAACAAGATGAACTATTCAAAACTAACATAGAAAAATCCCAAGAAGTAAAAAAGAAACAATCAAGAAATTAAATTCAGGAAATGTAACTACAACAATATTACAAAACTGAAAAAAAAAAAATGGATTATTGTTGATTCATTTCATCATCCAAAAGTTAAATCTAATTTGCATTTTGTGGCATCCTAAATGCTATGAACTTAGATAAAGATACAACATTTAGCAGCAGAGTATGAGAGACTGATGATTTACCTGGTGACATATTTCACAGGTTATATCGCCTTTCTCGTTACACCAACGCTGAACACACTTGCGGTGAGCATACTGCGTAAATCAAAACTCGTAAGAAACTTCCAAGTTCCAAACCAATACCATCAAAACAAACAACAATAAGAGCCAATGGCATATTTTTGTTGTAGACTCAATAATTTTACCTTCAAACTGCCATTACAAGCACAAGGAGCCTCAAGGTTCTTAGTAGTATCTTCCTCCTGGCAAATACGACACTCCACAGATTGAAGAAGTGGTTCTTCCTCTTCCGCAACCGCGTAATACTCTCTAGGTTCCTCAGCTTCATTCACAGATGAAGAAGCCAAGTCTGTGCCTTGAGGCCGGTAAGAACTTTCTCCAGAAGAATCTGAAGACTCAGAATCTTTCTCTGAGTTCAAGCTCTCAGATGTTATGAGACGATCGGTACATAAACTCAAATGATCAGCCATCTTTAAACTTAGCACCAAATGATATATCTGTAACATAAAAAAAAAATCCAAAAATCAAAACAATTCCTTAAATGCAGGAACATTTGATAATTTCACAGGAACCAAACAAACCCTAATAGAAGAAGCCCCAAATTCAATAAACAAACAAAGAAGATACGATTCGATCTCCAGAATCAAACCCTAATATTTTCTACAAATGAAAATCAAAATTGAATCATTCTAATCGAAAGAAATCAAAGATTACCTAGAAATAATTCTGGAACACGAAGGAAAAAAAAAAAAAAAAAGAGAGCTCTTTCGAAATCTGGAACCTTTAAGCTAAAACGAAACTCTTGAAGTTTTGTGTTTATTTTTGTTTCTCCGTGTTTGGTCTGAATAATCAGATAAACAATATTTCAATTGTATTAATATTTTTAGGAGCGCGTTTTTATAAAATATCTAAAAGAAATTAATACATACATACGTGTATAAGCAGTGAAAGAGGTTCGGGTTTGTACGAACCAGAGCTTTGGAGTTTGGTAAGATAACGTCTGTTAAACGGCTAGTTGAGAAAGCCGCTTGTTCTTCTTCTTGTTGATTTTAACGGAAGTCAGTGGGTGGAAAATTTTGATACAGAGTTTTTTTGGTTTCGATTTTAAATGTTAATAAAGATTTTTTCACCTAAATCAGATACAGGAATTAATTAATGAATTGGTCCATATAGTAATTATTAAAGTTTGGTTGAAAAAGAATTTATGTGGACATATAAAATACATTATTTGCTTCCTTTTTCTAGAGTAGGCAAAATGGACCAATTGAAAATTCTAGACGTTCCTAATTAGTTTGACTCTTGACATTTTTCCTCTTTGTTAATAAAATTCGGAAATTAAATGAAAGCTCCTTCTAATGTTTGCATGATTGAGATAACCGGTTCGGTTTTTTAAAAAACATCAAAACCACGTAAAATCAAGGTTGCTTTTCAACAAAGTAGACATTTTGGGTTCTACAGTTTGCATCTACCAATTGTCTCGAATACAGTCATGAAGATGACAATAGTAACTCTGACAAATCAGAGTATATATGTAGCTTAGTATTATGATGTTTTGTGGATACTTGATTATATGATTTGATTCATATGGTTCTAGTACTGGTTTAGAGGAATTGAAATACCGTGGGAATGAACCATTGATACTTCTAGGAGATGTGTGACTACATTCTTCAAAGATAATATGTTTTTGTTATGGTTAGATGACTATTCAAATCGGTTTTTAAGCATTTGAAATAATCTCATGGTAGGCTAACGTATTTCATTGTTTGTGCAAATTTCTTGTTATAAGTTGTTTGAGCAGAGTGCTACTAGATTTGATCAAAAATGGTCATCCCCAGCCCGAGAAGAAGATTGGAGGAGGTGTCAAAACGTTACTATACATAAGGAAGACCAACAATCAAATACATTAGCCTACCATGAGAATGTATTTAAACTATGGTGGGAGAAGATAGCCGCGAAGACCATGAGGAATTAAGTCCTCTATTAATGAAGGGAAACGAGAACGACAACAAGATCTGCTCGGAAGGAGATGCTAACGGCGGATGGAGTGCATGTGAGCCATGGTAGCGTGATTGGCGAGCCGATCAGGTCTTTTTACTTTTCTTTGGTCGAAATTCGAAATGATGAATTGTGCAACATCTATCTTGAAGTTTGTGAATATTTTCGTTTGATTATGTATGATTGGCTTTTTCATTGGTTTAAATAGACAAACAAGAAGAAGCAAAACCAAAGAGTGGAGACTAGCTCCTACAAACATAGATGGTTACTAGCTAGACATAAGTAAGACCAATTCTCCTCTTATTAACAAATTGATACAATAACAGTTACAGAACGTTAATCCATGTACTTGCGATTTGAATCTTTGTCCGGTTTGATTTCTGCCGGACATACGTATGAAATTTAACTTTATTATATATCTAACTTCTTATTCCGCATTATCACGTGACACGTCACGTGTATGCGAGTTTGCGTTTGAAGAACTTTTTAGCAACTAAAGGCTTGATTGGTTCTCCCGCTAGCACCCTCATAGCGGTTGCTAGCGGTCGGTTGCGGTTGTTAGCGGTTGGTACCAATCATAGAAACCGCTCCATACCGCTTCGAACCGCTCCAAATCGCTGGATTTCAAAAGCTCCTTCCCGCAAGCGTTTGCGGTTGCGGGCGGTAGCGGTTGGATAAAAAAAAAAAAAAAAAAAAAAAAAAAAAAAAAAAAAAAAAAACGTTTACTTATAATTATTATAATATATTAATCATATATATATCTTTCATCTTTGTTTCACGTTCTCATCAAATAACCATAATCAATATTCTGAAACCCTATTCTCTCAATTATGTCTTCCACCCAAACTGCTGAAAATCCAGAAACAAACGTAAGTATCATATAACATTTTATTCATTCATCACCTCATGTGTAAATCTTTGAATATTTTTCATGGCATCGTTTTTTTCTTTTCATTATGTATTGTTTTGCTTTTTGATTGAATATATGTTTCGATTTCTTTTCTCAAATAGAAACTCACTTGGTCCAATGAGATGACTCGTTTCTTGTTAGAATTGATAACACTGAAGAACGAATGGCTCTTGTTGTCAAATATGTGAGGGCAGTACCTGATCTAGTTCCAATGACGGAGCTTTATTGGGCATCTCTTGACCTTATTGCTACAAATGATGTTGTACGCGGTTTATTTCTTGCTCTCCTAGATGATGAGAAGCTACCTTTTCTGAAGCGACAAACCAAGGAGTCTCGTAATGATTTTTTGGATGATTAGCTTTGGTTTTGTTGACTTGATATTCTTATGGAATTTGTGCTTTCTTGTTTATTAATATTTCTTATTTATTTTGGTTATTTTTTTATTTAACTGCTACCGCACCCGCTGGTTTACCAGTCATAAAACTCCCGCAAACGCATCCATTTTCAAACGCTAAACCAGTCGTTCAAAACGCTTGGTAACGCTTGAAACCGCAACCGCCCGCTTCCGCAAACTCCCGCAACCGCAACCGCAACCGCTGCGTTTAAACCAGTCAGGCCCTAAGGTTAGGACCAGGATCCACACCAAGCTGTCTACAATAGTCTCTATAGTACCCAATCCTTGCGTTGACCGCACCTGAATTCCCACCGTTACATTCCATCCCATTGATGGCTCTTATAGTGGCTCCAAATCCTTGGTTCAGTACCGGCCTTACGCTATTAATCCAAAACGACAAACCCTTCGTGAAAGCTACAGTTGGGTTGCTACCCACAAGCTCAGGCTGGCTTAGAAGGTCGAGACCGAGGCTCTGACCACGACCGGAGTGACCTTTTCTCGGCGATGGACATGGTCTTTGCTCTACGTTCTCGTCGCACCTGCCACGTGACCTTTTCTTTATTTCTTCTATGTTGCAGAAGTCTATACGACATAGAGATCACATGAAGAAAAAAGTGATTTTTAATCAGCTCAATTAATTGAGATCAAGACAAATGTTTAGTTTTTAGAGGTTTAATCTTAACGTGCAGTTATAATCTGAAATAATGAAACATCTGAACCCTTATAATTTAGTTGAGAATAATTTACTCATTTATTTGGAGTTAACTAAAAGTAATTAAATCGGAGTAGATGTACAAACAAAAATATTAAAAAATATATATATAATATATTAGAAACGTAGAGAAAAAAAGAAAAGAAAAAAAAATCTTACGGCCGGTCTCGTGAGTGACATGAGCAAACATGGTAGCAATTTCACGTCTAGTAACGGAACTAACAAAGTTGGGAAAACTATTAGCAGCGTCAATGAAAGAGTCGCGGGTGTATAATCTTTTTCTCGTGCAGCCATTACCGGCTTGGTTGATAATGTTGTTAAAGAAACCTTGTGTTACAATGCTACTGACTGATCCACCAGCGCTTGTTCCAACACCTATACAAGGACCTAAGAGGCAAAGGAAAAGGACTAAGGAAATTTTTGTGGAAGCCATGTTTTGTTGTTTGTGGGTGAGAAAGAAGAGGCTGTGTGTTATACATATAGGGATGGTTGTTGGGTAGTTTGGTCATTTGCGTTTTTGGGTATATATCGAATTATCGACCGATGGGTGGAAGTAAATAAATGTTTTTCTTTATAGTATACTTATTTATGGACTTTGGTATTTTGGTCGTTGGAATCACACGTGGTATTTTCAGTGGCTATCTAAAGAGGACTAAGGTTTGAATGAGTGCCTTCGGTGGCGATCCGGTGAAGATGAAACTCAGGCATGGGCAGATTTCTTCATTACGAAGAAAGAGTAGTGGAGGTGGTTGTTACGTGGCATCTTCCTTTTTTATTTTATTTTGATTTGTGTCGTTTAGCGTTTTATTGAAAAGGTAAAATTCCCCCAATGTGACTTATTCAGGGAGAATTTATTATTTATAATAGAATATCATTTGTGGTTTACAAAAAAAAATAAAAAGATAGAATATCATTTGTAGGATGTTTCGTAAGCTCTTTCACCAAACTTTAAGTTTTTTGCTTTCTATATGATCCCTAAGAGTAAAGTGGTATTACTCTTTAATAATGATACCAAAAAGAAAAAGTTTTAGTTGATAAAAGTTTAGTTGTCCAGTTTGTAACCTTTTAGTTCTATCTATTGAGAAATTTACTTGATGGCAAAAAAAAAAGTATATTGAAAATCACTTTGGAGCCGCCGTTCACTGTTACTATGTTGCATTGTTTTATTTAACTTTTGTTCAGAGAAAATTATGTCTTTTTAAAAGAATTTATATTAAATCTAAAAAAGATATTTTAAAATATTTTCGAAATGATACTTAAATAAGATAAAAGATAATATTATTATTTTCCAGAGAAAAGTTATTTTTTACGTCAAATGTTTAAAAAATACATGCCTAACTTCCTTCTTTTATGAACTCAAAACCAAATAGGAAATAACAAAGTGAGCAAAGAAAAAAGAGAAACAAATAAAAAATGTAATGTGTGAATGGAAAATAATTTCGTTGGATGTCCTGTAGTTTGATTCCATATATACATATTTGAAGTACAAATTAAAAGAAAAGAGACATGTCACACGAAACCACATATTCAATAAAGGCAAAGCCAAAATTAAATTTGGAGCTACCCAAGCAAATCTGATATATATCCACTATGATCGGGAAACAACCACAATCAATCTGAACAAAACACATAACGCAGTACTATTATACCAAAATTATGATATAATATAATACATTTTTTAAACCGAACCGACAAAAAATTCAATTACCAATTAACTATACACTTATTAATAAAATTCTATTTTAATTTAGACAGTGTTGGTCGGACGTATAATTATACTAACTAAAACGTTACTATATATAGCGATGACGTGAAGATGGTTAAACAATATGAAGTTGTTCAGAATCTGTGTACGTTTTGTTTGTGGCACACAAACTCAAACAACATCGTTTGAGTTTAGGGAAAAAAACACACAAAGGTTATATGATGATAGTATAAAAGCAGAAACCAATCACTTCCGATCCAAAATAGCAAGCCAAGTTATGAAAGATCATTGGGTAATTAAAGCAGGCAGCTGGAAATTTCCGTGCGTGGACCAAAAGAAAATGTTCTCATGGTTGACTTAAAAAATCAACGACAGAATTAGTGTAGACCTTTTTAGTCCAGTTTCAGCTCACCAACTAGGCAAGTACGACTACCTCATTGTTCAGGATAAAACTCATAAAAGTAAAATGCAGTACCCTACATTATTAAATTTATAATATACGCATGAGTTTATATAAATTAATTTATAGAAATGTAAATCATTCCATTTTTCCTCTATAATAATACATATGTGAAGATAGATATTTACACAGGCAAAACGATTTAACAGTAGATGTGAAAACTTGTTCTCTCTTCTTATGAAAAAGAACAATATTTACATAACTTAATTATAACGACTGTAAATTTAAAAGAAATGGCTACAAATCTCTAATATTCAATTATTGACCTAAACATCAATAATTCAAAAATAGAAAGGAGATAAAAGTAGCCAAACAAATTTAAAGACAGTTTTTTTGGGATCACCCTACAAAAATGTGTACTAATAGAGTTCTATATATATGTTAATGTGTAAGCTTCTATACCATCAAATAACAAAAAGGTTACTTTGGAGAGAAAAAGCACAATGCCGTTATCCAAACTTGTTATCTTTTGTATCATCCTCGTTTCACTCGCTAGTCTTCATGATTGTATGTCATATATAGTTTAGGTTTTGTTTATCATTACGATTATAATCATAATCATTTCTTCCATATATAGTATTTCTAAATATTTTATTGTTTATTTTTTTTAGGTTTTCTAGATAAAGTTTTCAAAGATGACAAGCCGTTAACAAATCCCGTTACAGGAGAGAGGACAGGGAAACCACCATGCAAACCAATGTCAGATTATTTCGTCTGCACAAATAATCCGAACAGGATAGCAAAAACCGGCCCCGATTGTTGGAGGGACTGTATTGCACCCTAATTAACCCAGCACTCCTTTAAAGATTGAAGAAATTTGAAGAGCATATATATATACCACAAATTTGAATATTCATGTGACTTCACTAACCTCAATTACGTTTACATTAGTTTTTTTAGTAACTTTGAAAGTTTGTGTGAACAATACTACAAATTTTCTTCTCGTTTTCTCTTTTGTTTATTTGCTATTCATGTTATTTTTGTCAACATTATTCGTTTTTAATAATCATATATTATTAATGAGAAGTCTTCTTTAAAATTCTTTTGTTCATAATCAATTTTGTTATGGCTTGTGTCAAAAAAAAAAAAAAACCTTAAGATAGAGTGTGTTTCGCTTCTTATTGCTTTTTGAGATATCGTGGGAATGGACCATTGATTTGCTACTCTTAGGAATTGTGTTACGCTCTTCACGGATGATATGTTTTTGTTATGGTTAGACTATTCAAGTCGGCTCAAGCATTTAAAACATTCTTATTGTATGCTAATGTATTTGATTGTTTGGTGCAAAATTGTTATTATAAGTTTTATGAAAAGAATTCTTTATTCTTGCATTTGTCTTTTTTGAGATGAACCTTCTGTTTTGATATTCTAATAAATCAGTAAATGATCTAATTTGCATATCCATAACTTTAATTTAGATGAGCAAGAAACACCTTTAAAATGATTCTTACTTAACCAGATGTTAAATTTTGTGAGTTAATTATTATTGATGAAATCAAAACTTCAAGGTTTAATACTTAATCAAATAAAATCAGTAAAACTTTTAAAACTTTATTTTATCAAAGCTTAATGCTTTCTTCACCAAAAGACTATGTTAAAGCTCCATAAGCAGCAGCGACAAGTTAGTTTTCATTGGATCGACCCTAAAATCTAAGCTAACAAAATTAAATTTGACACTTGCAGAATATTAATGTTTCACATAACTTGATTAGAATACTTACTCCGGATTGAACACCCATAGTTTACACTGTTTGAAAGTTATTATCTCAGTAAATATTAGTAAGTTAATAAACAAGGTAAGAACTTAGAAAACTGTTATCTTAGATTTATGCTTCTGGGTTTCAAGGCTTACGGCTTGAGATGGATCGATGGGACAATGATGGAGATGGAATGGTGATTTGTCGTTGAATCACACAATAACACACAAACCAGTATGTTTGAGTCTCACAAACACACTAGAACGTAATCAAACAAGGCTAAGGAGTCACACCAATAAACTTGTATTGATAAGAACACACAAAAGATTACACACTTTTGAAGGAGAACATTTAGTTTATTAATAACCTCAACAGTGCGAATGCAATTGAGTGCCTCTCGAATTCCGCCAGCCCCGTGATCAAGATCAACAACAATGAAGTCGTAGCTTTACTTGTATTCCGCTTAATAAGAAAAAGCGGAATACAAGTAAAGCTAATATTAGCATAAATATATGTAGCCATAGCATTGAGGTTTTTCACCAATTCCTTCATGTTCTTAATCAGCATAAACTGGTCGAAAAGAGTAGTAGACATCATTTAATACTTTATCTAGGTCTAGTAAGATATAACTATCAATGTTATATCTCTTAGATGTTATGGACATAGACACAATTTTCTTCACCTTCTTTTGAATCCCTGACATCCATGCATGATTGGATAAAGTAAACGGTCGGTTCGGGTCAGGCTGGGTTCAAACGAATAAAGTAAGACATTTGGGTTCCACAGATTGCACATTTGCTTGTACTCCAAAGTTTGCATTTTTTCTTACACCCAATTGTCTAGAACAAGGATCTGGAACTTGGAGTTCTAAAGATGACAATAGTAAAACTCATAACCAGCTTACGTAGCTTAGTACTATAATGTTTTGTGGATAATTGATGAGACTCCCATAATTATATTGATTGTAAGATTTGGTTACAACAAGAATTACAATTAGGTGTATGATTCTAATAATGATTCTGGTACTCTTAAAACCTGTAATACGTTCTTCAAGGATGATATGTTTTGTTATGGTTAGACTATTTCTAATCGACTTAAGCATTTAAAACACTCTCATGTTATGCTAATGTATTTGCTTGTTTGTGTAAAGTTCTTGTTATTAGTTTTAGGTTATGAGAGCGCAATCTTGCTTATTGCATCTGTCTTTTTTTTTCTGGAATGAAGCTTGGATTTTGAACATGTACCTCTTCTTTTAACAAAATGATACTAATATTTACATAACCAATTATAACGACCGTAAATCTAAACCAATGGCTAAAAATCTCTAATTCTTAGAAATTCTCAAATATATTATTTGGAGATCTTCGAAAACGAGTAATTAACTCTTAAACATCAATTTCTAGAATTTAAAGGAAATAAAACTAGCCAAACGAATTAAAGTACATCTTTTTTAGGAACACCCTACAAAAATAGTTGGAGACACATATATATATGATTACTTTACATGTAAGGTTTTCTACCATAAAACAATAAAACGTTTCTTTAAAGAAAAAAATTACGATGCCGTCATCGAAAATTGCCGTAGTTTGTATCATCCTCATTTCACTCGCTAATCTTTATGAATGTATGTCATATACAGTATTTTACGTTTTGCCCATTATTAAACATCATTTGTTACCAATATTATATGTAGTATTTTAAACTATTTTATCTCTTTTTAATATATAGGTAATTTTTTCAAAGATGACAAGCCATTGACAAATCCTATCACAGGAAGAAAGGTAGGACAACCACCATGCAAACCACAAGGAGATCATTTCGTCTGCACAAACTCTCAAGACCTGATAATGTATACCATCGAAGGATGTTGGAAGAACTGTCTAACAAAATATTAACTAATAAATTTGAAGAGAATTTATATATCAATTTTTTTCTTATAATATACAATAGTAATTTTTTATGTGACTTCACAAAAAATAATTGTGCCTACCTTATTTCTGCTTAGTAACTTTAAATGTCTATGTAATACACAACACTAAATATTTTTTTATCACTTTATTATTTTATATTTTATTTGTATTACGTACTTTTTTTAAGTTGTCATATATAATAAATTAGAGATGATTTTTTGAAATGCTCATAACTAAATTTTTTTTAATTGAATGTCTTTATTTTATCAAAGCTTAGTGCTTTAACCACATGGTGGTGGGCGAGTGGTTCTCGTTTGGTTGGAAGGATCGCCCTGTTGGTCTAGGCCAGGGATCGATCCTCCCCAGACGCAGTTTCGCTCTCTCACTCCTGTGGCCACCTGGGAATTTACCTGCGGACTTGCTCAGGCGCCCCAGACCACCAGTTTATCAGGGGGCCCTTAAGTGGAGGCTTAAAAATCCCTGTGACGCGGGCTTAGGCCCAGTGGGCTAGTCAGATCACTGTGTGGTCTGGATACTGGGTTATAAAAAAAAAAAAAAAAAGCTTAGTGCTTTCTTCACCAAAAGACTATGTTGAAGTTCATAAGCACTAGCGACGATCACCTTCTTTCTCTGATCGTATCTTCCACCGGAAAACTCCATCTCCGGCAGATTCACGCCGTCTTACTCCGCACTTCCTTAATCAGAAACTCCGACGTTTTCCACCATTTCCTCTCTCGTCTCGCTCTCTCTCTCATTCCTCGAGACATCAATTACTCATGCCGAGTTTTCTCCCAGAGATTGAACCCAACTCTCTCTCACTGCAACACCATGATCAGAGCTTTCTCAATCAGCCAAACTCCATGCGAAGGGTTTCGCTTGTTTCGAGCTCTTAGACGAAACAGCTTTCTTCCTGCTAATCCACTATCGTCTTCTTTTGCTCTCAAGTGTTGTATCAAATCAGGTGACTTACTCGGTGGTTTGCAGATTCATGGGAAGATTTTCAGTGATGGGTTTCTCTCGGATAGTCTTCTTATGACGACTCTGATGGATCTTTACTCAACTTGTGAAAACAGTACTGATGCATGTAAAGTGTTCGACGAAATTCCCCAGAGAGATACTGTTTCTTGGAACGTGTTGATTTCGTGTTATCTCCGTAACAAACGTACGAGGGATGTTTTGGTTTTGTTTGATAAGATGAAGAACGATGTCGATGGGTGTGTAAAACCAGACAATGTAACATGCTTATTGGCTCTACAAGCTTGCGCCAACTTGGGGGCGTTGGATTTTGGTAAACAAGTTCATAACTTTATCGATGATAACGGACTCAGTGGTGCTTTGAATTTGAGTAACACTCTGGTTTCAATGTACTCACGTTGCGGGTCTATGGATAAAGCTTACGAAGTTTTTAATCGAATGCGTGAAAGAAACGTAATCTCGTGGACGGCTATGATCTCGGGTTTAGCCATGAATGGGTTTGGAAAAGAAGCCATTGAAGCTTTCAACGAAATGTTGAAGTTTGGAATCTCTCCAGAGGAACAGACACTCACGGGTTTATTGTCTGCCTGTAGCCATTCCGGGCTGGTCGATGAAGGAATGATGTTTTTCGATAGAATGAGGAGTGGTGAATTCAAGATAAAGCCAAATTTACATCACTATGGTTGCATTGTTGACCTCTTGGGACGTGCTCGTCTACTTGATAAAGCCTACAGCCTCATAGAGTCAATGGAGATGAAACCGGACTCTACTATTTGGCGTACGCTTCTCGGGGCTTGTAGAGTCCATGGAAATGTGGAACTTGGGGAACGTGTGATCTCTCATCTTATCGAACTCAAAGCTGAAGAAGCTGGAGATTACGTTCTGTTACTCAACACATACTCATCGGTTGGGAAATGGGAGAAAGTGACTGAATTGCGTTCTTTAATGAAGGATAAAAGAATCCAGACCAAACCCGGATGCAGCGCAATCGAGCTACAAGGAACCGTTCATGAGTTTATAGTAGACGATGTTTCGCATCCGCGGAAGGAAGAAATCTACAAAATGCTGGCGGAAATCAATCAGCAGCTCAAGATTGCGGGTTATGTGGCGGAAATCACATCGGAACTGCACAATCTTGATTCAGAAGAAGAGAAGGGATACGCGTTGAGATACCATAGCGAGAAGCTAGCTATAGCCTTTGGGATTCTGGTGACTCCACCAGGAACAACCATTAGAGTGACCAAGAATCTCAGAACTTGTGTTGATTGTCATAATTTTGCAAAGTTTGTATCTGATGTTTATGATCGTGTCGTGATCGTTAGAGACCGTTCCCGATTTCATCATTTTAAAGGCGGTTCTTGCTCTTGTAATGACTTTTGGTGATAATTCAAAAGGTTTGCTTCATACAAGCTGATAACATTTTTCTTCTAATCATTTCGAGTTTGAAAAAGCTCATATTTATGTTGATTGCAATAATGTCACAAATTTTGTAATCATTTTAAAGGTAGGTCTTGCTCCGGTTATGACTTTTGATGATGATTTAATCTGCTTCAATGCCATGTTTCAAACTTCTAAAAACTAATGGAATATCAGTTTATATATATGTAATAAACTAGTAATTAGAAGATTAATTATGTAGTAATTAATAAACTGGTAAAAAAAAAAACTGGATTTTGGCGAAATTGGAAGTTAATATATTTAGTAATTTTATCAAACATTATTATCAAATAAAAGATAAAACCATAAGCTATTAAACATTAATACTTCTACACCAGTTATGGGGTTCGATTTGCAGATTAATGGTGCAAAACTTATCTGAGGTTCAGAGTGCCGCATACTGAGCCGTTCGTAGTGGTCTCAAGTATTGCGGGGAGAGCATGTCAATCGCAGGGATGTCGTACATGCAGAACCATCCGTTGAAGATCCAAGTGTTCCGGGAAAGCTGCGCCGTGGAATCGTTGTTCAACATATTCGCATATGCTGCAGATAGTTAAATATTATCATGATATAATTAGATTAAATATCTCTGATGATGTAATAAGACGACAAAAAGAAAAAATCTTTTAAAATTAATCTTTAGTTGTTTATTATTAAAGAAAAAACTTATGGAAAGTATCGCAAACCATAATTTATATGAATCATCCTAAATTATTTGTAATTAATCGAAATACCCCAAACACAAATCTGATTCTTGCTCTTTTTGGTGGTGATTTTATATATTTGACTTATATATACTTTGCCCTATATCATATAATCCTACTAAAATTAAAAAGAAAGTACATTAAAATACTTAAGATTAACTTTATTGATTACTACGTCATATAACGAACAAACAACAAAAATTTATTAAAGATAAACATGTCTAAATAATAATATTTACATAACTTATAACGACCGTAACCAATGGCTGAAAATGCCTAATAGTTATAAGTTTTCAAATATTGATCATTTGAAGATCCACGAAAATGAGTAATTAACTCTCTCTCTCTCTCTCTTTTTTGTGTGCAAACAAGTAATTAACTCTTAAACATCAATTTTCTTGAATATAAAGAAATAAAGCTAGCCAAACGAATTTAAAAAGAATTTTTTTGGGATCACCCTAGAAAAATAGTTGGAGACTTATATATATAATTACTTTACAGGTAAGGTTTTCTACCATAACACAACAAAACATTTCTTTAAAGAGATAAATTATAATGTCGTCATCCAAAATTGCGGTATTTTGTATCATCCTCGTTTCACTCGCTAATCTTCATTAATGTATGTCATATAGTTTACATTTTGCTTATCGTTAATCATTATTAGTTACCAATATTCTCCGTTATATTTTGAAATTCTTTATTTCTCTTTTTATAAATAGGTCTTTTCAAAGATGATAAACCATTGACAAATCCTAGAACAGGAGAAAAGACAGGACAACCACCATGCAAACCAGAAAAAAATTATTTTGTCTGCTCATACCATGACATGAAAGTATATAGTATCGAAGATTGTTGGCGCATCTGCTAATAAATCAGAAAAACCTAATTAAAATTTTTTATGAAATTGCATTTACATACCAATTTGTTTTCCTTATAATATAAACTAGATACATGACCCACGCCTTGCGCGGGAGAAGGTTGATGGTCACAATTTTTTTGTATAAGTAAAGAAATAGTTCAATTTTTAAAAGGGTTGAATATTTTGTGTCTTTCAATAATTTTTTTTATATACGTATAAATCAGTGTTTTCACGTCCGACCCGAACCATTCGGTATGATCGGTTAACCTGTGATCTGTACACTTCTCCGGTATGGGTTTAGTGCTAATGTCCGGTAAATTTATTTTTTTTGCTCAGATGTCTGGTTTTTTCAAAACTGAAAATAAAACCCATAAAAATCTGCCATTAACCCGTAACCTGATGAACCGGTTGAACTGACCGGGTATCAGATCAAAAGCACATCATTTGATTTTGAAATAAAATATAGGATTTTAGATTTTTTTTGTATTCACTATTCGGTTATTTTTAAAACTTTTTCAGTTGTTCATATTCATTATCTTACTATCTTAGTATATTTTATGGTTTTAGTTGGACTAAAAATTTTTAGTCCCTTATATATATTTTTAGTTCTAATTTTAATTTTGTAAAAAATGATATGATTATTTTAATTCTAATTTTTATATTTATAAAACATATATAAAGATTTTATTATTAATATAAATGATAATTTATGAAAGATGTAGATATATCCTTTATCACTTAAATATAAACATAAATGTTTGTCACATTTTAATGTTTTTGCTAATTAATATAGATATCTAATGTTTATATGGAAAAAATGTAAGGCAGTTGTATATTTAGTTTGGAATATTAGTTACTTGATAAGATTTGTTTAAGGTTGGACGTAGTCTCTGTTACATTTTAATGATCTTACTAATATAGAGATAAAGATGGACTCGTAGCCTCTTTTATTAATATTAGTTATGTAGTTATTTGCTTAAGTTTGTGGTATATTTATTTTGGAAATATTTGTTGCATAATTATTTGTAATTTTAATTAAAAATTCATTTTGATAAGTGGGATATATATTTGTATAATAGTAATGGCAAATTCTGTAAATAGTCTAATAAAATTTGGGCAATTATTTAAATAAGTGATAAATCATTCTGAGAGCAACACGTCAGCATGGCAATCTTGTTAATAACACGTCAATATAAGGTTTGTTTTTTAAAATGTTTCTCTATTAATATATAAGGGATACTAAATATTCATGTGACTTCACTAAACAAAATAATGCCTACCTTAGTTTTGCTTAATAGCTTTAAAAGTCTCTATTTATTTATTTTATATTCTGTTTGTATTATTTATGTCCACCTTATTTCATCTTGTAAATTTTCATATATTATAAATAATAAATAACTTTTTGAATTTCTTTTGCTTATAATTAATTTTGCTATGACTTTTGTCAAAAAATCAAACTTATGGTTAAAGTAATTATTTACAACCAACGTCATTACGAACTAAATTTTTTTTTTCTTTGAATGAGGCTTAACTAAATTTAATTTCAGAACATGTATTTACAAAGATACATGTTATCAGCTACTTTGAAGAATGTGTGTTTTTCTTAAAGTGAAATAACGATCTAGTCCATGCAACAAAGATGGAATAAACAAAAATCGAAATATTTAGAAGAAAAATGTTATCAGCTTGTCTGAAACATGTCTTTCAGATGAAACAAGCTCAAATGAATTTTCTTCTAATCAACATATGAAACAAGCTCATAAGTCATATCTTGGGTTGATTGCAATAATGTCACGAAATTTGTATCTGATGTGTATAACTGTTAGGTCATTAGAGAACTTTTAAAGGCGGGTCTTGCTCCTGTAATGACTTTTGGGGGTGATTTATAAAATCTGCCTCAGTGCCATGTTTCAACTTAAAATT